>CAXITT010000302.1:627346-709881 GCA_964033795.1 Lymnaea stagnalis | reverse complement strand
GCATCTCAATGTATCGTCTCAGCAGTCCAAGGACCCCCCAGCATCTCAATGTATCGTCTCAGCAGTCCAAGGACCCCCCAGCATCTCAATGTATCGTCTCAGCAGTCCAAGGACCCCCCAGCATCTCAAATTAAGTTTGACTTTTGTCTAGGTGGGGATTTTTTCGTTTTTAATTATTATTTTTTTTTTTTGTAACTCTCCAAAGGTCACTAACTTTCTGAAATAGTTTTATCGATGGATTAAGTATCCACGCTACCCATATGGATAACCCCTTAATTTTAAAAAAAAATAGTGTAAGTGTCAAACTGTTAGAGTCCCTGAGATTATGTTTTGTGGGAATGTCCATTAGTTATGATTGTGAACAGGGAGTCAGTGTTCCTGAATGCTACAGGGCTCTAAGAGTAGCGACACCATAAAGAAAGGTGGTCAGTAGTGCAGGGGGGGGAACGAGGGAGTAGGAACGCTGAATTTTAGATAGCTTGTTTTAGAAGGTATTTGATGCACCAATCCACTGTTTCCATGCCCTAAACTTTTGGGTTCTGTGTTTCTTGTGGGACAATTCAATTCTATTTTTAGCTTTGTCAATTCTCAATCTTTGTTTGGCTGCTATATTTTCATTTCGTACATAAATCTTCTTGTCCTTACTTTCGTTCAACTTGTCCTTACTTTCGTTCAACTTGTCCTTACTTTCGTTCAACTTGTCCTTACTTTCGTTCAACTTTTCCTTACTTTCGTTCAGCTTGTCCTTACTTTCATTCAACTTGTCCTTACTTTCGTTTAACGTGTCCTTACTTTCGTTCAACGTGTCCTTACTTTCGTTCAATGTGTCCTTACTTTCGTTCAACGTGTCCTTACTTTCGTTCAATGTGTCCTTACTTTCGCTCAGCTTGTCCTTACTTTCGGTCAACTTGTCCTTACTTTCGTTCAACGTGTCCTTACTTTCGTTCAATGTGTCCTTACTTTCGTTCAGCTTGTCCTTACTCTCGGTCAACTTGTCCTTACTTTCGTTCAACGTGTCCTTACTTTCGTTCAATGTGTCCTTACTTTCGTTCAGCGTGTCCTTTTTTCGGTCAACTTACCTTACTTTCGTACAACGTGTCCTTACTTTCGTTCAACTTTTCCTTACTTTCGTTCAGCTTTTCCTTACTTTCGTTCAACTTGTCCTTAGTTTCGTTTAACGTGTCCTTACTTTCGTTCAACGCGTCCTTACTTTCATTCAACTTGTCCTTACTTTCGTTCAACGTGTACAATTGTTCCATATGAATAAGACATTAATCCTTTTGTAATTGAAGTTGAGTTTGTATTGCGTCATTTGTAATTCTTAATTGTAACTCCTTTTGTAACTGAGCATTTGTTTTTATAAGTTTGATGACAACTTATTCATCTTAAAAAATTCTTGTTAATTTCACTTCTGTGATTTTATTAAGTCCATTGTAACTTTCCTCTTCTGTGTCCAGAATGTCCATTGTTTGTAACGGGTGCAGGGGACAAGGGCATGCGCTTAGTCAGTGTCCGTCAGTTCATCGAATAAGAACAGGTTTTCTGATTCAAGTTAGGGACAGCTACGGTAGAATGATGGGGGCGAAACAATCCGTTGTGACAAGGACAGTGCCAGGAGTAGAAGACGGACAACAGGCACAGCCGGCCGTTACCGGTTTTTTGGGGTGTGGAGAGCACCACATGTTGACACACAGTAAAATGAGACAATCGCCACTAGACGACACATTTTATGCATGCCTGCATTTGTTCACTTGTTTATATTATTGCATTCTTTTTTTATATATATATGGACATTGATTTGATGTTTATTTTGGGGGTTATAAGTTGGTTCAAAGTGTCTTTGACATCAATTTGTTCTCAGACCAAATGTCTTTTTAAAGAAAAAAAAATTAGTGAAATCTTTTAATGAAGTCAATTTTCCCACATGATTGATCTTAATCTTGTCTCAGCAAGTTGGCGTGAAATAAGTCTTGGTGACAGTTTTTTTTCCCCCACCCTCTAGTGTAGCGGTTCTCAACCTGTGGGTCGCGACCCCTTTGGGGTTTAACGAACCATACACAGGGGCCGCCTTAGACCATCAGGAAACATATAGTTTTGAAGTAGAAACGGAACTAATTGTGTGGTTGGGGATCACCACAACATGAGTCACTGTATTAAAGGGTCGCGGCATTAGAAAGGGTGAGAATCACTGCATTAGAGGCTTGGGGACTTGTTCTCAGTACACCGTTTGACTGGTCACCTGGACGGCAGCTTACGGTCAATGGCAAGTTGGTGACCCTGGAGAAACAAGAAGGAGGTTTCGTAGAAGTTAGAACTCGCAAAGTGAAAATTAGTGTCAGAATACTGGACGGTTCAACCAAAGTCCAGCGTACGTACGACATAGTATGAGAATACTGGACGGCTCAACCAAAGTCCCGCGTACGTAAGAAATAGTGTCAGAATACTGGACGGCTCAACCAAAGTCCCGCGTACGTAGGACATAGTATCAGAATACTGGACGGCTCAACCAAAGTCCCGCGTACGTAAGAAATAGTGTCAGAATACGGGACGGTTCAGCCAATGGCCTACGTGGGACCGGTGCTATATTCTCAAAAGACACCAAGTTGATTTTTCTGAGAATCAGTATCTATCATAAGTTGTTTTTTTTTATTGCTGTTGTAGTTTATGTATAATTAAACTTTCTAATATCCGGGGAAACATTGGTCAACAAATATGTTGACTTGGTGTCCTTGTCATAAGATTTCCATTAATTTAAACACCAGTACAAACACACACACACATTTACACTGGCACACACCCACACGCGCTCTCACCCAAACTCCCACACACATCTACTCAGTCCAATAATCTCAATGTATAAATGCTATTCCACCGAGGGTCATGACTTTATAACCCTTGCAAATGTTCATTTATTGTTTCACGGATGGTGTTGGACCCTGGATTATATATTTGATTACCTTTCCCTGTAGATACTCCACTGCATTAATTCCACAGCATTAACTCCTTTGTAACAAGCCTGTTATACATTACGGTAACTTCCTTGTAATTAGCATCCTACATAACGGTTATTCCTCAGTAACCGCTTCCTGCTGTAACTCCCCTTCAATAATAACTCCCCGGCATTAACTGATCTTATCTGAAGCAACACCCCCTTAAGTTATCACTTACAGTAACCCCCTTAAGTTATCACTTACAGTAACCCCCTTAAGTTATCACTTACAGTAACCCCTTAAGTTATCACTTACAGTAACCCCCTTAAGTTATCACTTACAGTAACCCCTTAATTTATCACTTACAGTTACCCCCTTAAGTTATCACTTACAGTTACCCCCTTAAGTTATCACTTACAGTAACCCCCTTAAGTTATCACTTACAGTAACCCCCTTAAGTTATCACTTACAGTAACCCCTCAAGTTGTCACTTACAGTAGTCCCCCTTAAGTTATCACTTAAAGTAGTCCCCCTATATCGAATCCCCGTCATGCTCGTAATGCCGACATATGAGCTGAAGAGCCAGTCTTATGTGCCCATATCATATTTAGCCAACACTATTTAATCCTCCGTAGAGCCAGTCTTATGTGCCCACATCATATTTAGCCAACACTATTTAATTCTCCGTAGAGCCAGTCTTATGTGCCCACATCATATTAAGCCAACACTATTTAATCCTGCGTAGAGCCAGTCTTATGAGCCCACATCATATTAAGCCAACACTATTTAATCCTGCGTAGAGCCAGTCTTATGTGCCCACATCATATTAAGCCAACACTATTTAATCCTGCGTAGAGCCAGTCTTATGTGCCCACATCATATTTAGCCAACTCTATTTAATCCTCCGTAGAGCCAGTCTTATGTGCCCACATCATATTAAGCCAACACTATTTAATCCTGCGTAGAGCCAGTCTTATGTGCCCACATCATATTAAGCCAACACTATTTAATCCTGCGTAGAGCCAGTCTTATGTGCCCACATCATATTAAGCCAACACTATTTAATCCTGCGTAGAGCCAGTCTTATGTGCCCACATCATATGAAGCCAACACTATTTAATCCTGCGTAGAGCCAGTCTTATGTGCCCACATCATATTTAGCCAACTCTATTTAATCCTGCGTAGAGCCAGTCTTATGTGCCCACATCATATTTAGCCAACTCTATTTAATCCTGCGTAGAGCCAGTCTTCTGTGCCCACATCATATTTAGCCAACTCTATTTAATCCTGCGTAGAGCCAGTCTTATGTGCCCACATCATATTTAGCCAACTCTATTTAATCCTCCGTAGAGCCAGTCTTATGTGCCCACATCATATTAAGCCAACACTATTTAATCCTCCGTAGAGCCAGTCTTATGTGCCCACATCATATTTAGCCAACTCTATTTAATCCTCCGTAGAGCCAGTCTTATGTGCCCACATCATATTAAGCCAACACTATTTAATCCTCCGTAGAGCTAGTCTTCTGTGCCCACATCCTATTTAGCCAACACGCTCTGATCCTCGCCATATTGCATAGCGCTGACAAGGGCGATGAGAAGAGGTGTAAGTTAAAAATAATTCTTTAGATAGAGGGTATATTTTGTGTTACTCCTGCTCCTTGTTGTTGAGAACACTGATTCTTAAAATGTGATTTGCGAACCACTAGTGTTTTTTTACCCCGTCCTAGTGGGTAATCAGAGGTATAACATAAACATATTCAGTATCCATCTTGGTTTACAAATGTGAACATCTTTGCACATGAGTTTTCAGCAGATAAATTGAGGCCTCATGTCATATGTTTGAGAGCCTCTAATTTAGATATGGGGTTTCTCTCAGCTCTCTGCTTCGTGTTTTTCTTTCATTAGGCATAACTGGTCTTTAATTTCCATTTTCTTAGTTATCGGTTGATCTCTGGGATTCAGACAATGTTTTGTTGTTGTTTCAAATGAAGAATAAAATATCGTTTTCCCTGAAGTCAGCTTATCGCTGTTGTGAATGGGTGGCATGGCCAAAAAACAGCTCACCTCCACAGTTAAATTGGAAAGCAGAAGATATCAAGGAGAAACTTTCTATTCGTGAAAAGTGGGTCAATGAAATTCTGGACAGAGCTGCCCCGGGTGTTAATGGCTCCCTGTTTAATAAGAGGAAGTACCGCCGCCATCATTTTTTTTTCATTAGCGTTTTGTAATTTCTCTACACATAATGACATCATCTGTAAGTGAAGAATCAATCAAATTTTATTAGACGAAAGCCACCTTTAGACTAAAACTGTGTACCAAATGTTCAGCGTTGTGACCCTATGCAAACATTGTGATACAAGTATCTGAAAAAAATGTAGTTACCTAGCGTTGATATCATTTAGACCAGCGGTTCTCAACCTTGGGTCGCGACCCCCCTTTGGGGGTCGCGAGACCCTTTTCCATGGGTCGCCTAAGACCATCAGAAAACACATATGCTCTACAGTTATGAAGTAGCAACAAAGAACAATTTTTGGCTGGGGGTGGGGGGATCGCCACAACATGAGGAACTGTATTAAAGGGTCGCTGCATTGGGAAGGTTGAGAACCACTGATTTAGACTGAATGTTTTAGAACAACTGAACAAAAAAAAAAATATCTGGGAACACATTTTTAGCTATAAAATTATATAATTGTAATTGTAGATGTAAAGTATTAAATTGAAATGTGTGCTTTTACAGTAAAATTTTAACGTGTGAACTGGAAAAAAAGATTTGACCAAGTTTCCATTTGATCAAATTTCCATCGATCAATTTTCCGTCGACGAAATATCTTTCAAACAAATTTCCGGATGCGGAAAAAATGTGTCCATGTCTGTGTAGCCACAGACATCAGAGTTCGCGGACAAAATGTGTCCATGTCTGTGTAGCCACTGACATCAGAGTTCGCCATTCCATATTACAATGTTTGACACCCTTGCTGTCAGTGGTGACATTGAACTCTTAGATATGTCCTGGCACTGGGGCAACGTTTTTCCTCATTTTAGACACCAAAAAATCGTCTAGTCCAGGGATTCTCAAACTGTGATGCATTTAATGCCGTTTATTTGTACCTATACTGATGCGAGAGTTAGGGCCTGCATAAATGGTTTGATATTACTTAATGCTCTCGTAATCAACGTCTATTATCTCCTGTTTTAAAGGATGACCTAAAATTCCTTTGTGAACTGCCGGATGAAGTCTGCGAGGCGAAGGTTTGAGACTCCTTGGCCTAGTTAATCAGCTGAAACTGTTACAATCGGTAAGTCTATTATCTTGAAAGGAACAGCACGGCAGCATCCAATTTAAAATCTCCTGTGAGAGTTACCAAGTTGTGTATTCTGATGGTGGACATGACCTGGTGACACATACGCATACTATAACTCCATCAGCGATCATCCTAGTTCCATTGGGAAGTTTCAGTGATGACATCCATGTTTGGTCGAGCCGCACTGGGATCAGGCTTCGTTGTTGTTGTTTTTTTTTTTTGTTGTTTTTTTTCTGAATATCGTGACGTCCTTATCCTCAAGTGATCAATCGGGTTGGATAAGCTAGGGGCAGATAGAAGACAGCTTCCACCAGACGGCTTAAAATTAGGACCCTCCCCTCCCCCCAAATCCCCACCCTCACGTTCATGTTATCACCGTAATCATTTTTCTATTGCCAAGACATGTACTGCACAGTTTCTGAGCTCCGTGTTGCCAAGACATGTACTGCACAGTTTCTGAGCTCCGTGTTGCCAAGACATGTAATGCACAGTTTCTGAGCTCCGTGTTGCCAAGACATGTACTGCACAGTTTCTGAGCTCCGTGTTGCCAAGACATGTACTGCACAGTTTCTGAGCTCCGTGTTGCCAAGACATGTACTGCACAGTTTCTGAGCTCCGTGTTGCCAAGATCATGTACTGCAGTTTCTGAGCTCCGTATTGCCAAGACATGTACTGCACAGTTTCTGAGCTCCGTGTTGCCAAGACATGTACTGCACAGTTTCTGAGCTCCGTGCTACCAAGACATGTACTGCACAGTTTCTGAACTCTGTGTGTGCAGATAAAATGATATGTGCATCTGGCATTGGCTTGATAACTCCATCAACTCTTTAACAAATAAATACATATTTTTGTATAAATATAAATAAATATAATTGGCCAGCGTCTTTCAGTCAAACAGTTTGTATAATATACGCATATCTATTTAATGGGGACTGGATGGTAGTATATTCAGAACTATACCTTACTCAGAGCTGTAGATAACTTAACAATGCTGGGTGAAAATGTTCGACTTCGTGAGCCCGTCTATGATACTTCTCAATTCCTTTCATAAAATTATACAAAGAGAGAATAAAGTGGGGTTTCCCCAGTGTAACTTTTGGACCTAAACTACAGACAGTGCAACAATTGATCTCTGATATCCTGATGTAATAAACGTCCCCTCCCATCCCCACCAGCCATCCCATCCCCACCAGCCATCCCATCCCCACCAGCCATCCCATCCCCACCAGCCATCCCATCCCCACCAGCCATCCCATCCCCACCAGCCATCCCATCTTTTGTCATAAAGCTAAGGCCCGTCAATGGGGCCAGTGTCGGTCAGCTAATCCTCGCGACATGATGGCTGATGGGAAGGGCTTCCCGGAATGACATCACGTGATACGGCGAATGGCATCAGGCCTGTCAAACTTGACTCAGATTGAGGCCGGAATGACGACCGGCGTGAAACCGTTGCCGGCTTAACCCCGGGGGCTTAACCGTTGCCTCTGTTTGCCTCTATTGGGGCAGTAAAACGGTTCCCGTTCCGATCTTACGTCTGATCAGTGATCCATCTCATTCACCTCCTAAACAACGACCCCCACGCCACAATTGGGGGTGCCGTCTTCGATCTTGTGGATCAGCGTTTTCCAAGCGGAAAGTCGTGTGCCGCAACTGCGAGATCAATGTGCCGTGTGATAAATGGAGGTTGTAAAGGAGCTAGGCTCGTCACACGTGTTCAAGAAAATATAGTGGAGTCTGCGTTCAAACCGTGAAAGGAATATCAGAAAGAATATTTATCTTAACGTATTCGAATATACAACAAAACAATACCTCGGACGTTAAGGCTGATCGCCGTCTTCTACGCACAGTACAAGACAAACCGAAAGAATTATTTTTAAAAAGACGCTGCTTCTTATGGCCGTTCAATACCATTAGCTATAGTTAAGGTTGTTCGATACCATTAGATGAAGTTTGTGCACTGGTGCTTAAAAGTTTGAAGAAATCATCTGTGATGGTTGTGGGTTAACTAGCTTGAGCGGCACTCCACATGTTTCAATCTTGTAGCCTGGACGGCTACTGCACTTATTGATCTATCTTGTAGATGTTTTTTATATGTCTGTGTTCTGTTATTAGGGCTGGGGATACAGTGCTGTTGGGACGTAGCCATATAGTGGACAGGGCTCACTGTCTCCATGTTATTGAAACTAACGTTAATTCGTGTTGATGAGAAAGGTCAGATATCGTAAAATCTTGGTTGATGATATAGAGTAGAGACCGACCGAAAGGGATTTTTTTATTTCGATTGAAGCCGAAACTAGGCCGAAAGTTAAAATGACTTTCGGCCGAAACCGAAGCTGAAACCAAAAGCTTAAGTGACTTTCGGCCAAAGTCGAAACCAAAATATTGATATATTTTGAAATTCGTGCATGCATACATTCTACATACATCGATGAGGGAAAGTATCAATTTAAAAAATAAAAATTAGATCATCGTGAATATTAATAACTAAACATCTAATGAATACTTTAGCTTTACCTTTTTAATTTAAAAGTAATTTTAATTTCTGTAAAATGTTTTTTTAAAAATTAGTTTGATAAGAGAAAATTTGGACCGGGGGGGGGGGGGGGGGGGGGGGTAGGGGAGGGGGGGGGTAAGGGAGGGTGGCTAAAGTTCATGAAAAATAGACTCTTGAGTGCCCTTTGCTTTTATACTATAATTACAACCTAGTGCATACACCTGATAATACCTACAATAATTATTGTGTCTCTAATAGAGTCAATAGTCACCTAAGTATTATTTATTAAGGCTATGAAAATATCACCACAATGTTTCGCGGTTATCCTCGTACTAATGCTTTGTGTTTTCATAAATAGCTGGCAAGATAGCGTTGTATTAATATACAGCCTAGTACTAACATACTGGTCTTTCCGTGCTGGTGACGTCATTATTTTTTTCGGCAATCAACCTCCCTCCCCCCTCTTAATGGGGGAACTTTTTTTTTTAACCGGTCTCTTAAAATTGTTGTTCTGTCGGGTTTTGACGGAGAATCGCAAAAAGACATCTAAATTGGTCGCCAAAATCATAAAAGTAAACGGGTCTGTAGTAGGCTTACTACGTGATTATAATACGAACTCGTGATACATGGACGCCCATGTTATTGCGTCACTAAGAATGTTTATGAGCGTGATTAGGATAAATTTCAAGAAATAAATGAATTGAAAACTACTTTCTTTTATTTTTTTTTTTTTTTAATAATGAAGGAAGTATTACCAATTCTTAGGATTATTCTATATTATTCACCTTTGCCTATGACAACATTGATGAGCATGATAATGATAAATCATAATGAATATCACAAATGAAGGAAGGGAATTAACCTAGGGTTCCAATTTTTTTATTTTTGAAAAAATTAAAACAAAAATAATGATGTAAATATTATCATTCCATTAGTTTTTCTTCCACAAAACTGTTTACATTTGCCTAGGCCTAATTGAAATTTAATTTTATAGAAATATAGGACAAGTGAGTCATCAAACAGCTGTGAGCAGTTTTCGCAGAGTATTAATCATATTACATGCGATGACAGCAAGACGTCGAACAATAATGAATATCGGATTGCAAGCAGATTGACAGTTTGACTTCTGGTACATGACCGAAAACCTCAGTCACTGGCTGAAAGTGACAATCAATTTCGGCCGAAACCGAAAATAAACCGAAAGTTAACTTTTCAGTTTCGGTCGAAACCGAAATTAAACCGAAAGTTAACTTTTCAGTTTCGGCCGAAACCGAAACTAAGCCGAAAGTTATGAAAGGGCAACTTTCGGCACCGAAGCCGAAATTAATATAGAGCTGTGCTTCTCAACCTTCCTAATGTCGCTACCCTTTAATACAGTTCCTCGTATTGTGATGACCCACAACCATAAAATTATTTTCGTTGCTACTTCATAACTGTAGAGTATATGTGTTTTCCGATGGTCTTAGGTGACCCCTGGGAAATGTTGAGAACATCTGATATAGAGCTTCATCTAGGAAAATATTTCGGGGGAACAAAAAGCTTAAGAAATACAATATTTGCTCCATTCCGAAGTGCGACTAGAAGTGTCGTTATCAATGAATATTGAATTCCGTAATCAGTTTTATAACTTTTGTCAAGCCTCTGTAGTAGGCTTACTACAGTTTAGTTCCTGTCCAACTTTTTCTTTGTCCCATCCACTTTGAAAAATCCCACGATATTAAAACTATCGTTTATTTTAGCCCTAGAACGTCACTCAAACTTCACCGACGAAAGATGATGTACAATCATTCTAGGCATAATTAGATCATTAGGTCATTATATGTTGAGATCGTTAGGTCATTAGATACTTTGATCATAAGGCATTAGGTCATTAGATCATTAGGTCGTTAGACCTTTAGATCATTAGGACTCTAAATTCACTTATCACATCTACAGTGGGACCTCGGAAGTCGAAATTAATTCCTCCCAGAACCCCGTTCGAATTCCAAATGGTTTCAGTTTCAAGACAATTGTTCACTTTAAAATGATAGATACTGGATTAATCCGTTCCTGGGCCCCATAAACTCGATAGATCCAAGACCTTTTCTTAATGTACTTGAAGCGCCACCTACTGGCTTAAAACTAATCATTTTGTATCATGCATGCATTTCACTAAATCATTACTGAGGACCATGGCTGTATCCCAAACTGTCGTCTCAGAAATCGTATCAAAAGCTGGCTGCTGTTGTTGTTGTTGTTGTTGTTTTCCTTCTATACATCCAACCTGAGATGCATAGTTTCCATCTCTTCCATACCTCACTCGTTTCGATCTCCTTGAGGTCAGTGTCACACATAACCCCCCCCCCACCCCCACCCCCCTCTTTTAACATCAACGTTTTGAACCGCCTTTTGGTTGGTTGTTTTTTCTTGTAAACATCGTCCAGCCATTTAGGCATTGCGTCCATAGTATCGAGTCCATTTAGGCATTGCGTCCATAGTATCGAGTCCATTTAGGCATTGCGTCCATAGTATCGAGTCCATTTAGGCATTGCGTCCATAGTATCGAGTCCATTTAGGCATTGCGTACATAGTATCGAGTCCATTTAGGCATTGCGTCCATAGTATCGAGTCCATTTAGGCATTGCGTACATAGTATCGAGTCCATTTAGGCATTGCGTCCATAGTATCGAGTCCATTTAGGCATTGCGGACATAGTATCGAGTCCATTTAGGCATTGCGTCCATAGTATCGAGTCCATTTAGGCATTGCGTCCATAGTATCGAGTCCATTTAGGGATTGAGTCCATAGTATCGAGTCCATTTAGGTATTGCGTCCATAGTATCGAGTCCATTTAGGCATTGCGTCCATAGTATCGAGTCCATTTAGGCATTGCGTCCATAGTATCGAGTCCATTTGGGCATTGCGTACATAGTATCGAGTCCATTTAGGCATTGCGTCCATAGTATCGAGTCCATTTAGGCATTGCGGCCATAGTATCGAGTCCATTTAGGCATTGCGTCCATAGTATCGAGTCCATTTAGGCATTGCGTACATAGTATCGAGTCCATTTAGGCATTGCGTCCATAGTATCGAGTCCATTTAGGCATTGCGTCCATAGTATCGAGTCCATTTAGGCATTGCGTCCATAGTATCGAGTCCATTTAGGCATTGCGTCCATAGTATCGAGTCCATTTAGGCATTGCGTACATAGTATCGAGTCCATTTAGGCATTGAGTCCATAGTATCGAGTCCATTTAGCCATTGCGTCCATAGTATCGAGTGCATTTAGGCATTGCGTCCATAGATAGTATCGAGTCCATTTAGGCATTGCGTCCATAGTATCGAGTCCATTTAGGGATTGCGTCCATAGTATCGAGTCCATTTAGGCATTGCGTACATAATATCGAGTCCATTTAGGCATTGCGTACATAGTATCGAGTCCATTTAGGCATTGCGTACATAGTATCGAGTCCATTTAGGCATTGCGTACATAGTATCGACTCCATTTAGGCATTGCGTACATAGTATCGAGTCCATTTAGGCATTGCGTCCATAGTATCGAGTCCATTTAGGCATTGCGGACATAGTTTCGAGATCAGCGATACGTGAACCGACTTCAGTCCTAGCCGTAAGATCTTTCTTAACTTCGAGTACATCTTCAACAGCTGTCCTCGTACTCGTATTTCCTGACTACACTTGTTAACCCGAGGGGAATAAAATAACATGTTATTATATCTAATAGAGCAAAGCGGGCACACACGCCTTCAATTAGCAGCAAAAATCACACGAAAGGCTTTCACTTCAAGATCCGAAAAAGAACTGAACGACAACGCGTATGGGTATCCCTTATGGGTGGGCCGAATGCTGCGGACATGGAAGCACACAAATAAGTACGAAGAACTTTCTGGGTATTTGCTAGAGCTGGAAAATTTTGTTTGGATTCCAAATGACTCTAGGTCTGTGGTATTCGGATTCCAAGTGACCCTAGTTCAAGGGCGTTCGGATTCCAAGTGACTCGAGCTCTAGGTCGCCCGTATTCCAATGCTCCACTGTATCTGTAAGTCGAACTTGCCAATCAGATAGACAAAATTAAATAATCTTTTGAGCTCTCCTATATTAATGGTCAGCATCAAAGTATTGGCCGGTGATCTCCGTTTACGTCAGACCACTCAAAGGAGGCGACATGGGAAACGGGGCAATATTAGAAGAGTATGTGTTGTCAGATGGTCTCTGTGAATGTATCGGACCCAAAGGGTTGCCGACCTACCCCACCCCCATATAAGAGTATGCGTTGTCAGATGGTCTCTGTGAATGTATCGGACCCAAAGGGTTGCCGACCTACCCCACCCCCATATAAGAGTATGCGTTGTCAGATGGTCTCTGTGAATGTATCGGACCCAAAGGGTTGCTGACCTACCCCACCCCCATATAAGAGTATGCGTTGTCAGGTAGTCTCTGTGAATGTATCGGACACAAAGGGTTGCTGACCTACCCCACCCCCATATAAGAGTATGCGTTGTCAGGTAGTCTCTGTGAATGTATCGGACACAAAGGGTTGCCGACCTACCCCACCCCCATATAAGAGTATGCGTTGTCAGGTAGTCTCTGTGAATGTATCGGACACAAAGGGTTGCTGACCTACCCCACCCCCCCAGAGTCATAATATCATCTGATAAGACTCCCTGTCTGCCTACTTGACCCCACCACCTTTCGCCGTCTTACTTGCCCGACCTAGTCCAATCGTCCGATGGTCAGTTCTAAATGACCACGGGATAAAAAGGTATTACTCTCCTGGCCACTGACTCCGTGAACGTCAATGAGATAGTTAATGAAGGTTTTAACACATCTCTACGGAGCGTCTTTCCTTCTCCAGCCTCTTCTTTCTTCTCTAGTCACCCCCTCCTTCTCTAATCACCCCCTTCTTCTCCAACCACCCCCTCATGTCTTGTGGGTGGCTAATTTTGTCTTTGGAAATAGTCAAATAATATTTACTATTCCTTGGCTAGTTCATGTACCAGATATTATATATATATATCCTAAAACATCCAATTTTGAATGAGCTGGAGAATGGATGATTTGTTTTTATGTTTGATGCATCAAGCTGGTGGCTTTGTTTTTGTCAGTGGTAAACATTCTAGCGCGTATTGATCATTTATTTATAGAACCATTTTTAACGTTAGATCGGTGTGTTAGAGGGCACTAAAAAAAAATCCCCTGTATTTTAGATGTACTCTCCAGTGTCCAAGGTTATTGTTCGTTTTGCACTTTTCCTTCCCGTTCCAGCAGGCGGTAAAATCTAATTGGCCAGCGTCTTTCAGTCAAATTGCCATGGGATTTCGAGAATAATCAAATACAATAATTAATTAAAAATTGCCAAATGGCATGCGCCATAACAGCAGTTTCTCTGTTTTCACATTAAAATCTAAATTTAGGCTTCACTATTTGGAAATGGATGTACAATGATAAGCAACGCTTTCGTTTTAACGCTGTTGTCGATAACTGCAAGATTATAAAGGTAGTCCAAAACAAAATATGTGTTATAATTCAAATACAAGTATTTAAATGTCTATACTATATTTCCTTTTAGAGCACCATATCGGTGGATATTATAGAGCATTTTACCATTGTTGTACGTTTCAAAATATTTCACATTGGATTAACTAAGGGGCTGATAGAATTCCGTCTTGACTTAAAATTAGGATACCACTCCCACCTTTTTTTTTCCACCACCACCCACCTACACGTTATCGCAGTAGTCATTTTTCTTTCGCCAACCATATGTGCCTCACTGTTTATGTGCCTCACTGTTTATGTGTCTCACTGTTTATGTGCCTCACTGTTTATGTGCCTCACTGTTTATGTGCCTCACTGTTCGCTCAGTTTTTCTGTGTTACTTACACAGCCCTCTCAAACATCAGCCATCCCTCCCCACAGAACCAGCCAATGCCTCCCCACACATTAGCCATCCCTCCCCACAGAACCAGCCAATGCCTCCCCACACATTAGCCATCCCTCCCCACAGAACCAGCCAATGCCTCACCACACATCAGCCATCCCTCCCCACAGAACCAGCCACCCCCACCTAATAGAATCAGCCGCCCGTCCCCACAGAACAAGGAAGCCATTCCCCACGAGTCAAGCAAATCCCTCCCCACAGAACCAGCCACCCCTTCCCCATCATTGTTGATCTTCTTATGTGTCATTGTCCTTTCCTCCCTGAATCTGCAAGTACTAGGGTTTCTTTCTCGGGGGTTTTAAATAGATATAAACTGTAAAAGAGTTGATTTTTATAAGATAAGATGGTTCTTTTATTGATCCAAATAAAGGTACATTTTTATTACAGTGTACATATTCCATTTCAGGCCTTAAAATAAATGTCTATTTTAACCAAGACAACATTTTACAATAAGAACAAATTACACATAAGACATCTAAAGTATGTCCTCTAGGGTAGACAGCGGCCATCAATGAACTCCTTTAGTGACGATAACGACTTAAGAAGGCATCATTTACATTTTTTGGTAACCCCTGGTGAGCGCGCTGGTTAAGTTTTATAGACTGGGGAACAGAATAATGTTTTTCATATCTTTCGGTCCTAACTTTAAAGGAAACAATTCGCCCTGATCGAGCTGATCTTAGGTATCAGTGATGAATAGGCTGGTATGTGCCATCCAATTTTTTAAAAGTTTCTAGTTGTTTAATTGTTATGGTCTATTTGTGAATAAAAACCAATGTGATGGCTAGTTAAGAGTTTGGTCACTTGCTGCTAGTGGCATAATGCTCCCTTGCTTAGCCCTATATATAGTAATGGATAACTAGCTAATAATAGGTTTATTTCGTAAAAGTTGGAATTAAGCGCCTATAGAAAAAGCTCAAACCTGTATGAGTTTTGCATTCTTTACACCTATTTACAGGTCGCTAATTCCAATCATTCGTTAATATTTACAATCAAATGCTTCTAACAACTTGTAACATGTGATTATTTTCGAATTGAACAAACACACAAAAAAGCACGCAAAAATAGTAATGTTGTTTCATGTGTGTATACATGCGTATGTCTTACTATGTTGATTTTGGAAATATAAAAAAAAACACCACATGATTTGAAGGTAGTTTGATACATCATTATCTTTTGATAATCAAGTTACTAATGCAGCGTTTCCCAAATCTCTTTGTCTCTCCCGTTACAATTGATTGGACTTTACATTCCTAAGTAACACCACCCACCTTCCACCAAAAAAAAAAATATTTAAAAAAAAAAATAATAATAATATTTTTTAAAAAACTCGATCCTTCACTCACGCTTCTCCCTAAAAGTATTCGAGTATAAATGAGCTCAAAAATCAAACGAAGCAGATAAAGCTAATGACGTCATGGGGTTTCCTTTTCTATTTTACATGTTATAAATTGAAAAAAAAAATATGTTTAAAATGTTAGGGAAAGACGGGGAGAGGCTGCAAAAACGTTAGCACAATTGGATTAAGTAAAACAAAGTAAGGTTAACCTGACAAAAGGAACGCAACAAAGCAACGAACGTGTCGGCAGGAAGCTTTCGTCAGCGAACAAACAGAATACAATTAAAAATACCACTTAGCTGAGAAGTAGTATCCAAGAGGGCAGCAAATAAATAGGTACTACTTCTCAGCTATGTGCTATTTTTTTAATTGTTTTTTCTCTGTTTTTTTTTGCTGACGAAGGCTTCCTGCCGACATGTTCGTAGTTTTGTCTGCATGATCCAGGGAACCAGAGAGACAAACCATGGAATCCACCAATGTCTGCGTCATCCAGGAAACCAGAGAGACAAACCATGGAATCCACCAATGTCTGCGTGATCCAGGGAACCAGAGAGACAAACCATGGAATCCACCAATGTCTGCGTGATCCAGGGAACCAGAGAGAAAAACCATGGAATCCACCAATGTCTGCTTGATCCAGGGAACAAGCGAGACAAACCATGGAATCCACAAATGCCTGCAAAAATTGACTTCTATATTCTCGCCTTTCATGTGCCCTTGCCTGTCAGCCGCATGAATTTGCCTAAACATGAAATGTGTGTCACATCGTCTTTCATCAACAGCCTTCAGAGTTAGCGCTCCATTTCTTCACTGTTGCATGTAACGATTTTTCCCTAGCGCTGCACTGAAAAAAATAACGAATCTTCCTTTTGTCCAGATGAACGCCCCCAGAAGCCCCAGATGAACGCCCCCAGAAGCCCCAAATTTGATGAATTTGTTTATCTCCGGGATCGGGAAAGCACTAATTATACACATCTAATTTCACACAAAAATACCGGCCTCATATCATGGAGGAGGCTGCTGCACATATTTGAAAGGCTGGTCCAGCAGTTTGCAGGTTACATGTGTATTCAAAATTGCAGCTATTGATGTGGGGGTGGAGATTATTTCATTCTCCCTATCAACACCTTCCCTCAAATTATATATTGTAGTTAGCCCCCTCAACCATCAGACCCCTTAATCCCCTGAACCATCAGACCCTTTAACCCCATCAACCATCAGACCCTTTAACCCCATCAACCATCAGACCCCTTAACCCCCTCAACCATCAGACCTTTTAACCCCCTCAACAATCAGCCATCAGACCCTTTAACCCCGTCAACCATCAGACCCTTTAAATCATGGTTGTAAAAGCGCACCCCAAAATAACAGTTGGAGTCGCTCCAAAAAATAAAGTTTTTCAAGGTTTGACTCCAGGTGCGCCATCTCCATTCTTTCTATTTCAGTCATCTATAACATCAGGTTTGTACGCTGAATACGAAGAAAGATTTCTGTTATACATTTCGTTAAGAAAACAGTGGTCTAAAACTGGAAGTGGCGTAGCAGGTGTATCCGTAGCGTGATGTTGCCGTCATTTCTAAGCTCAACATGTTACTCAAGGAGAGGAATGAACCTCGTTTATTCGACAGGCATAAAGTAAGAAGCTAACGACATCCACATACAACAGCGAACATTGCTTTCGATACCACACATTCCTACTGGCTATGAACAATACAACGCATTCCTAATGACTTTGATCTATTCGACGCATTCCTACTGGCTATAAACTATGCGACGCATTCCAACTGGCTATAAACTATACGACGCATTTCTACTGGCTATAAACTATACGACGCATTCAAACTGGCTATAAACTATATGACGCATTCCAACTGGCTATAAACTATACGACGCATTCCTACTGGCTATAATCTATACCACGCATTCCTACTGGCTATAAAATAAATGACGCATTCCAACTGGCTATAAACTATACGACGCATTCCTACTGGCTATAAACTATACGTCGCATTCCTACTGGCTATAAACTATACGACGCATTCTTACTGGCTATAATCTATACCACGCATTCCTACTGGCTATAAACTATACGACGCATTCCTACTGGCTATAAACTATACGTCGCATTCCTACTGGCTATAAACTATACGACTCATTCCTACTGGCTATAAACTATACGACGCATTCTTACTTGCTATAAACTATACGACGCATTCTTACTTGCTATAAACTATACAACGCATTCTTACTGGCTATAAACTGTACGACGCATTCCTACTGGCTATACTCTAATTTTATTTTACCGGTCATTTTGACCTCCTCCCCCCCCCCCAAACCAGGAATGCTAGTAGCCCATCGATATATAACAAAACTATAGAACTAACCCGCCAAACAATGGTGGCCATTCAGGAACTTCTCATCTTCCAAGTAACGCACTCAATAAAAACGCACCATTGAGTGCAAACGTTTGGGGCATTTTAATTTGTGCGCCCATTGAACACAGCGTTACAGCCTACATACATACCTAGAGAATTACTACTATTGATATGGTAAATGACGTAACAAGAGCTTGGGGTGCTTGCGATAACTTGCGTTGGGAGACATTCAGACAGAGGCGGCTGCCTGGAGCAACAACAAAAAAATGGAGAGTAAGGAGTATCTATTATCATTGACGGCCTTTCCTCCACTTGGGCGCTACACGATGATAAGTACCGTTGAAAACATAGAACACATAAAAACGCCAGCGGCAACGAAACCTTAATGCTCCATATTTAAAGAGGACAATTTGTGTGTGTTTGTTTCTTCATCCCATGTTAATGAAACGCTACAGAAAGCCAGCATCTGAGAAATGATCGCCCCCATTATTTTATTTTCTTAAGTCTGAGGCCAAACAATAATGAAAGTTTGAATTGCCAACTCGATCTGTCTCCCAGGAAGTGTTACGTCACGCCAGCCCGATTAACATATAGATTGGCACCGTGGCTCTTTGCCTTCCATCCATGTTTCAAACCGTAATGTGGTTAAGTCCCTCGCTCACGTCGTCATTACATCAACCTAAACGGGGCTCGTGGGAGGATCTGGGAAGAAGACTCTGTGCGAAACAGAAGTAAAAGGGGAGGTAACGGCACAAAAACAGCGTTCGATAATCCAATGATATTTTTTCAAAGACACTAGTAATGTTTTAGTTGTTTTAATTTTTTTTTTTTTTTTTTTTTTTTTTTTTTTTTTTATTTTTTTTTAAAGTAGTAACATTAAGTCTTTAATGTAAATTGAGACTAATTATATATGAAGTGTCTGAACAATACTTTTTTTTTTAAATCGCTTCATTAAAGTCAAGATTATTTGTGTAACCAACATTGGACCAGAGGCTGACCCAGAGTGGGTCAAGACACGACACACAAAGAAGAGGAGGGGGTAGGGCGGGATACAAAATTGGAAAGCCGGACAAATAATGTGTAATCTTTAAAAAAATAATCCATAAGTTATGAGTTATATGTCACATGTTATAAGTTATATGTCACATGTTATAAGTTATATGTTATAAGTAATTGATAAGTTATAATTTTGTTGACCGGTAATTAATTAGCCAAAGCGCTGAACACCATTCTGATATAATAGCCGTCCTTGTATTTATATAAAGGAATATGTTTCTAAAGCTTGATAGGTTTCTAAAGCTTGATAGGTTTCTAAAGCTTGATAGGTTTCTATAGCTTGTTAGGTTTCTAAAGCTTGTTAGGTTTCTAAAGCTTGTTAGGTTTCTAAAGCTTGTTAGGTTTCTAAAGCTTGTTAGGTTTCTAAAGCTTGTTAGGTTTCTAAAGCTTGTTAGGTTTCTAAAGCTTGATAGGTTTCTAAAGCTTGATAGGTTTCTAAAGCTTGTTAGGTTTCTAAAGCTTGTTAGTTTTCTAAAGCTTGTTAGGTTTCTAAAGCTTGTTAGGTTTCTAAAGCTTGTTAGGTTTCTAAAGCTTGTTAGGTTTCTAAAGCTTGATAGGTTTCTAAAGCATGTTAGGTTTCTAAAGCTTGTTAGGTTTCTAAACCTTGTTAGGTTTCTAAAGCTTGTTAGGTTTCTAAAGCTTGATAGGTTTCTAAAGCTTGTTAGGTTTCTAAAGCTTGTTAGGTTTCTAAAGCTTGATAGGTTTCTAAAGCTTGTTAGGTTTCTAAAGCTTGTTAGGTTTCTAAAGCTTGATAGGTTTCTAAAGCTTGATAGGTTTCTAAAGCTTGTTAGGTTTCTAAAGCTTGTTAGGTTTCTAAAGCTTGTTAGGTTTCTAAAGCTTGTTAGGTTTCTAAAGCTTGATAGGTTTCTAAAGCTTGTTAGGTTTCTAAAGCTTGTTAGGTTTCTAAAGCTTGTTAGGTTTTAAAGCTTGGTAGGTTTCTAAAGTTTGTTAGGTTTCTAAAGCTTGTTAGGTTTCTAAAGCTTGTTAGGTTTCTAAAGCATGTTAGGTTTTCTAAAGCTTGATAGGTTTCTAAAGCTTGATAGCTTTCGGGAGCTTGATAGGTTTCTAAAGCTTGCTAGGTTTCTAAGCTTGATAGGTTTCTAAAGTTTGATAGGTTTCTAAAGCTTGTTAGGTTTCCAATTTTAGATAGTCTTTTTTGTTACGCTTTCTTTGGAAACAAGGAGTGATACATTGTTAAAATATGCTTGGTGGGTAGAGTCTTGTGTTTTACCGTAAGAAACAGCGGGTTAAATGGAATTTTTGGAGGCCCTGGGCTTCAGCCGAATTCCAATCCGCCATCTTGAAATCAAAGGATCTGCCATCTTATTCGCCATTTTATCTGCCATCTTATTCGCCATTTTATCTGCCATCTTGTTCAATGGCGAGATCAAAACATCAAAAATAAAACATGACGACTTAAAAGAAATTATGATTTTACATAAAAGCCAGGACTCCTAACAAAAAGACCAGACTGTTCCAAGTGCCAACGTACACCAAAGAACCTAACAGCTATTGTAAACAAACAATGATACACTCAAAAACCTAGCAGCTATTGTGACCACACAATGATACACTCAGGAACCTAACAGCTGTTCTGACCACATAATGATACACTCAGGAACCTAACAGCTGTTCTGAACACACAATGATACACCCAGGAACCTAGCAGCTATTCTGACCACATAATGATACACTCAGGAACCTAACAGCTATTGTGACCACATAATGATACACTCAAGAACCTAGCAGCTATTGTGATCACACAATGATACACTCAGGAACCTAACAGCTGTTCTGACCACATAATGATACACTCAGGAACCTAACAGCTATTCTGACCACATAATGATACACTCAGGAACCTAGCAGCTATTGTGACCACACAATGAAACACTCAAGAACCCAGCTGATATTGTGACCACACAATGATACACTCAAGAACCTAGCATCTATTGTGACCACACAATGATACACTCAAGAACCTATCATCTTTTTTGACCACACAATGATACACTCAAGAACCCAGCAGCTATTGTGAACACATAATGTTTCACAGATCGTTTTTTCTGGAGTACAGCAAAAGCTCAAAGACTTTCAGGACTGAAAATAATATGTGCCATACACTAAAACCAAATTTCCATTTATTTGGATCTATTTTTTTATTTTTAAAATTTTGTTTAACCTTAAGGAAAAATCTCATTAGAAAGCAAAACTAAAAATAAAATACCAGACTGCATTAGAACCAAAAGAAAAGTGTCGACGAATTCCTTGTTTGCAATTAGCATTAACAACAAAAATGGACACAGAGATTTACTGGTGCCTTCTGTTGTTGTTGTCCTTGAGACGGATGTCCTTTCTGCTGTTGTTGCTCTCTCTCTCTCTCTCTCTTTCTTTCTTTCTTTATCTCTCTCTTTCTCTCCCTCTCCCCTCCCTATCTCTCTCTCTCCCTCTCTCTCTCTCTCTCTCTCCCCCTCTCTCTCTCTCTCTCTCTCTCTCTCTCTCTATATATATATATATATATATATATATATATATATATATATTTCTCTCTTTCTCTCTCTTTCTCTCTCCCTCTTTCTCTCTCCGTCTCTCTATCTCTCTCTTCCCCCTCCCTCTCTCTCTCTCTCTCTTTCTCTCTCTCTCTTTCTCTCGCTCTCTCTCTTTCTCTCTCTCTCTCTTTCTCTCTCCCTCTCTCTCTCTCTCTCTCTCTCTCTCTCTCTCTCCCTCCCTCCCTCTCTCTCTCTCTCTCTCTCTCTCTCTCTCTCTCTCTCTCTCTCTCTCTCTCTCTCTCTCCCCCCCCCCTCTCTCTCTCTCTCTCTCTCTCTCTCTCTCTCTCTCTCTCTCTCTCTCTCTCTCTCTCTCTCTCTCTCTATATATATATATATATATATATATATATATATATATATATAACCAACTTTTCAAGCTACCAGAGTCGTACACTCGTAAGTAGTCATAGGTACAAATACATGGACATCCAATGTTGAGAGAGATTCAGGGGCGTGCCCCTGACCTCTTTCGCTCTTATTGCTAGGTCATTACGCTCCTAGTTAAGAAGTGTCCCAATCAATAGTTTGTGTGACGTGATCCATGGTTTTACTTTTTAAGTACTTGATCACCAAAGTGGAATAAAACAATTCACGTTGAGTAATACCGATATCTCTAATGTGGCCGTCATTCTTCTCCATGTCTAGTTCTTCGTACGAACAATTTAATTACATTGGTTTTTTAAGTTACCGGTGGCTGCTTAGTCCGGCCACCATAATTTTTTTCCGCCCATCTACTTCCTTTTCTTGATCGTCTATGTACTTAATAACCTTGTCTAATCCAATGACGTTTGTCTTCATTTTTTGGGGGGTGTTTTGTTTTAGTTTCCAATCGCCAGACAGTGCCCGGAGGTAGGGGGTGGGGTGGCGTTTCCTTATAGGGCCTACCCATTGCCTCCCTAAACCCCCCCCCCCAACCTAAATTTTATTAAGCTGCCCTATCTTGTCAATGATGTTAGTTAGTATCGTACGGGTGATAACAAGGGGTTTGCACGAGTTGGAGAATACTGTAAGAGCTGCCTAATTAACCTGTCACGAATCTTTAGCTGTCTCTGTGTTATTTCTGTTGGTATCTGGACGTCTTGCCACACTCTGCAATTATTTTATTCCTTACAGTTTGTCAGAGGAGCAATGAGGGGGGGGGGGAGATTGAGGAGAAAAAAATGGTTAGGGTGGAGCTCCGATCAAGCAGTTTTTTTTTGTTGGTCCTCTGGTGTCCGTTCTTCTCAATGTGATGATGGTGTAGACTTCGTAGGACGAAATCACAAGGCCTGGGAGTATATGCTGGTCCCCTAGGCGGAAAATCGCCTCTCTCCACGCACCTGGAACATCATGTGGGGATGATACAGCTTGTCATTAAGTCAATGTTGTCCGCTTACGGGACTCCATCTCCGGATTTGAATTCAGCGTGTCTTCTCTTAGATGAGTTGTCATCCAAGGTTAATGAATCCCATCCACCCTGGGTGCATGTGTTAGATGAGTTGTCATTCAAGGCTAACGAGTCCCATCCACCCGTGGTGCTGGTTTTCGATGAGTTGCCATCCAAGGTTAACGAGTCCCATCCACCCGTGGTGCTTTTGATGATTTTCCTTGACCTGATCTTTGTATTGACTCAGTTTTCGACCACTCAACCACCCAGCATTGACTCAGTTTTCGACCTCTCAACCACCCAGCATTGACTCAGTTTTCGACCACTCAACCACCCAGCACCAGATCAAGCAGTATATAAAGGAATACGAAGCACACGGTATGGGGAAGAAAACAAAAAGGACATACTGATACTTAATCACCTTGTGGTACCTAATCACCTTGTGGTACCTAATCACCTTGTGGTAGTTAATCACCTTGTGGTACCTAATCACCTTGTGGTAGTTAATCACCTTGTGGTAGTTAATCACCTTGTGGTAGTTAATCACCTTGTGGTAGTTAATCACCTTGTGGTAGTTAATCACCTTGTGGTAGTTAATCACCTTGTGGTAGTTAATCACCTTGTGGTAGTTAATCACCTTGTGGTAGTTAATCACCTTGTGGTAGTTAATCACCTTGTGGTAGTTAATCACCTTGTGGTAGATAATCACCTTGTGGTACCTAATCACCTTGTGGTAGTTAATCACCTTGTGGTACCTAATCAACTTGTGGTACCTAATCACCTTGTGGTACCTAATCACCTTGTGGTACCTATTGACCTTGTGGCACCTAATCAACCTAATCACCTTGTGGTACCTAATCACCTTGTGGCACCTAATCAACCTAATCACCTTGTTGTACTAAACATCTTAGGGTTAAATCACCTTGTGGTACTTGATAACCTTGTATTACCTAATCACCTTGAACTACCTAATTACCTTGTGGTACCTAATCACCGTGTGGTTCCTAATCAACATAGTGGTACATAATCACCTTTTATAATCACCTTGTGGTATCAATCAACTTCATTTTCTCACGTGATCAACCCCCCCCCCTTTTTTACATCAAATGAACTCGGGCTTCCTTTTGTATGTCATTTACGTGTTTTAGGTTTGTTAACTTTAGTTTATGGCTAACTCTTTGTGGTTCCTAATCAACATAGTGGTACATAATCACCTTTTATAATCCCCTTGTGGTATCAATCAACTTCATTTTCTCACGTGATCAACCCCCCCCCCCTTTTTTACATCAAATGAACTCGGGCTTCCTTTTGTATGTCATTTACGTGTTTTAGGTTTGTTAACTTTAGTTTATGGCTAACTCTCAGTTCCCGGCTTACTCTCACTTCCCGGCTAACTCTCAGTTCCTGGCTAACTCTCAGTTCCCGGCTTACTCTCAGTTCCTGGCTAACTCTCAGTTCCTAGCTAACTCTCAGTTCCCGGCTTACTCTCAGTTCCCGGCTTACTCTCAGTTCCTGGCTTACTCTCAGTTCCCGGCTTACTCTCAGTTCCTGGCTAACTCTCAGTTCCTGGCTAACTCTCAGTTCCCGGCTTACTCTCAGTTCCCGGCTTACTCTCAGTTCCCGGCTTACTCTCAGTTCCCGGCTTACTCTCAGTTCCCGGCTGACTCTCAGTTCCCGGCTAACTCACATTTCTGGCTCTCAGTTCCCGGCTAACTCACATTTCTGGCTGACTCTCAGTTCCCGGCTAACTCACATTTCTGGCTGACTCTCAGTTCCCGGCTAACTCACATGTGTGGCTAACTCTCGGACTTGGAGCCAACTTTCATTTAGCCTGATCTCTGTTTCAATGGAAGTTATCATTTTTTTACTTTAAATCGTTCTGTTCAGTTTAATTAATAACGGCTTTTAGTCGATACCTAGGATTGATCTTTTCGCCAGTTGCCCCTAGCGTGTGCTAGGTAGTAAATACTTCCTTACAGTTTGTAACATACAGTCGAACCCGCTTATCTCGACCTCGGTCAACTCGCCATCCCTGCTATATTAACGTTTTGAAGTGGAACCGCCAATTCTCTCTTTGTCTTAGCATTTTATCCTCGGTGTAACGGACAATGTTTTCACATGAAAACAGAGAGGTAGCATGAGTGAACAAATAATGGTGTTAACCATGTTTTTGTCCACGAGGACAATGAATTGTATTTTGAGATACAAATGTGAGCTCCACGTTTTTGGAGAGTAAAATTATGTTTTTGTCAGAGCGGTTGTTTTGCACGCTTTGCTGGTAATAAAGTATGAGTTGACTGAGATAGTAGAGAGCTGAGCGCAGAGCAGTAGAGTCAGTAGCGTGAGAGCTGTGTGATTAGACAGTTGACAGTTTAGTGTGAGGACGTGTCTTTCTTAATGATGGAATACTATAGATATATATGTGAAATTACATTCATGCAAGGATTATTTATTAATATTATCAATATAAAGTGTGTTCAATAAAGTACTGTAAGTTTAACCAGGATTCAGTATTCTTATTTGCGTGCCCGGATTATAAGTGGAAGAATGAAGAAGCCTTAGTCGGCATCCTGAAATATCAACATAACATAAGTAACCATACTACTGACATAACCCACAGCATAAGAAATAAGATCCCACGCCATGTCAGAGTAGGTGTGTTACACTCGGTAATGTCGATTCTTTTATGTTGCCTAACCCTG
Organism: Lymnaea stagnalis; assembly: GCA_964033795.1. NCBI lineage: Eukaryota > Metazoa > Mollusca > Gastropoda > Lymnaeidae > Lymnaea > Lymnaea stagnalis. Next base: position 683,831 of record CAXITT010000302.1, on the reverse strand, counting down.
ATATCTCGAGCACAAAGGGCGGCCAAATTTGCCACTTAACCTCATTTATCTCGATCCCCATGTCCAATCGCCGGCTTTTGAACTCCGCAAGAAGAAATAGCAAACAACAAATAAACAAGTTTTTCATAATTAAAAATAATTATTTCTAAAAATACAGGACCTAGAAGTAATTTAAATAAATACGTTTTAATTCAAGGTTTAAAAACCCCGGTAGGGTCCATCTTATAAATGTTCATAATTAACCTGTGTGCCAAACGTTGTCCTGGGCAGCCATTCACGGTGTCTTGCATAATGGCTACGCCGTGGTACAAGGTCAGAGTTTCATTCATAAGAGTTTTCAGTGTGCAAAAGCTATTAAACCATTGGTCGGGGAAAGCTTTAATTTAATAGTCATATGCCAAAGTTGAAAGTTCAAAATAAGTAGTCCCTAAATAGTATTTTAGTAATAAGGGGATGCGTTGCCTTATACAAACTATATAGTCATAGCGCGAGACACGACACGATCAGCAGAATGAGGTCACAAAATGGGAAGGCCTCGTCCGTAGCCGAAAATACCAAACGAACTCCCACTTAAACAATTCGTCGCTCAAAGGTACCAAGTTAAAAAGTTGGTTCTGGTTTAATTTTTTTAAATTTTGAATTTAGCCTTAAATAACTGTAATATTTATTTACGCACATCATGTACATAAAGAAATTTCAAGCGCATATTATTATATTGCCGTCATATTGGTTTCGGTTATCTCGATCATCGGTTATCTCGACCCTTTTTGGCAAACCCCGAGGCCATCGACATAACCGGGTTTTACTGTAATGGGTCCTTAGAATGAGCTATGAACCGTTTTATGTCATATGAAATGTGTCAACAAATATTTCTCAGTTAATTTGTTTTCTTATTCAGATTTTTAGCAACGTATTTTAAATAGAGGCCAAAGTATCACTTTAAAAAATAGATCGATGCAGAAATAGATTAATTAATTATAATTCTTTTTATTTCATTGAGCTAAGATTAATTTAGTTGTTATCATTCAGAGTCTTGTGGATACATCCTTCTATATCCTTTTCATCCTCTTCCAAGCTCCTTCCTTGCTTCTGGATACATCCTTCTATAGTCATTCCATCTGATTCCAAGATCCTTCCTGGCTTGTGGATACATCCTTATATAGTCATTCCATCTGATTCCAAGATCCTGCCTGGCTTGTGGATACATCCTTCTATAGTCATTCTATCTGGTTCCAAGATCCTGCCTGGCTTGTGGATACATCCTTCTATATCCATTCCATCTTGTTCTTATCTCCTCCCTGGCTTCCTCTTACTGTTGATAACAACCTTGTTTTGACCCCCTTGTAATTGAACTGTTCTCATTGAAACATTTGATTTATCTCTCTTCTCCCGGCTATTTCAATGTGATGAATATTTGAGGAGCAGTGATAACTACGAGCTAGTCTGGCCTGTACGAGCGTGTTTGGGGGGCATATTTCCAGCTAAATAGATCCATAGATCTGTAATTGTATAGCCGTCATGGCAGTAATTTCTCCATGAAATAGGAAACGTTGGCTCAGATGGAGTTGCGCAATGTGTGGGATCTCAACCTTCAAGCCCGACTTCTCATTTCTATAGGATCACCACTCCATTGATCAATTGAGAGATATAGAACTTTCTGCATGGCAATTTATCTATATTCCCTATGTATTTATCTCTATTTGTGCATGGCAATTTATCTATATTTCCTATGTATCTATCTCTATTTCTGCATGGCAATTTATCTATATTCCCTATGTATCTATCTCTATTTCTGCATGACAATTTATCTATATTCCCTATGTAATCTATCTTAATTTCTGCATGGCAATTTATCTATATTCCCTATGTATCTATCTCTATTTCTGCATGGCAATTTATCTATATTCCCTATGTAATCTATCTTAATTTCTGCATGGCAATTTATCTACATTCCCTATGTATCTATCTCTATTTCTGCATGACAATTTATCTATATTCCCTATGCATCTATCTCTATTTCTACATGTCAATGTATCTATATTCCCTATGCATATCTCTTTATTTCTCCATGGCACTCTATGTATACCACCTATACATCTACTACTGCATGGCTGAGACATCTTCTAAGGACCTGTCTCACAAGACTTCACCTTGTGTTCCAGTAGTTCTCTTTTAAAAGTACCCCTGTAGTCTCTTTACTTTACGCAGTGACCGTCGCTGTCATCTTCATCCATTTACGCTTTCCATAGTTTACTATCGGAAGCCTCTTTTGATATGACCACTGTCCGGGACCAGAGACCCTTTCTTCTTCGTTCCTTAAAACCGACTGGCAAGAAATAGTCCATCCCGTGCCAATGCTCTTTGTTTTTGTTGGGTTTTTTTGTTTTGATTTTTTTTTGGTTTGTTGTTATTTTAATACATGTTTCTATAATGACTTTGCAAGAAAACACGCGATGATGCCATTAGCGGTGGCACTAATTAACATTAACCAGCCGAAATTTTTACCATCAACGCACACACACAAAATAATTGTCTCCATGTTGTTTGCTTATTTATTTGAGTCATTTCGCTGTCATTAAACAAGAATGTCTGTGTGAGCACTCTCTCTGTCATTACACAAAAATCTCTGTGAGCACTCTCGCTCTCATTACACAAGAATGTCTGTGTGAGCACTTTCCCTGTCATTACACAAGAATGTCTGTGTGAACACTCTCGCTGTCATTACACAAGAATGTCTGTGTGAACACTCTCGCTGTCATTACACAAGAATGTCTGTGTGAACACTCTCGCTGTCATTACACAAGAATGTCTGTGTGAACACTCTCGCTGTCATTACTCAAAAATGTAGCACACACAAAAAGACGGCTCTTATTTTGTGGACAAAAAATATATTTAAAAATTTAGTATTTCACACAAGCCATTTTTTAAAATGTCGTAAATTCATTGAAAATTATTATTATGTTTAATTGGTTGGGGTGGGTGACTCACTTTTTCCGCCGTACTAGCCTGAAAAAAAACCCACTGAGGTTGGGCTTACTTTTAAATATTTTGATTTCCAAGTTTTGAAGTCTCTGCCAAGTGCAAAGAATGTGATCTACATTATTTTGCAGGTAGGCCGTCATTAGTACATACAGGACCTCCATGATATTGTACATACAGGACCTCCATGATATTGTACATACATGACCTCCATGATATTGTACATACAGGACCTCCATGATATTGTACATACATGACCTCCATGATATTGTACATACAGGACCTCCATGATATTGTACATACAGGACTTCCATGATATTGTACATACAGGACCTCCATGATATTGTACATACAGGACCTCCATGATATTGTACATACACGACCTCCATGATATTGTACATACAGGACCTCCATGATATTGTACACACAGGACCTCCATGATATTGTTCACACAGGACCTCCATGATATTGTTCACACAAGACCTCCATGATATTGTACACACAGGACCTCCATGATATTGTACATACAGGACCTCCATGATATTGTACATACAGGACCTCCATGATATTGTACATACAGGACCTCCGTGATATTGTACATACAGGACCTCCATAATATTGTACATACAGGACCTCCATGATATTATACACACAGGACCTCCATGATATTTTACATACAGGACCTCCATGATATTGTACACACAGGACCTCCATGATATTGTACATACAGGACCTCCATGACTTTGTACATACAGGACCTCCATGATATTGTACATACAGGACCTCCATGATATTGTACATACAGGACCTCCATGATATTGTACATACAGGACCTCCATGATATTGTACATACAGGACCTCCATGATATTGTACATACAGGACCTCCATGATATTGTACATACAGGACCTCCATGATATTGTACATACAGGACCTCCATGATATTGTACATACAGGACCTCCATGATATTGTACATACAGGACTTCCATGATATTGTACATACAGGACCTCCATGATATTGTACATACAGGACCTCCATGATATTGTACATACAGGACCTCCATGACATTGTACATACAGGACCTCCATGATAGTGTACATACATAACCTCCATGATAGTGTACATACAGGACCTCCATGATATTGTACATACAGGACTTCCATGACATTGTACATACAGGACCTCTATGATAGTGTACATACATGACCTCCATGATATTGTACATACAGGACCTCCATGACATTGTACATACAGGACCTCCATGACATTGTACATACAGGACCTCCATGATATTGTACATACACGACCTCCATGATATTGTACATACAGGACCTCCATGACTTTGTACATACAGGACCTCCATGACATTGTACATACAGGACCTCCATGATATTGTACATACAGGACCTCCATGATATTGTACATACAGGACCTCCATGACATTGTACATACAGGACCTCCATGACATTGTACATACAGGACCTCCATGATATTGTACATACAGGACCTCCATGTTATTGTACATACATGACCTCCATGATATTTTACATACAGGACCTCCATGATATTGTACATACAGGACCTCCATGATATTGTACATACAGGACTTCCATGACATTGTACATACAGGACCTCCATGATATTGTACATACATGACCTCCATGATATTGTACATACAGGACCTCCATGACATTGTACATACAGGACCTCCATGACATTGTACATACAGGACGTCCATGATATTGTACATACAGGACCTCCATGATATTGTACATACAGGACCTCCATGATATTGTACATACAGGACCTCCATGATATTGTACATACAGGACCTCTATGATATTGTACATACAGGACCTCCATGATATTGTACATACAGGACCTCCATGATATTGTACATACAGGATGTACATGACATTGTACATACAGGACCTCCATGACATTGTACATACAGGACCTCCATGACATTGTACATACAGGACCTCCATGATATTGTACATACAGGACCTCCATGATATTGTACATACAGGACCTCCATGATAGAACGGATTAAACAAACCCCACAAGATTAGGATTTGAACTAAATTTCAGACATCTGTCCGTTGTGAAACCATGAAGAATTGTTGTTTAAACTTGATCAGCCTATCGACCTGCTTTCCAAACAGCAATCATCAATAAGTTATATGTGCATGAGATTGGTTTTAAAAGTAGTATTCTGTTTCATGGTCTTAAATGTGTTGTTTAAAGGTTTTGGTATACATATAGAATGACAAAATAAGCTCATGTTTGTGCCATAATGTTAGGATTATTGTGTTAGTGGCATCGTGTTTGTGCCATAATGTTAGGAGTATTGTGTTAGTAGCATCGTGTTTGTGCCATAATGTTAGGAGTATTGTGTTAGTGGCATCGTGTTTTTGCCATAATGTTAGGAGTATTGTGTTAGTGGCATCGTGTTTGTGCCATAATTTTAGGAGTGTTGTGTTAGTGGCATCGTAGTTGTGCCATAATGTTAGGGGCATCATGTTTGGTCTATTAAATTGGAACCATCATGTTTGCGCCATTAAATTGGAGCCATCAAGTTTGTTCCATTAACTTTGAGCCATCATGTTTGTGCCATAATTTTCTTGGCACCATGTTTGGTCCATTTAATTGGAGCCATTATGTTTGGGCCATTATGTTTTGGCCATTATGTTTGGGCCATTGAATTTGAGCCATTATGTGTATGCAATAATTTTAGTTTCGGTTCACCTTCGATGCCTAGCAAGGTCATGCTTTAAGTTTCTTACTCTAAATGCCTCCACACACAATTCTGACCCTGATTTACTGCACAAAGTCTGTAATGTAAATCCACAACGTCTTGCTCTTAAAGCGTCCACGATGTCTTGCTCTAAGTTCCCCATCAATGTCTTAGTATAAATGCATCCTCACCATCTTACTCTAATGACTTCTCGATATGTTACTCTAAATTACTTCAAATTATCTTAATGTAATGCATCCACAAAGTACTACTCTACGTGACTTCACAATAACTTACTGTATGTGACTTCCTTGCCAACATCCTAGTGGTATTTTTGAAAAATGTTTTCATACTCTTCACCCTTATACCTCCTCTCTCTCTCTCTCTCTCCCTCTCTCTCTTTATTATCTTTCTCTTTCTCTCTTTCTTTCTCTCTCCCTCTATCTTTCTCTCACCCTCTATCTTTTTCTTTCTTACTCTCTATCTTCTCTCTTTCTTTCTCTATCTCTCTTTCTTTCTTTCTCTTTATATCCCTCTATATTCATCTCTCTTTTTCTGTCTCTGACTCTTTATAAATCCATTCATTTCTCTCTCTCTTTCTTTCTTATTGTCTCTTTCTTCTCTCTCTTACTCCCTTGCTCTCTCTCACTCTGTTTCGGTCTTTCTTTCATTTCTCTCTCTCTCTCTCTCTCTCTCTCTGATTTCTCTTCTCTCTCGCTCTTTCTTCGACTATTTCTCTATATCTTTTTATATTTATTTCTCTCTCCTTTACCATTTCTCTTTCGTTCTCTTTCTGTTTGGTTTTGATTCTCCACAATTTTTCTCTCCCTCTCCAATCTTCTTCTCCCTCCACAATTATCATCTCCCTCCGAAATTATCCACTTCCTCCTCAGTTTTACTCTACTGCGCCAATTTTCACCTACTTTCCCAATTTCACTCTCCCTCTCCAATTTTCTACTCCCACCACAATTCTCATCTCTCTCCCAAATTATCTACTTCCTCCTGAATTTTACTCTACCTCCCTAATTTTCCACCACTTTCCCAATTTCACTCTCCCTCTCCAATTTTCTTCTCCTTCCCTAATTATCCTCTCCCTCCACAATTCTCCCCTCAAAAAGATTCTCCACTTTCTCCCTAATTCTCCTATCCCTCCGCAAGTCTTATATCCCTCCCCAATGTTCGTCTCCCTCGTTAATTCACCTCTCCTTCCCCAATTTTGTCACTCTCTCTCCAATTCTCCTCTCCCTCCCCCAGACCTAGAGGAAAGCTGGCTGACAGTCGTCCTAAATCGCCCATTGGGTGTCAAGTTTATTTACAACATCCTAACTGTGTGGAAAAATGACCCTGTAATTGAATGCAATAATGTTTTAGCATTGCCTTTCTTGCTGTCTCTCGACACATCGCTTTTTATGCTGCTTCTCTTGCAATGTATTCTCTCTCCCTCTCTCTCTACCTCACTCTCGTTCTTCCCTCCTCCCTCCCTCTCCCCCTCTCTCTCTGTTGATCCCTCCTTTTCGATTCCCCCCATCATCTCATGTCCTTTTTTCTCTCTTGTAAATCAGCTCCATTCATCTATTTTTATCTTTATCTCTGGTTTACAATTTTCTCTTATCTCCATTCACTCCCATATATTTTTCTCTGTTACTCCCATGTCATTTTCTCTCTCACTCCCATGTCTTTTACTCTGTCACTGACATATGTTTTTTCTCTGTCCCTCGCATATCTTTGTCTCTATCACTCCATGTGTTATCTTGTTCCTATATTTACCATATTACTATTATTCCATATCCCGCATATGTTTGTCCACGCAATGACTCTTACTCTATCAGTGATTCAGTGTTTTCATTTGTACTAAACTTTTTGTAGGTCATTTCTGACTGGCATTCTGACTGGCATTCTGACTGGCATTCCGACACATTCTTTCTTCGCCAAAACTTTATCTGTCTCTCTTTCTGTCTCTCACTCACTCTCTCTCTCTCTCTCTCTCTCTCTCTCTGTCTCTCTCACTCTCTGTCTCGCTCTCCCTCTTTCTCTTTCTCTCTCTTCTTCTGCTTCTTCTTCTGTGAATGACTCTCTACGTTTATTTCTCTCTCTTCCTCACCGTTTCACGTTTGCCCCACCACACACACACGTTTACAGTTTACACCCACCTCAGCCTCACATCCAGGGCAAACCAATTTTTTATTTCGCTTGCAACACTTCCAAATGTCCGTACGTTCGTTACGTGTCTCTTCCTGTGCGCCCCACCTAGCGACCAATTAAGCGCCCGCGACGACCACACTCTTTTCAACGTACACGAACGTCTGCTGATATACTAGGAAAAGTTGACCTTGACATTCGTGACTTGAGGTATCACAAACCAACCATTGCTCCCATTTTGGATCCCTGGATCCCCGTATTTATTAAATTGTTCACGTTGGTTTGTTTTGTTTTTTTTGTTTTTTTTGTTGGTTTAAATTCATATTCCAAAATTGTAGAAAATGTCTGCACAATGGCTAGGGAAACGAATGTAAGCACGAAATAACGCTATTTTTTCAGAGTCGAGAACCTTTTGTCTAGACCAGGGGTGGCCAACCGGCTGGCCCCATGCGGCCCGACGCGTCAAATATTGCGGCCCGCGAATGCCTGATTTATCCCAATGAACTCGTTCGTTGTTCATTGAAATGACAAGAGAAATCGATATTAAAAACATAGGCGAGATAACAGATAAAATGACGTCACCTTGGTTTAGTTTTATTCTGATTTGTTGTTTAGCATTTCATTGTGTGCATTCAGAGTAGATTAAGCAATCATTCTACAGAGCATTCAGTGGGGGTTTATTTTAATGTTAGCTTTACATCGCTGTCATGGTGGACCGCGAAGTCTTTTTGGTTGACCACTCTTGGTCTAGACCAGGGGGTCACCAAACTTTTTTCACTGTGGGCCGGATAACTGATAAATTGACGAGCGCGGGCCGCATACTCATTCTGTACAATATTTACAAGCCAGAACGAATACTCCTGGTATTCTGTACAATGTTTACAAGCTAGAACGAACACTCCTGGTATTCTAATTGTAACCATAATATTTAAATTTAAACTTTATCACAACTTCTCGTGTTCCATTTGTTTTATCAAAGAAATTCAGGGACCGTCAGCGGGCCTGGTGATTTGACGTCGCGGGTCGGATCCGGTGACCCCTGGTCTCGACCAGTGATTCTCAAACTTCCTAATGCCGTGACCCTTAAATAAATTCCTCGTGTTGTGGTGACCCCCAACAATATAATTATTTTCGTGCTACTTCATAAATAAATATGTGATTTCTGATGGTCTTAGGCGACCCCCGTGTAAGAGTCGTTCGACCCCCAATTGGGTCGCCACCGACAGGTTGAGAATCCCTGGAGTAGCCTTCGCCAAATCCTTAACCCTTAGTTGCATTGCCTTGTCTAAATATATTTATTGCCATTACTGTGGTCATTATCCGTCCCAAATAATATTCAAAACGATCTTTTTGTTGTGTACACACGAACCAACTTCGAAGTGTCTGTGTGCAGTTGTATGTTGGCTTGATCCGTATGGCTCCGTCATTGTGTTGTCTAGCTGGGTTGTCTTCATGTCCTGCTCTGCTTGCTCTCAAAAAGCATCTGCCCATCCTCCAACGCTATACCATTGCTTGCCCTCAAACATCATCCTGCCATCCTCCAATGCGATACCACTTCATTGTAATACAGATACTATATGCCGATGCTTTTCTTTTGCGATGTAATTATTATCACGATGATGCCAACTTGAACTTTGAACTCTCGTGTTTCCTCAGATCTGCCAGCACTCGCACTCCGAGATGAGGTCATGGGGAGCTGAAGCCATCACATCTCTGGTCAAGGCAGCCCTGGCATACAAGTACGACCACCCACTTCACGAAAATCTGGTCAGTTGGATTTATAAAATCTCCCATTTAATTTGTCTTTGCAGTCTCTCCATGTTCTATCGGGGCTCAGCCAGGGCACACTCTTGGCTCAGTCAGGGCTCTCACTTGGCTTTGTCTTGTCTCTGTTGGGGCTATCTTTGTCCTGGCTCTGTCATGTGTTCATGTTTTCAAAAAGTCAATTGAATGTTTCTTGAATGTAAAATATTTGTCTATATCTATCCATGCCCCCACCCCCCTAACCGCCCCCTCCCATAAACCATCAGCAGTTATTTTTGTTTTTACAATTTTATATTGGGCTCATTCCTTAAGCTTGACCCTTTACTCCTCAGAAGCTCCAGTCGTCCATTCTGTCTCCCCTTGAAGAGCTGTCCACCATTTCCTACAACGACATCCGCCAGAAACAGCTGGAGAGCGTCTCCCACATCCTGCACAACAACGGGGACCACCTGCTGCACGGGTGGCCCACAGTGCTGGGCATCATTGGCGCTGTCACAAAGGAACACGGGTAACAGGGTTATAACTACTAAGATGTATACATCACTGCTGAGGAGGAGGAGGTGTGGACTCAAGTTCCACAACTCTGATTATACATTGCATTTGACACATAGGCCAACAAACAGATAAACATCATGATGAATATTTTTCATTTCAATTTCTTCGCTACTCTAGAGTAGTCGGTTAGCTGGCCGACTGAACAGTGAGCCAAATTGACTGTGCTTAAATGATTGTAAAGAACCACACGCGATGGCTACTTGCTAGCCCCATCAAGTTCACTGAAAATACAATAGATGGCATTACGGGTAGATCTCTTCCAGGCTCTAGCACTTCCACACACCTCTTCCAGACTCTAGCACTTCCACAATATCTTCCAGACTCTGGAACTTCCCCACATCTCTTCCAGACTCCAGCACTTCCACACATCTCTTCCAGACTACAGCACTTCCCCACATCTCTTCCAGACTCCAGCACTTCCCCACATCACTTCCAGACTCCAGCACTTCCCCACATCTCTTCCAGACTCTTGCACTTCCCCACATCTCTTCCAGACTCCAGCACTTCCCCACATCTCTTCCAGACTCTAGCACTTCCACACATCTCTTCCACACTGTAGCACTTCCCAAAATCTCTTCCAGACTCCGGCACTTCCACACATCTCTTCCAGACTATAGTACTTCCCCACATCTCTTCCAGACTCCAGCACTTCCCACATCTCTTCCAGACTCTTGCACTTCCCCACATCTCTTCCAGACTCTAGCACTTCCCCCACATCTCTTCCAGACTCTAACACTTCCCCACATCTCTTCCAGACTCTAGCACTTCCACACATCTCTTCCAGACTGTAGCACTTCCCCACATCTCTTCCAGACTCCAGCACTTCCCCACATCTCTTCCAGACTCCAGCACTTCCACCACATCTCTTCCAGACTCCAGACACATATCACATGTGAAAGTAGTCAATTTGATAGAGCTCGATCAAATCAAAACTGACGGATACAAGACGAAACGACGGCGCCAGTCACCAAGTCCTTACTAACCTCAGGTTATAGGATGTGTTTGGCTGTAACACAGGGCACTAGTAACCTCGGGTTATTGGGTGTGTTTGGCTGTAACACAGGACACTAGTAACCTCAGATTATTGGGTGTGTTTGGCTGTAACACAGGCCAGATGTAGTTATTGTCGGGAAAAAAAATGTATTTCGTTAAAAAAAAAAAAACACTCTTGAAAAAAAAATGTTTCTGTCTATTTAGCCAGCGTAAACCCAAAATGTCTATTTTTACTCCGTTAAGGGTCATGGACCCCAATTCGCCTACCACTGCTCTATTTATATTCCTAAAATATTAAAGTGCGCTTACTTGGGAAAAGTTCCATTAAAACTCCAACATTTTTTCCCAATTTGAAAATCCCCCGCAACATCATTCCCCCCCCCCCCCACAAAATGACCTCCTAAATCTTGGAAGCCCGTTGTAACAATTTTAAAGTGCGCTTACTTGGGAAAAGTTCCATTAAAACTCCAACATTTTTTCCCAATTTGAAAATCACCAGCAACATCATTCCCCCCCCCCCCACAAAATGACCTCCTAAATCTTGGAAGCCCGTTGTAACAATTGAACACGGGTGTACTTTTAGAGGGGACGCGAAAAATTCAATGATTTGCCCTTGTTGTGTGCAGTTTTTGTTATTAAATGAGCAATCTCTCTTATTTCCCTCTTATTTCTGTTTCTTCCACTTGATAGAAGGCATCTAGACAACGATTCTTTCCTTATCAAGTTTAGCTAAATCAATCAGATAGCTGTATTCTCTGCCGACGTATCTAGTTCTTCGTATCGTCTACATTTCTTCATATTTCTTCTAATCTTTAAACTTATTTCTTAGTACCCCCCCCCCCCCCCCCCAGTTCAATAAAGTTTTCATATTCGCTGATAATTATTAATAATAGAAGAGTTTCATTTTCTCAGCTTTCTCCCCCAATCTCATACTTTTCTTTCTCTCTAAGTTTTTTTTTCTGATCACTTTCTTTGACTTCTTTTCTACCTTTCCAAATATTTGTGTGTCTTTCACGTTTATCTTCTATGTTCCCTTCAGTCTTGCCTTGTGTTTAAGTTTTAATGGGGTTTTTTTCTTTGCCAATATGATTTTAATTCCCCTTTAACTCCGCCCTGCCCCTTCTCATTTAATTTGTCATCCATCTTGCGTCACTATGGAATCGAGTATTTTAAAAATCGAAGCCCGAATTAGCCCCAGTGTAAACTGCCAACTGTCCCAACTCTGGCTTTTTACATCAGGCTTACGGAGTCGATTTTTTTTTCAACAAGTAATTGAAGTCTTATTTTGGGTACCGAAATTACCAAAATAAAATAGAACACAAAAAAAAATATTAGATTCGGGGATTTTCGTTCGTGGTGAGGGTGGGTGTCTTCATGGCACGTGACTAGGATCCCATCATGGAAACAAATGAAATATAAATAGCAGTACGTGATTTTGTTTCAAGAGTTTCTTAATGCCAAGGGAAATAACCTGAAATATGTTTTAAACAGAGTAAGGAAGACACTGCCCTTTGAAATGTGGTTCACAGGGATTATAGGGTGAACTAGCGAATTATCTGACCACAAAACCTATATAAGCCTATGCATCGTATGAGTGTGTCTTAGATAAAGACATTACCTTGATTGTGATGTTCTATTTCCTGATACAAATTATGTATACTTTTTTATTAACGCTACAAATGAACCACAAACACTCGTAAATCGTTGGCATAACATAAAAACAATAATAAGAGGTATTCCTAATTGGGTTTATTAACTTTGTAAAAACAAGAATGATTTTAAGTTTTAGATTAGGCATAGGGCCCATGCAATCAAACAAGTATATGAATGGTTTCAATTGGTTTGTTTATAATTGCACCTTGCCTTGCTTGTACTGGCAACATTCATTCCATAGACATAACAAAACCTGATATTATTATTATTATTAGTGGTCTAATATAGCGCGGTACCCCAGCCTAGGGCTGGGCTCACTACGCTGTACTTAGCAAAAGAGGCATAATTGTGACATTAAAATAAAATCATTTATGTAATAAAGAACAGCTGTATAACAACAAAACAGAAACAAATGTAGATACACCCCATCCACCCCAGAACTTTTACATGTCAAGCCACGGACGGCAGCCAGCAGCTTCGTTTACCGTTCAGGGAGGGGGGGGGGAATCAGTTGGGTAGTAGAGTTTAAAGAGATGTGTTTTGAATGCAAATTTGAAGGCCTGGGTGTTCGGTATATTGCGCATGTGTAGAGACAGATAACTCCATTGTTGGGGGCGTAGAAAGAGAAAGAACGTTCACCATATGTTTTAGTGCGTGTCTTGGGAACGGACAGAATACGCGTGTCTGCGGAGGAGCGAAGCTGTCGAAGGGGTGAATAGACAGAAAGAGGTTCGGTTAGATATGAAGGGCAGGAACCCGAGAAAAAGTTATGACGGAGAACAGATAGCTTGTTATCAATGCGTGCTTGTATAAAGAGTAAATGAAGTGAGTGGAGTAGTGGAGTGACGTGATCATTTTTCCTTTAGAACTAGCCAGCAGCTGAGTTTTGAACTTTCTGCAGTTTCTCTATGAAGTGTTTTGGTAAACCTGACAGAAGAGAGTTGCAATAGTCAGGATGAGGGAGAACTAGAGCACAGACAGGGTTTTTGTTGCGTTAACTGTGAGGTAGTGGCGGATGGAGCTGATCTGACGGATAGCGGTGTATGCAGAGCGACAAATGTGAGAAATATGTTTATCGAGAGACATGTTAGAAAGAGTATAACTAACCAAGATTCCTAGCAGATGATGTAAACTGTATGTCGGAGTTACCTACTTGAAATGAGGTGGGGAGAGCTGAGGTAGAACATGATTTGTGATTGTGAATGAGGAGTGCTACCGTTTTGTCATCATTAAGCTTCAACTTGCTGAGTGTCATCCGTGACTTGACATCACCAAAGCTCTCCCGCAAAGTCTGTATGTTTGTGTTCACCGGTAACATTAATATATAGATATAACAAAACTTGAGGTACCGTACCTCGTATGTTTGTGTTTACCGGTAACATTAATAAATAGATATAACAAAACTTGGCATAATTTACCTTGCACCTTGTATGCTTGTATTTCAGGGAGAAGCTGATTCAACAAGCCTTCCAGTGCCTTCAACTGGTGGTCACTGACTTCCTGCCCATCATACGACCCACTTACCTGCAGGTCGTTGTACAGGTTGCAGCTAGGTTCGGCCTTCAGCAGCAGGAGCTTAACGTTAGCTTGACAGCCATTGGATTACTGGTAGGTCTTAGCAGTAGGAGTTGACGTTAGCTTGACAGCCATCGGCTTGCTTGGGGTCTTAGCTGTCGGAGCTTAAGGACAGCTTAGTGGCCATTAAATTACTGGTAGATCTTTAGCCAAAAGTCATTTGATATTATAACATCCTTACAACAACCCTGTTACGTAGACCTAATAATAGAGACATTTTATAACTTAATCTAACTACCTGGCTTCGCAACAGATAAACCTTAATTCAACTTTATTGGCCAACCTAAAACATGGTCTATAAACCCGACGCTTTACAAGAAATATTTGTTTAGAAAACTTGGCATCAGGGTAAAGTTACTGGCACTGGAGTCAACAACAAAATTCTATCTCTCTTCAGTGGAACATTTCGGACTTTTTCTTCCAAAATCGACAACGAATCAAACAAGAGCTGGACACAACCAGCGATAATGGTCAGGCTGTAGGAGCGGCAAGCGCAGACGCTGTCAAGGTCCCACCGGCTTTTGATGCTCTATGGATGTGTCTCTTCTCTCAGCTGGGGGAGCTGTGTGTGGACTCCAGGCCAGCTGTCAGGAAAAGTGCTGGCCAGACTTTGTTCTCCACCATCTCGGCACATGGGGCGTTGCTGCTGCATCAGACTTGGCACAATGTTCTGTGGCAGGTGGGTTATGGCACAATGTTCTATGGCAGGTGGGTTATGGCACAATGTTCTATGGCAGGTGGGTTATGGCACAATGTTCTATGGCAGGTGGGTTATGGCACAATGTTCTATGGCAGGTGTGTTATGGCACAATGTTCTATGGCAGGTGTGTTATCGCACAATGTTCTATGGCAGGTGGGTTATGGCACAATGTTCTATGGCAGGTGTGTTATAGCACAATGTTCTATGGCAGGTGTGTAATAGCACAATGTTCTATGGCAGGTGGGTTATGGCACAATGTTCTATGGCAGGTGGGTTATGGCACAATGTTCTATGGCAGGTGGGTTATGGCACAATGTTCTATGGCAGGTGGGTTATGGCACAATGTTCTAAGGCAGGTGTGTTATAGCACAATGTTCTATGGCAGGTGTGTTATAGCACAATGTTCTGTGGCAGGTGTGTTATAGCACAATGTTCTATCGCAGGTGTGTTATAGCACAATGTTCTATGGCAGGTGTGTAGTAGCACAATGTTCTATGGCAGGTGTGTTATAGCACAATGTTCTATGGCAGGTGTGTTATAGCACAATGTTCTATGGCAGGTGTGTTATAGCACAATGTTCTATGGCAGGTGTGTTATAGCACAATGTTCTATGGCAGGTTTGTTATAGCACAATGTTCTATGGCAAGTTGGTTAAGGCACAATGTTCTGCTTCAGGTGATTCTGTTACATAAAGTGTGGGGTGGTATTGTCAATGACCTACGGCAAGGTGGCTATGACAAATGATAAGAGTGCTGTTCAGACGGTGATTCAGGGTACCCTACATTTGTAATGGTTAGGTTGCATTGTTTAAAGCAGTGTGTGTTGAAATATGTTACGTTATAGTTTGTTCTCTTTGTATTGATAAAAAAAAAAATCACATGGCCACTGTTTATAAATAGAAACCTACAATTTCAACCAAAAAGAATTAAAAATAATTTCTTTAAACCAATTACGATATCTATTTATTTTTCATTAATTGAAATAGATAGTTAATAAAGATAATACAATATATAATATAAAATAGTATTTTTTCTGTCTTCTTTATTTCTGTCTTCTTTATTTCTGTCTTCTTTATTTCTGTCTTCTTTATTTCTGTCTTCTTTATTTCTGTCTTCTTTATTTCTGTCTTCTTTATTTCTGTCTTCTTTATTTCTGTCTTCTTTATTTCTACAATTAAATTGAATGACTCCCAGCACTGTTCGGTTACAACTGTCTTTGCGTCATCTTCCTTTGAGTCTCAAGTTTTGATCGCAACACAACACGCTTTCATTCACATTTAGCATTTATTTTTAAATAATTTATAAATAAAATTTCTTTTTTAAATTTAACGTGCCTTCTCTTTTATCTGGAGCAGTATAATCGTGATCGTTCCTTTCCTGGACAGGTGCTATTTCCTTTGCTGGAAAATGTCCAGAAGTTCTCCAGCTCAGCATCCACCATAAGAGACAAAGAATCCACTGGAAACATCCTCATCCACCACTCTCGAGACACGGCGGAAAAACAGTGGGCCGAGACCAGAGTTCTGTCCCTTGCTGGGGTGGCTCGTACTTTTAATGCAAAGAGGAAAATGCTTCAAGGATTGGGTGTGTATTCAAACTGGCAGAATTTTTCTTTTTTCTTCAAGACAATTTGGTCAAGATATCTTCGGGATCTATAGTCTCTTTGTCACAAACATTAGTTCTATGTCACACTATGTGCTAGTAGATGAAATCCTTATGTTTTTGATCAACATTTAGTAGCAACGCTCTCCTGAACTTGAAATAGAGAAATCTCAGTCACCGTTAGAAGTGAAATGGAAATAAAATTTGAAATATTGCACATACCTGTAATAGTTATTGGTCTATTGAGATGTAAAAACTTTCATAGTAGAAATTAAATGACCATATCTTTGTTTTTGACTTTTTTCATGCTCAGTATTTACATTGCAATATTTATATTATTACCTATATTGAACAGGAGACTTCCCAAGAGCTTGGTCTCTCCTTCTGGATCACATTGAACTTTCCGCACTGTGCAGAAATGCCGAGGTATCATTAGCTGCCCTGAAGAGCTTCCAAGAAATTTTACAAATCGGTCGAGCATCAAGAGGTTTTGAGGACTCCGAAAGCGGGCTTCAGACATCTGCCATCGTTGAGCCTCCTTCCAGTGAGGTCATCAACCGTACAGGGGAGGTGACCAATAAAAAGCCAGAGCTCTTCTCCAAAGGCCCGATATCAGACTCTTCAGACAATGACATCCCCCTCTGGTCGGCGGCCTGGAAGGTTTGGCTCAACATCGGCACTGAGGTCACCAAGCCCCCGGAACAGTCTGACAAGGTGACGACCAAGGTGTACCTTCCTTCACAGCACTTCCTGACGGCACTGGTTCAGACGTTCCCTCCTTTGTTTGAGCACATCAAGTCCAGGTTTGTGGCCACTGACCTTCACAAGCTGTCCGCTGTCCTCAGGGGGACGTTGTGTGTTCCCGTGCAGAGCGATTCCTCCCCGTTCATCGTGCCGTCATACCCAGAGATCTCTGTAACGCCACTGCAAGAAGCTGCTCTCTCAGCTATGGACACCTTGATCAAGGTGACATTAATCATCTCTGTGTAAAAATAATTATTATCACAAAGAAAACTGAAAGGTGCCGATGTAACGGTTCATAAATTAAAGTACCATGGAATTAGCATTTAATTATAACTCAGATGCAGGCTTTCCCACAAAAGGCTAAATTCTGTGAAATCAACACGTATTTAAAAAAAATCAAATTCAACCGGCATTAATATTTATCACAATGAGATTATATTTTGTACATTAAGAATTATTTATTAAACTGATAAATTATTCGATTTAATGGAATAACTGGTATAAGTACATGGAGGCAGGGATAGAAAATTTCTGTCCAGAAAAATAGAAAAGATTTCAAATTTTATAAGACCAACTACCCCAGTACGTTGTATAAGTATAAGTACTTGTGTTGTAAAAGTACTGTGTATTCAAAGTACCAGTAATCATTGTTTGAAACAATTTATTTTCCTTATTCATGGAAACTGTAAGTCATTGGCCAGTATTAGTTCAAACTCTAAGTCATTGGACAGTATTAGTTCAAACTCTAAGTCATTGGACAGTATTAGTTCAAACTCTAAGTCATTGGACAGTATTAGTTCAAACTCTAAGTCATTGGACAGTATTAGTTCCAACTCTAAGTCTTTGGACAGTATTAGTTCAAACTCTAAGTCACTGGACAGTATTAGTTCAAATTCTAAGTCATTAGACAGTATTAGTTCAAATTCTAAGTCATTTGACATTATTAGTTCAAACTCTAAGTCATTGGACAGTATTAGTTCAAACTCTAAGTCATTGGACAGTATTAGTTCAAACTCTAAGTCATTGGACAGTATCAGTTCAATTTGAACCTCTAATTATTTATGAAAAATTCCCTAATTTTTTTAAAGGTTACTGTACCGGTACAACTAGTTACAATGTTTAGACTTTGTTGCAAATGCAGCTAATCCTATTTCATAGATGTTAAAGCTAGCACTCAGTATGGTAGTGAAACTGAATGGCACCAAGTACATGATTTTAAAAGAGAATTAAACACTAAACAATTAGGATAACAAGTTTCAGCTTTTAAATTAGACTAAGTTTCAACATGACAAAGCTCACCATCACAGCATGAGAGTGCTGATACATTTCTTGTGTCGGCCTGTTTAATGAGAGTGCTGATACATTTCTCGTGTCTTGTATTTGCAAGAACCCCAACATTTCTTATACCCAGTATTAATTTAAATTCACAGATAATGACTGGTCTACAAGTCAACCAGAGCAGTTGCAGGACTTTTCTAGGAAACCTGCACATTTTCGTTTTTGTGTGCCCTGTTTTTTTAGATACCCATAGTTATTTGTTTCCCAAACTACACGCAGTTACCCCTTAAAAGTTAAATGTCCAAGGCCCACATGGTCGCTCTGATCTCTCCTGACCAAGGCCCTCACATTGACTCTGATCTCACCTGTCCAAGGCCCTCACATTGACTCTGATCTCACCTGTCCAAGGCCCACATGGTCGCTCTGATCTCACCTGTCCAAGGCCCTCACATTGACTCTGATCTCACCTGTCCAAGGCCCTCACATTGACTCTGATCTCACCTGTCCAAGGCCCTCACATTGACTCTGATCTCACCTGTCCAAGGCCCACATGGTCGCTCTGATCTCAGCTGTCCAAGGCCCTCACATTGACTCTGATCTCACCTGTCCAAGACCCTCACATTGACTCTTATCTCACCTGTCCAAGGCCCACATGGTCGCTCTGATCTCAGCTGTCCAATTCCCACACAGTGGCTCTATTCTCCTGCCCAAGGCCCACACAGTGGCTCTGATCTCACCTATCATTTACACCTATCATCACAGGCTGTCCAGAGTGGACCAGACACCATGCAAGCCACCTACCCTGACATCTTTCAGCAACTGCTTACGTTCATCACTTTCGGGGTCAATGCACCAAAATTTGGGGACATGGAGGCGAAGACCTTTGGTATCGTCAGGGGACCTCAGGTGAGTCTCAAACTGATAGCAGTAACTTAAGTGATGGCGATGTTCAAATCGTACGTTAGACTGTGTATAGTTAACAGTTGACTCACAAGTGAGATTAATCTTGATTTATCCTAGTTCCATCCTTCCATTGCAGTCTGACTGGGTCATCATGAACTTTGTACCTTTTGCTGAGCGAGCAGTCAGCATGACGGTTGACCTGTACAGGACTACCGCCTCCCACCCTGCTGTCATTAACACCAACATTTTACAAAACATTCTCAAGGTGAGTTACATGGGGGGGGGGGAGATTCTCTTAATCTCTCATCTCTTAAATACTTGTCTGGTGATAGAGTAGGAAGAGAAGAGTATCATCTCTTAAATACTTGTCTGGTGATAGAGTAGGAAGAGAAGAGTCTCATCTCTTAAATACCTCATGGTGATAGAGTAGGAAGAGAAGAGTCTCATCTCTTAAATACTTGTCTGGTGATAGAGTAGAAAGAGAAGAGTCTCATCTCTTAAATACTTGTCTGGTAATAGAGTAGAAAGAGAAGTGTCTCATCTCTTAAATACTTGTCTGGTGATAGAGTAGGGAGAGAAGTGTCTCATCTCTTAAATACTTGTCTGGTGATAGAGTAGGGAGAGAAGTGTCTCATCTCTTAAATACTTGTCTGGTGATAGAGTAGGGAGAGAAGTGTCTCATCTCTTAAATACTTGTCTGGTGATAGAGTAGGGAGAGAAGTGTCTCATCTCTTAAATAATTGTCTGGTGATAGAGTAGGGAGAGAAGTGTCCATTTGGTTGTTCTCAATAAACCCTACCGTTATAATTATTTTTATATTTGTTTGTAGACTGGTATTCGGTGGTATTTCATTGAAGTATCTTAATCTTAATTTAATGTACCGTCCAGATACTAGTCTTTAATTCTACAGTAATCCCTAATTATACACCCGGGGCTGCACTTGTGATAGAAGGTAATGATCGTAAGTCTTTCGTGGATAATAAGAATACATCTGGGTAAAGATGATCAACCCATAATTGACGTCACACTATTTTGCCAGATTTTGATGACTCTCTCTCCCCTCCCTACGTATTGTCACACAATTGTCATACAATTTAGGCACCCTCATAATAAATTGTCACAAATTCTTCCACCCCCGTCACCCTAGATAAGTGACAACATTTTTAATAGCCCCATAGGATACCATTCTCTAGACCAGGATTGTGGGTGTCTAGGAGTGTGGGTGTCTAGGAGGAGTGTGGGTGTCTAGGAGGAGTGTGGGTGTCTACGAATAGATGACACGCTGCAGAGCTCTGTTTTGTGTCTGTCTAAACAACGTTCCATAGCTATACTGACACCGCCATGTCTTTGTGTTTCTAACAGATGTAGGAATGCTCCTCCTCAGTAAATAACTCTACTACTAATACTTCTATATCATGGTGTAACAAATTTCAACATTTTTATGTTTTAGGCACATTAGGTTAAGAATCATCATCAATATTATGATAGTTTTCTGAGCCAGCCCATAACTACTGACAAATATGTTTTTTTCGTCTCAGTGTTTTACTAATTATAATTAGTTTATAGATTCTAGTGGATATTTCTTAAAGAATAGAATTTAGAAAGCAACAAAATCAAAAACAATTTAATCAGATATTTTATTATAAAGATATTGAAAGCAAATAATGTTGAAATTCTTTATTTAGGCCTAAATTGTTAAATTGTTAGTGGTGTTGAAAGTAAAAAGGAAACAAAGCCAAGCACGTATATGTTCAAACAGCCCAGTTCTCTGGTGGAGAAGATTCTTTCTTGGAATTTGTCAACATGTTCCAATGGGAACAATATCATCTCTCTTGAAAAATTCTTATTAAAGAAAATTAAGCATGAAACTTTGACATTTTGCCCTGATCAATCATTACCAACAATACATGGGTCATTAACGTAGGTAACAGATTTAACTGCAATAAGTCGCAGTTCTCATATCTCCCACTCTTATTCCTGGACATACCCCACCCCCACCCCCATATATACACACACACACTTTTCAGTGCCTGCTAAATTTAAAAAAACTTTTTTAAGTTTGTTTAAAAAAAAAAAATTGAATCATTTTTTGAAAAATACACCTTTCATTTAAGAATCCAAAATCACAACAACTTATTTCCCTTTATTAAACAACTATGTACAGTATTATACAACATTTCATGTCGGTTATTTAGATGAATTTTCAAGAATTTCATGAAACAACAAAGTTGGTATGTTTTGTTATCTTTTTTTTTCAATAACGGTAAAAGAATAATTCTTTAACATAAAATACATACCGGTACCGTAACTCTCGTTGGTTGATTGGCATGTTAAAACAAAAATTGATTCATTTCCCTTACTGAAATTGTCGTCCCCTGCCCATGGTCACCTTGGAAAATAAAACTGCATTTACTTCCCTTTACTTTCAGTCTGTTTACATTAATTCTGTTTTACGAAAACTCTGTCAGAATCAGATTTTTTTTTTTTTTTTTTTTTTTTAATATTTTTTTAAAAACTATTTTTAACTTTGTCTGAATTTTAAAAAAATGTATTAAAAAAAAGCTTCAGCTCTAGATCTGGGAAGAGATGTGAAACTGTTGAAAAATGATTTTAGTTTTGTTTTTTTTTTTTTTTTTTTTTTTGGTTATTTTTTTAAAAAAAAATTTTTTTTTTTTTTTTTTTTTTTTTTTTTTAAAATTATTTTAAAAACCATGTTTAACCTTGTCTGAAATTTAAAAAAATGTATTAAAAAAAAGCTTCAGCTCTAGACCTGGGAAGAGATGTGAAACTGTTGAAAAATGATTTTAGTCTTGTCTTTGGCTTTAGATTGGACAAGTTAAAATCCTAAGGCAGTTCTCTGTTAGGGAGCTTATTAAATTAGGCAGGTGGCGAACTCGATTTTTTTTTTCTTAAAATTTAAGGAATACACTTTTGAACAACATGAACAAGGCAAAATAAAATATAATGGAAAATGGCTGCATGCATGTAAGTTAGTACATTAATTAATATCAACAAATGCGCGCAATAACAAAAATAACAAATTATGTTTACAACATATGATCATTCTCTCTGTGTACCTTCACTCTGAATAAACATCAATATTTGGTATGTGTTTGACCACATAGGCAGGGCAGCCCCATTACCTGTCAGTGTAGCTACCCCCAAAGGACTTCGCTATTTTCTATTAGTCTCACATCTCAGATGGCTGTGATTTTAGTTGTTTTCCATCTAAAAATATTCAAAATGCTTCACAGCCGTTGTTCTCTGATCAGTTAGTGGAATGGAACAGATCAGTTATTTGGGTGGAACTGATCAGTTAGTTGAGTGGAACTTGGAACTTAAAACATTTTTCAAATGTCTTCTCATAACCAAATGGGATAGATGCTTCATCTATATTTGTGTTACTTTCTCTTGAAGCTTATAGTGCTATAAAAGGAAAGCAAGCTTCCCTCACATTAAAAACTTGTTTGTAAGCAGATAGACTCATGATGGTCATGAAATCAGTGCACCATGACATTTGGGCTTTTGTAGATGAGTTAGTCACAGTGGAAATGTACTGTTTCACATCAGACGTTCATCAGTGCGGTGATTGGCTGTTTAAGGAGGCATTGTTCTGTACCATTTTAATAGAGGGAATGGATTCGTTTATTTCCCTAAATTAAAACAAAATACTTTTGGTACGGTTCTAATTTTTTAATCCCTTTCCCCATAAAGTGAATGTCAACATATGACCACCATATATGTTTATAAGAAAACAACTGCTTACATCTCCAGGTGGTGCCTCCACTTACATCCCCAGGTGGTGCCCTCCACTTACATCCCCAGGTGGTGCCCTCCACTTGCATCCCCAGGTGGTGCCATCCCACTTACATCCCCAGGTGGTGCCCTCCACTTACATCCCCAGGTGGTTCCCTCCACTTGCATCCCCAGGTGGTTCCCTCCACTTGCATCCCCAGGTGGTGCCCTCCACTTACATCCCCAGGTGGTGCCCTCCACTTACATCCCCAGGTGGTGGCCTCCACTTACATCCATAGGTGGTGCCCTCCACTTACATCCCCAGGTGGTGCCCTCCACTTGCATCCCCAGGTGGTGCCCTCCACTTACATCCCCAGGTGGTGCCCTCCACTTACATCCCCAGGTGGTGGCCTCCACTTACATCCCTAGGTGGTGCCCTCCACTTACATCCCCAGGTGGTGCCCTCCACTTGCATCCCCAGGTGGTGCCCTCCACTTACATCCCCAGGTGGTGCCCTCCACTTACATCCCCAGATGGTGCCCTCCACTTACATCCCCAGATGGTGCCCTCCACTTACATCCACAGGTGGTGCCCTCCACTTACATCCTCAGGTGCGCCCACTATTTACATGTCAAGGTTACCCGCTACGCACCCAAGTGGTACCATATATACCCAAAATCTACCAGGGCTAGTAGTTCTTGCACTAAATTAGATCACATTTCAGAAGTGTAACATTATAACTAAAATAAAAATATTAAGTTAAATAAATATCATTAGCAACGAAGGACCGTGGTTCAAATATAAATCCTGGACACAGCTGCTGTTTAGCAAGTAGTCGCGCCGAGGTGTTCCTGTGTGACATTTCTCCAACTTCGTGTATATCCAGAGAAAGACTTTAAATGCAATCTTAGTCAAAGAGCATGAGCCGCTTGCTGAGATCGCGCATCTCATTCTCCAGCATGTGAATGGTGGTCGTGAGCTTCATGTTCTCTTCCTCCAGGCTTAGGACTCTCAGGGCCACCAGCTCCTCCTTGGTTCGCCTGGCCTCGCGCGACCGTTTGGCACTCTCGTTGTTCTTTCTGCGCTTCTCGGTGTAGGCGTTGTCGGGCTTAGCACCGCCTCTGGTCGTGTCGTCACTTCCGGAATTCGAGGGCTGGTCCTGAGGGTTGGAGGCCGTTGAGCATTCGGAGTAGGATCGTTCCGTCGGTCGTCTCTTTGAGGGCAGTGACCCTGAGGTGGCAGAGGAGGGCGAGTGAGCAGACGCGGGGCTCAGACTCGCACTCAGGACTGAGCAGCTGTCGTCGATATCTTCCTCTTTTTTAATCGGGCACTGAAAGGTTTGGACTGCCGAACTTTTGTTTTCATCTTCTTTTTTGATCGGGTAACGGTAAGACATGTTCACCGAGCCTGCTGGCCTTTCCGTTGGAATGCTGGAAGATGAAGACACGCCTATTTGATACTGCTGTGACAGGCTGAGCATGTGTTGCTGATAAGCGAGGTTCATGGCGCCTGGCGACATGCGGGATGTCGAAGGTCCGGCCTGAATGCTGCCGGGGTAGGAGGCGTTGTCTGGGGACGAGGAGGCGGCGGCCGCCTGCTGAAGGCTGCTGGGATAGGAGGCGTTGTCTGATGATGCGGCAACGGCCTGCTGGTGAACGCTGTGGTACGATGTGTAGCCTGATGACGATGGCACCATCGGCTGCTGGCTGCCTCGAAAAGATGTTAAGCTGGCGTTTAAGGAAACGGGCTGTTGAAGGCTGTTTGGAAAGGATGTCATGCTAGGAGTGGAGTCCTGCTGAAGGCTGCCGGGAAAGGAAGACATGGTGACGTCAAACAACATGGATAGTGGTTCATGCAACCCTGTCAAGCTACTTGATGACGCATTCCTCACCATGCTTCTAGTGGGCAGCATGAAGTTTGATGTCAGTCCATGACCAGTTCCTGTGCTACCCAGGTTCAAATCCTCACGTAGGGATTCTCCAATGAGAGAAGAGCTGTCCATGTCAAGGTCATCGTATCCGTAGGGATGAACTTGTGGATCTGTGTTGAGCATGGAGTTTGCTACGTCCTGCTGGGGCAACCTATAATCGCGTGAGAACCCTTGTTGATGGGCATGAGAAACGTGACCAGCCACTTGCTGTCGCTGTTGTTCAGCTAATGCTAGAGGCTGCTGCTGGTGGAAATCCTGACGCTGCTGTTGTTGGGATTGCTGCTGTTGGTTGATTTGTTGCTGTCGCTGCTGCATGAAGTCTGACAGTGACGTGGGCATACTGCTGTTTATGGAATCAGATCTGGGGTCTAGGAACAGGAGACTGGAAGATGGAAGCTCCGGATTGTAGTATTTAAACGGTCGCTCACCCTCCAGGACTCGAATGTTGTTTATGGGTCTCCCCTTAGACATGGTTGTGTGTCTTGAATAGCCACATAAGACACTGTCAGGCTTACGAATTCTTGATAGTCAATCTGTGGAAGTAAAAGAAACCAGAAGATTGTTTTTTTTTTGCGAATGGAAGAATAATTTGTGATCAAATGAAGTTATACGTGTTTTAAAAAATCTACCAAATTAACAAAGGTCAGTGTTGTTCAATGTTGGTCAATGTTGGTCAGTGTTGGTCAATGTTGGTTAAAAGTTGGTCAGTTTTGGGCAGTAGTTTTCTTAGTGTAAGTCCCGGCAATCAAAGCATATGTCATGGCAGATTATTAGTTCCAGTGACGGTGTGAGGAATACAGGACCAAAAGAACCCGCTCTTGAGAGGAATTGGGGGGGGGGGGATAAAAAGATGTTTTTCCTTTAGACTTCCTTTGTTATGGTGGTCAGGTCGTTTGGAAATCTTCCCTTCTTATTCGGGCCATTGCACACGAGATAGGAGCCCTTGCACTCGGCATGGGAGTCAATGCACATAACATGGTGGTCCTTGTACATGTCATTGTGGCCTTTGCACATAACATTGGGTCTCATACACATAACATTTGGGACCCTTGCACATAACATTTGGGACCCTTGCACATAACATTTGGGACCCTTGCACATAACATTAGGGCTCTTGCACATAACATGGGGACCCTAGCACATGACATAAAGTGATCAAGTTACATGATTAAGATTGTGTTGGATGGCCTCGGGTTGGTCTATATGGAACGATTCTTCATCCATGGGCTAGCTCCCTAACTATATGCAACTTAGTTTAGTAGGAATAATTAATATTTGCCATGGTGAGGAGGGGATATCATAGTTCTATAGTTGATCTATTTCAGTTATCCAATGAGGTTGCCTGTTTTTCTGGTTGTGTGTGCGTGTGTGGGGAAAAAGGAGGGGGGGGGGAGTGATCTGAAGGCCAAAGTCCAGGTTAAAAAATGTTGGGATTCCTTCTTTGGATGTTGGATTAATTAAATACCGGTACGAAATAATAAAAAATTACAAAATAAACGACTTCAACAAAAAAAAATGTCTTCAACTGTTCAATATCTACAAGGTTATACAATTCCAGGCCAGAGTGGATGGGCTCAACATATTTTTTTAAATAAAATACATTTTGTTGTGTGCAAGTACCGTGCATTGATCAATAATATGTATATTTAAGAAATATGTCGAATCCACTAACAGTTTAAGCCTGTTAACAAGGAACGAAGTATAGCGGTCAATGGTGTAACGACACATTATGGCGCCCGAGGGCGAACTTTGAGTTTGGTCCCCCCCCCACCCCTCCCCAACACCGAAAATGTAGTGCTTTTGGAAAATGAAACCTGGAAATAATGAACCTTGAAATAGCACTAACCCCGAAACGTAATAATTTTGAAACACTAGCTGAACCTTCCAATAGCACCACTTTTGGTTAGGTTACAAGGGTTTGAGACATATTCTGTTTTCATTTAAAGAAACGAAGTGGCTATTCGAACCCGACTACCAGAAGTCAGAGGTTTAGATTTTTTTTTACATTTCAGGAAAGATAATTGAATGGACTCTATGTTTGTAAACTTAAAATGAGGCATCAAATGAAAGATAATTGAATGGACTCTATGTTTGTAAACTTAATTCTTCAGTTTAACTTAAATAAACTACCACAAATGACATCCGAATAGCACCGAGTCAAAATGGACCCGGACACACATCACCGCTATTCGGTGCCTTCCTACTCCACTGACAGCGGAACTGTTGGTTTCCCCAGCTCGTAAGCCGTTTCTGACTAAATTCATTCTATCTTCTTCTTTTCTAGTTTCAATTGATCTATGAAGGCTATTTTCAAATGTTATTTTAC
The DNA here is from genome assembly GCA_964033795.1 of Lymnaea stagnalis. NCBI lineage: Eukaryota > Metazoa > Mollusca > Gastropoda > Lymnaeidae > Lymnaea > Lymnaea stagnalis. The sequence continues at coordinate 656,218 of CAXITT010000302.1, read as the reverse complement.
AACAGAATAGCTTGCCACCTACTTTTTTTTTCAATTTAGTTTGGTTCCAAAATTATGTTTCTTGTCTCTTAACTAGACTCCAGTAAAATGGTTAGTACCATTTAAAACTGACCCACTAATCTAAATAACTTCATATTTCACGGTAACGTCATCCAACCCATGTTTACGCAGTCAAACCATGACAACCACGAAGGATATGAAAGCGGATACGATTACGATATCAACCAACCCGCCACCCCATTTGCCCTTGTCTCTCCCAAAATAAACCTTTTTTTTTTTCCCCTGGTGGTCGCACGGCCAATGTCTTTTGACTGGTCTGTCTACTAAACTATGCCTTAGAATTAGAAGATTAACAAATAAAAAAATAATAATTTAACTCCAGGTATTTAATGTTACTAAGACTCCAAACGGTTCAAGCTAATCAAACCTCAAAACCCGATCGTAAAAATAGAAATATGTTTTACGTGTCGCCAGAGTGTCAGTAAATGTGGGATATGTAAATAAGAGGATTGGTTACGAAGAGATGCAAGTTATACAAATTGTTAATGTTTAGTTTAAATTTTCGACAAATTTCTTTTTGAAATCACTATTTTGTGTCACAATCACTATTTCGTGTTACAATCACTATTTTGTGTCACAATCACTATTTCGTGTTACAGCATTATGCGTTCAAAAAGAAATTTGACGAAACTTTGATCGTGTGAACGCCACTGGGATCACTTGATGTATCGGTAACAGTTTTAAGTTATTTCACAGATCATGTCTTTGAATAATTATTTTGGTCGTAAAAATCTGGTTCTTTACTGACATCCATAACCAAGGTAAAGAATAAATGCTATCTGACCTAAAGTGCAACTAACAACTAATATTACCGGTACTAGTACCGGTACAAGACCTAACTTCTGACTATGAGACTATAATACAGATTATACAGTGTAACTATTGACATTTTCCGAAAGGTGTCTGAAGCCTAACAGTTAATTCTATGATGGGTGGGATATTTCAGTCGCACTTAGTCAGTCCCTTAGTTTAACATTGCATGTCTTTGTTATGTAGTACAACGCCGTATTAAATCCAGACCCATGGTTAAATGTTGTACTGAGTACGGTACTTCATTGTTAATTCAACGATTATATTTTTTTCAGTGCCACTAATGTAGTGGTGTTAATCATAATGTAGAGGCCTAACGTGAAAGTTGTGACCAAAAACCCCTCTAAGGTCTAAAAAGTGACGTCAGTGCAACATTGACCGTTCTTTAATCACTGAAATGAATGAACCGATGTAATCCAAAGATTCATAACCACTCATTCATTTGATGAGACGTTGGAAGCATAAAGGCTGCCATTGTATAGAATTATGTTTACACCCGTGGTCAGTTCGCGTTGCTCAAAATTCACGGCTTTGTCAACGCTAAAATTCAAAAGTGTCTTTAAAAGCTAAGGAACAATTGTATTGATGTTCAGCTAGTCGCCATTGTGTAACACTCAATGATCGTTCCAACCATTTTAAATCGCGCAACTCGTGTATAGATCATTGGTCTTCGTTGGCCGAGCGAACAACGAGGGTATTTTTCTTTCTGCAGTTTTCTTTTCCGCTTTCTCCTTGTCTTAACACTTGGTTCCCGAAACACGATTCTTATTAACACAAACGACTCCTTACATCAGAGGTGAGTTAGGTAACATCACAACAAAGGAAACCGATGACGATGGCGTTGATGTAAGCTGAACGATGAGTAAGGTAATGACTGTGTAAAGATGTAATAAGAGTTACCTGGCAGTGATGAGACCGGTCCTCCCAGCGGCTGTTGCACACTATTCGCTAACCTTACCCAACGCCCGGGTCCCGTGTTAGACGTTCTGCCGCAATAGCCCTCGCTGTTATGTGGAGGGAACAAAAATGACCGCTGGTCAGCGCGTATAAAAATCGCCACTTTCAATAGAGAGGGGGGAGGGATTACCCGCTCCCAATAGTTCCCCCTCCACCCCCACCCCATCGCCATGCTTTGTTGTAGGCTGTAGGTATTACAATCGGAGATATTGTCTACCTACCACCGCACCCTCCCACAAACTAGATCACATTTGCAATGAATTGCGTTGTTGTTGAGCCAGACCGTTGATATATACTCAACAATGACGCCCAATCATCGTTAGTGACCAACCGGTGCTAGTAAATAGGAAGGTGCTAGTACATAGGAAGGTGCTAGTACATAGGAAGGTGCTAGTACATAGGAAGGTGCTAGTACATTGGAAGGTGCTAGTACATTGGAAGGTGCTAGTACATGGGAAGGTGCTAGTACATAGAAAGGTGCTAGTACATAGAAAGGTGCTAGTACATGGGTAGGTGCTAGTACATGGGAAGGTGCTAGTACATGGGAAGGTGCTAGTATATGGGAAGGTGCTAGTACGAAGGTGCTAGTACATAGGAAGGTGCTAGTATATGGGAAGGCTTACATTTCAACGTTCTCCTGTGCTTTTTGTTCGTTGTTAATATTTTCCAATGACCAACCAAGACCTTGGCTCATGAACTGGTAGAGAACAGTGGCAGAGGTGTAGCCATCACATTGACTCTCATTTTAATCTAATTTTATACTTCAAAAAAGATCAATTTACAATTGCAAAATATTCTGGTCAGTGGCGTAGCTACGGTTGGTGCCGCCCGTTGAGGGCCAAGCTTCTTGACGCCCCTGTCCACGAAACAACTTTGCATTTGGCCGAAAGTGAAAGTGCCGCGTGTCAGTATCAAGAACCAAGTGCCGCCCCTCAGCAACCACTCCCAGTCCATCAAAATGGCCCATCTCTGTAGAAGTAGAAGTTGAAATGGTCGTAAACTGAGACATCCGTTACGATGACATCAGTTACCATGACATCCGTTACCATGACATCCATTACGATGCTTATTTTGGGTTGCGTTCGGTCGTTGTTGTTAAATTATGTTTTTTATTCAATGTCCCTTTCAAGTATTTCCTATGACCAAGTGTACCATATTCTTTTTAGAGATTTATTAATCCATTTTCACTGGAGTCAACCAATCAGATATGTTAGTAAGTAGTACTATCGATTGTACCGGTAGGTCATGTTAGGCCTACAATTTGTAAATTTGTAAAATTGCAACTCCGATTTCGAACATGTTAAGTGATAAGTCTTCTAGGTGAATCTGAGAGGCGTGAAAACATGGCCTCATGTCAGCCACATCTTTCAGCTCGTATGACAATGAATATCATGATTTAATCTTCAGTGACCTTCACTGGTTACAATGACAGCCCACTTCTTCTTTTTCTTATTTTGTGAAAATTATTGTTGTTTGCAATTCTTTTTTTTTTTTCATTTCAATATAATTCCATTGAGCCCTCAATATCCCCTTAGTTGGGGTTAGAGGTCACCTTTGTGACGTCTTGTCTTCTGGAGCACGCCATCAAAGAATTGCTCAACATTTCCAGTTCAAGATTATAATTAGACATGTAATAACAGAAACAACGGTAGACATGTCGAAAATGTAGTGGACACGTGCGCTACTGGGCCATTGCACCCATGAACACATTTCCCGCGTCTTGAAGGGTACGTAGAGAAAGCGGTGTACCTCCCTGTTGGCCGTATTTGGGTCAGTGGAACTGTGTGTGTGTGTTTGACAGGCTAAGTAAATAAGTCTGTGTGTGTTGGTCAAGGGCCGATGCGATACACGCAGAGCTTGGCATGTTGTAGTCCGTTATCTCAACAGCTGGTCCCGTCCATGGCTGATTGAATCACACCGGGTCATTCTTGCGTAACGTTACGTACAGGCCAGCGTGACACGAGGCTCAGGGGCTCTTTCATGGCACAAGGGACCGTCTCATAGTGGCCAGGGAGTTCTCGCAGTGGAGACTTTGGAGTCATGAAGTGTAGAGCATTCTTTCAGTTCACTATAAAAAAAATCTTTCTTTGACTTTTAAATAATTTCCTAAAAAATAATTTCCTGAAAATGAATTTTGAAATAATTCATTTTATTTTCATCCACTTAAAATAAGTAGTGAAGGAAGCGAGGTGCGGCAACAATGATATCAATGAAATAGTGAAACGAGGTATGTGGAAGCTTGAAATAAGGTAACAGGACAAAAATTATATCAATAGTATGAATAAATCATAGAATTCAATGTGTGATTATAATATGTATTCAGAATACAAATAACAAACACATATTTAATCCCAAGCGAGAACCGAACCACGTTCCTAATGGGCCGTCTCTTACTTCCATTGACCGATATTTATAATACCAAACATTTCTATGGACTTACAAATAAATCTACGGTTAATTTAAAATTGTTTTTTCCGTGACTTTGTATCTGCTACAATTAATTGTGACGTGTTTACTTGTGACTTTATTTTCTGTGACTTTATTTTTGTGACTTTATTCCGCCCACCCACGAAAACTCCGTTAACGACATGTCAATTGTTACTTTGAGACGACCCCCTCCGTAAACTAGGGTCAATCCCTTGACGTAACATTGCGTGTTATAACGCCGACCAACGTTTAGTGAGACGCGAGTGACGTAGGAAAAGATGTGATTGGTCAGTCGATGGTTTGGGGGGGGGGGGAATCACACGATGGTCAGTCAGTCCAACTGATGGTCAGTTAGTTCAACGTAGGGTCACTTTTTTTCCTTGCAACTGCTAGTCCTTTGGTCAGTTTTCCTCAAACTAATTTTGCGAACCACTTAATTAAACTTAGACTTAGATTTTATTTCATATCAAGCACGTATCTAAATGTAATCATTCTAATACACATTAAGAGAATTGTTGGCCCTGGAACTATGTCACACATTAAGAGAATTGTTGGCCCTGGAACTATGTCACACATTAAGAGAATTGTTGGCCCTGGAACTATGTCACACATTAAGAGAATTGTTGGCCCTGGAACTATGTCACACATTAAGAGAATTGTTGGCCCTGGAACTATGTCACACATTAAGAGAATTGTTGGCCCTGGAACTATGTCACACATTAAGAGAATTGTTGGCCCTGGAACTATGTCACACATTAAGAGAATTGTTGGCCCTGGAACTATGTCACACATTAAGAGAATTGTTGGCCCTGGAACTATGTCACACATTAAGAGAATTGTTGGCCCTGGAACTATGTCACACATTAAGAGAATTGTTGGCCCTGGAACTATGTCACACATTAAGAGAATTGTTGGCCCTGGAACTATGTCACACATTAAGAGAATTGTTGGCCCTGGAACTATGTCACACATTAAGAGAATTGTTGGCCCTGGAACTATGTCACACATTAAGAGAATTGTTGGCCCTGGAACTATGTCACACATTAAGAGAATTGTTGGCCCTGGAACTATGTCACACATTAAGAGAATTGTTGGCCCTGGAACTATGTCACACATTAAGAGAATTGTTGGCCCTGGAACTATGTCACACATTAAGAGAATTGTTGGCCCTGGAACTATGTCCACAGCGGCAGCTAATAAAAGTTTTAGAACGTGAAGTTTTTGAGCTGAGCTCTCAGATTTCTGGCTACAGTTACACTGTCTGCCCCTCTTTCTGGCTACAGTTACACTGTCTGCCCCTCTTTCTGGCTACAGTTACACTGTCTGCCCCTCTTTCTGGCTACAGTTACACTGTCTGCCCCTCTTTCTGGCTACAGTTACACTGTCTGCCCCTCTTTCTGGCTACAGTTACACTGTCTGCCCCTCTTTCTGGCTACAGTTACACTGTCTGCCCCTCTTTCTGGCTACAGTTACACTGTCTGCCCCTCTTTCTGGCTACAGTTACACTGTGTGCCCCTACAAGTTAGACCCAAAAATGACATGGATGTTTTCAATTTAATTTGGAAAGAATGAGATTTGAAATTGTGTGGGTTTTTTTATGAACCCGACCCAAACACAATGATTGAGCCCATAATAACCCGTCGCTCGTCCACTGTTTGAGATGTGTCCACTGAATATACCCGGCCTGGTCAGTCAGGCGAAGGTCCAGTAAGAATCGTAGATGACGTCAAGTACTTGACTGTATTCAAGTGTATTCTTAATGACCAATGGCCAAGAGAACAGTAATCAATAATAACCATATCACTACTTGTGAAGGATACCTTGACCCATGGACCCGGAGAGGTCAAAGTGACATGTTTCGATCACGACCAGTGCAGATGGTGGATTCAATTTAAAACTAGGTTTTGGAAAGCATGGAAATACTTAGTCAAACTTTGACAATTGGTTTGTGACATTTTGGGGGATTTTTTTGTTTTTGTTTTTGAATTGTAGGAAAAAGTCACAGGAAAAAATCACATAAAAATGTCACATAAAAAATCACAGTAAAACTTTTTATTAACCTTAAATCTTAATTTTATTTTATGTTTAAGTCGATATAAATATTTATAACAGACTAAATGTCAGAAAATGGAACCAAAAATTCACAGGAATAAACTTAACAGTCAAGTCTGAAAGGAGCGCACTGGTCAATTTTATCAAATGAGTAAATCCAAGTGGGGTTAAACCTGACAAAAGGAACGCACCAAAACAACGAACATGTCGGCAGTCTCTCCCCTTATTACCCTGGTCAATTTTAACAAGATTGGCAGATTGGGGAACACATGAAATTTTATCTTTCGGTCCAAGGCCGCTTTGACCACATTGAGACCATCGATGCTTTGCCGGGACAGTGTTATCACTAAACTAGTACCACAATGTCATACCTTTGGCTGTCCTTTGATTCCTTTACGATGTGGGGGGGGGGGGAATCGGAGGCGGATCCTTTTTTTCAGTCACAAACAGACACGTAACAGAAGAGCACCCCCCCCCCCGCCCCCCTGGGGGGGGGGGGAATCGGAGGCGGATCCTTTTTTTCAGTCACACACAGACACGTAACAGAAGAGCACCCCCCCCCCCGGCCCCCGAGCGAGAATCGATTGTAGTTGTTGGCAAAGAGTCACAGGGAAAAACAAAGTCAGACAAAAAGTCATAGATAAAGTGAAACAATTTGTTGTATGTTTATAAATTCTTATGTGTCAGTGTTTATGAAATGATATTTGTAAGTCCATATGTATGTTTATTTACAGAAAAACAGAAATAGAAATAACAGTAGCTTGTTCCAATCGAAATGTTTTATTCTTTGCTTGGGATTAAATGTGTTTTTTATTTATATTATATATAGGCATAGCTCACACATTTAATACTATGATTTATTATAACACAGCTATACATGCGTGTATGTGATATTTGTATTATGTGTACATATTTTACACATTTAATTCTATGGATTCAAAATTATTTGCATTGTTATGCATGAAGCCACTGTATACTTTCATGACAAATTGAATAAAATAAATGCTAATAAGCGATTGGGTAGAGATTAAGTAAGCTCTCGCCCAAAAGGATTGTGATTGGATTCTCGCCTCTGATCTCACCGACACATCTCACCTAGGCAGGAAGGAATCAAAGGACAGGAAAGGGCATTGCAATGTGGTACTAGTTGACTGATAGTTCTATCCAGACAAAGCACAAGCAGTCTCAATGTGGTCTATGCGGCTTTTGACAAAAAAGATATAAACATTCATATGTTCCTCAATGTTATAAGAATTTATTTAATTCATGATATTATCGCTTGTATTGAAATAAACATTTACATGAATATGACTGACTATGAGCTTATGGGAATTTTCACCGAATGATAAAGAATTTTTTTGTTTTATGATTTGTTACTTTAAAACTTATCTATTATCAAACTTTATTTTTCTTGTCACTTTTTTCCTAGCAAAATTTGTGACTTTTATTACGATCCCCCGAAAGTCAAATGACAATCCTTTTGGGCGAGAGCTTAATCTCTGCTCAATCGCTTACTACCATTTATTGTTATTCAATCTGTAACTTTCGTGTTCATTGGCTTCACGCATGACAATGTAACTACTTATGAACAAATCATAGAATTGAATGTGTCATTATAATTTATAATATGTAGTCTAGACTTCACACAAATATGAAATCCGTTGCGAGAATCAAAGCACGTGCCTAATGAGACGTGTCTTACTTCTAAATACCGGTACCGATATGTAGTCTATAATAAATATTTAGATCTATGTGGACTTAAAAATAAAATTATTTTTTTTTCTGTGACTTTTTTCCTCGTGACTTTTTTGTTGTATTATTTTTAAAGGCATGGCTGCAGCTTGTTTCTTAATCCAGTGATTGAAACGATTACAAGTATTCGAGTATATTAAGTATTCGTCATCCTGACAAGGTGGTCCTAATCTCAAAATGCTAATCTGATTACCATGCTCCTCATACGCTCAGCGTAAACTTCAATTCGACTCCATTGGTCTCCACGATGTCCTCTGCCTCTTTGGCTGGTATCAATGGATTTCATGGCACGGTCTGATCAGACGTTAGGTGTGGGACAACTTTATTGTGGCTGACCTCCCTTTTTTCATGCGGTGGCCGTACCAAAGCGGATCGTTATCAAAGGCGGGTTTAAAAACGACCCACCCATCCAGTGGCGTAGCTAGGGTTAGTGTCGCACCCTTTAACCAATCAAAATATCTGCAGTTATCCGAAAAAAAATTTTTGTTTGAAGGGACGGCACACCTTGGCACTAATCATAGCTACACCTTTGCTACTGATGTGTGATGATATCCCAGGCTTTGCTACTGATGTGTGATGATATCCCATGCTTTGCTACTGATGTGTGATGATATCACATGCCTGGCTACTGATGTGTGATGTTATCCCATGCTTTGCTACTAGTGTGTGATGATATCCCAGGCTTTGCTACTGATGTGTGAGGATATCACAGGCTTTGCTACTGATGTGTCATGATATCCCATGCTTTGCTACTAGTGTGTGATGATATCCCAGGCTTTGCTACTGATGTGTGATGATATCCGATACTTTGCTACTGATGTGTGATGATATCCCATGCTTTGCTACTGATGTGTGATGATATCCCATGCTTTGCTACTGATGTTTGATGATATCCCATGCTTTGCTACTGATGTTTGATGATATCCCATGCTTTGCTACTGATGTTTGATGATATCCCATGCTTTGCTGCTGATGTTTGATGATATCCCATGCTTTGCTACTGATGTTTGATGATATCCCATGCTTTGCTACTGATGTTTGATGATATCCCATGCTTTGCTACTGATGTGTGATGATATCCCATGCTTTGCTACTGATGTTTGATGATATCCCATGCTTTGCTACTGATGTTTGATGATATCCCATGCTTTGCTACTGATGTTTGATGATATCCCATGCTTTGCTGCTGATGTTTGATGATATCCCATGCTTTGCTACTGATGTTTGATGATATCCCATGCTTTGCTACTGATGTTTGATGATATCCCATGCTTTGCTACTGATGTTTGATGATATCCCATGCTTTGCTACTGATGTTTGATGATATCCCATGCTTTGCTACTGATGTTTGATGATATCCCATGCTTTGCTACTGATGTTTGATGATATCCCATGCTTTGCTGCTGATGTTTGATGATATCCCATGATGCTTTGCTACTGATGTTTGATGATATCCCATGCTTTGCTACTGATGTTTGATGATATCCCATGCTTTGCTACTGATGTTTGATGATATCCCATGCTTTGCTGCTGATGTTTGATGATATCCCATGAGCTCGTAGATAACGCATTGATAAGATTAGTGACTAAAAAAACAGGTTTATTTCACTTACGATGTCCTCCCAACAACTATTGAACCCAGCTCCCTCCCAACCACTATTGAACCCAGCTCCCTTCCAACCACTATTGAACCCAGCTCCTTCCCAACCACTATTGAACCCAGCTCCTTCCCAACCACTATTGAACCCAGCTCCCTCCCAACCACTATTGAACCCAGCTCCCTCCCAACCACTATTGAACCCAGCTCCCTCCCAACCACTATTGAACCCAGCTCCCTCCCAACCACTATTGAACCCAGCTCCCACATTTGATCTTTAAAATCGCAGTCAGTAATCTCTCATCAGTGTCTGGTTATCTCATCTCTCATTTAAAATACTCATGTGCCACTGTCGGTAGAGTAATAGTCAATGGTTTACAATAGTCAATGGTGTATAATAGTCAATTGTTTACAATACAATGGTCAATGGTGTACAATAGTCAATTCTTTACAATGGTCAATGGTGTACAATAGTCAATTGTTTACTATGGTTAATGGTGTATAATAGTAAATGGTGTACAATGGTCAATAGTGTACAATGACCAATGGTGTACAATGGTATATCTTGTACAATAGTCAACGATGTACAATGGTCAATGGTGTACAATAGTCAATTGTTTACAATGGTTAATGATGTATAATAGTCAATGGTGTACAATGGTCAATGGGGTACAATGGTCAATGGGTACAAGGTCAATGGTGTACAATAATCAATGGGGTATAATAATCAATGGTGTACAATGGTCAATGGTGTACAATGGTCAACAGTGCACTCACCTATAAGGACCAACACAAGCTGTCCACCCAATTGCAACTGTTCAACATGTTAGTTCTCTGAAAAGTGTATAATGTGTCTATGAATCAAAGGCGCTGACATCAAGATTACCATACATCCCCCCCTCCCCAACTGCTGGCTTTCCTCCACATGTCCAGAGCGAGTTCAAGCACGATATTAAGTTTGAGAGTTTGCAGATGATTGAAATGATTGTTGAACAATATTGAGTCGTTTGCAAGATTCGCGTGTTCCACAAACCTGGTGAGATATACGTTTGTACCGCAGTGGCTACTTGTATTGTAATAATACTTGTAATAATACATGTAATCATACTTGTATTGTAATAATACTTGTAATGTAATAATACTTGTAATAATATTTATAATAATTTTTTTACCAGTAATAATACTTGAGCCGAAATAAACTCAAATGTTATTATATTTTAGTTTTGTAAGTCTGTTATTGTTTTTTGTCCCCCCCAGACATTCCGCCTGCCACTGGGTCTCAAATATGACTGTCCATCCCCAACGACATGGATGTTGGTGGCTGATTCTCTTTTCGTGGTCCTGGCCGTTGGACTTCCCGTGGCCCGCCAAAATCGTAAGTTTGGTAGGAAGAAAGCCTCAACAATCTTACATGAATAATGAGATGGGTTGATGTAATACGAGTGGAGTCTGTATCCTTAGCCACCATTGTAAGGTTAAGTGTTCTGCTATTTTACATTGTAAAAGCAGGCCTGGATACAAGTAGGTCAGGTGATCCATTATCTTACATTATCAATGTAGGCCTAGATTACTAGAAATAAGTAATTGGTCCACTATCTTACATTGTAATTGTAGGCCAAGATATAAGAAATAGGTGGTCCACTATCTTACTTTGTAAATGTGGTCCTAGATATAAGAAATAGGTGGTACACTATCTTACATTGTAAATGTAAGCTTAGATGTAAGTAGATGCTCTACTATCTTAAAGTGTAAATGCAGGCCTAGATATGAGAAATAGGTGGTCCACTATCTTACATTGTAAATTTAGGCTGAGATGTAAGTAGTTGCTCCACGATCTTACATTGTAAATGCAGGCCCAAGTGATACTCGCTCTGAGAGCAGAAGAGTCAATTAAAAGTAGATTTACTGTTTCGCTGTTACTTTAATCGTGATTCACTATTCACTATTCCACTGCTCACTATTCAGTATTCCAGTTCTCACTGTCTCACTAGCCCACTGTTCACAGGGTGGCTCAAAAATTGAGAATTACACTGTTGTTTGAAATGATGGCAGTGGAGAATTTAGAATGTTTTTATGTGAGTTAAGAGTTGACAGATTTTGCCAGGTTTTAGCCATGAGTAACTGGGGCCAGACACAAAGAAATCTTCTTTCTTTAAGTGTTAATATCTACAGATGTTTCCTAGACATTTGTTTTTAAAGATGAAGATGAAAATGTTAATTTCAAGATGAATTATTTGGTCTAAATTAATAACCTGTCATTTGCCTTTCAGGTAAATCCTTTCAGTCCATGTGGGGGGAACTGGCCGGATTGTTTGAAGACTTCTTATTCTCTCAGCAGTGAGTTGGACAGCGTTTTGCTGCTTGATTTAATTTGATTGCTATTCAGACTGATAGATTTATCTCCTATCACACTATCAATCAACTATTCACTTAACAATATCCACTCACTTATCTTATTGGACACAATGCCACTAAGATTCCCATTAAAAGTATTTAACTTTGGCACCCATAGTTTATATATTATCACTGGAACCTCCAATTGATACAAAAATACAGGCTCCCCCCCAGATACAAATAACGGTTGCACACCCAGTTTATAAATAAACACTGCCACCCCAAGTTCATATATAAACACTGCCACCCCAAGTTCATATATAAACACTGCCACCCCAAGTTCATATATAAACACTGCCACCCCAAGTTCATATATAAACACTGCCACCCCAAGTTCATATATAAACACTGCCACCCCGAGTTCATATATAAACACTGCCACCCCAAGTTCATAATAAACACCGCCACCCCAAGTTCATATACAAACACTGCCACCCCAAGCTCATTCCCAAGTTAAAAAATAAACACTGCCACCCCAAGTTCATATATAAACACTGCCACCCCAAGTTAAAAATAAACACTGCCACCCCAAGTTCATATATAAACACTGCCACCCCAAGTTCATATATAAACACTGCCACCCCAAGTTCATAAATAAACACTGCCACCTCTTGTTCACATCTTAACACTGACCCTAATCCACAGCTCATGTCCACCAACTCTTTCTGTGGAAGACTTCCAGCGAGACGAGTCATTCGACTGCCGTGTGGTTAATCTCATTCGTGATGACATACTGCCCCATGCCGGACACCTGCCCCCTGACTTCATGGTCAAGGTCATGGATATCCTGAATAGAGGATCCATACACTCAACAACATCTGACTGTTTCGTTGGTAGGTGGCATAATAATATTAACCTGATGGTTTCCCCCAATGACTTTGTTCCAGTTATGGTCTTAGCTCTAACATCTGTTATAAAGAACACATATTTTTCCCATTTACCGACATATACAACTCCAATGGGCTTATAATAAAATGTATTCAATAAGAGCTAATCATTGTTTTATCTTGTATGTGAATTATAATCATTGTTTTATCTTGTATGTGAATTATAATCATTGTTTTATCTTGTATGTGAATTATAATCATTGTTTTATCTTGTATGTGAATTATAATCATTGTTTTATCTTGTATGTGAATTATAATCATTGTTTTATCTTGTATGTGAATTATAATCATTGTTTTATCTTGTATGTGAATTATTTTAATGTAAAATTTATGCAAACCCCACCACCCCCTTTCCAAATTCCCCCATTTCCGCAGCAGACACAGAATCCAGCCGGAAGTTGAGGGAAGATTTTGCCAGGACGTGTTTTGAGACCCTGCTCCAGTTTTCCTTTGTCAGTGACACTGTGTCTGAGCAAGGTCAGCTAACACGTCTCGCTGTCATGTCACTACTGCGACGGTGTCACGATGTCATAACCAAGTACGTGGAGGACGAGCGTCTCAGTGGCAAGTGTCCACTGCCCAGGTAACTCTACTTTTGTAGATATGGTGTCCACTGCCCAGGTTACTCTACTTTTGCATTTATGGTGTCCACTGCCCAGGTAAATCTACTTTTGTATATGTCGTGTCCACTGCCCAGGTAACTCTACTTTTGTATATGTGGCGTCCACTGCCCAGGTAACTCTACTTTTGTATATGTTGTGTCCACTGCCCAGGTAACTCTACTTTTGTATATGTTGTGTCCACTGCCCAGGTAACTCTACTTTTGTATATGTTGTGTCCACTGCCCAGGTAACTCTACTTTTGTATATTTTGTTGGATTTTACATACACGACATCTTCTTCTATTTGAGGGCCCAAAATCAATTTATTCTGGCTCCTGGTTTGAATTCAGAGTTTTCCTTCTGCTAGATGAGTTGCCATCCAAGACTAACAAGTCCCGACTACCCGGAGTGCTTGGGATGTTGGCTTTGGTTGGGATTGAATTCCAGACCACCAGCTATTTGGTTTGAGTCAGTTTAGACTCATCGGCCACCCATATGGCTATTCAACAAAAATGTCCATTGAAATATATAATGTATGTCAAGTCTTTTGATGAATGTCCTTTATTTCATGAAAAATTCCACCAATTTTGTGTTTGTTTTTTGGTTAGTCTGGGTGACTTATTTAAGCCAGTCATTTATTTTATTAATATACAAATACAAATAAAATATTTAGTATCCTTGTTTAATCTATTCTTAATTATTATTTTTTTATGCTTAATTAATCTTATTTTACAGTTATAATCTTTAATTAATAATGAAGTGAGAAATCACATGATAGATTTGTTTTGTTAGTAATTATATTTTGTTGTGAAATCCCACCGATGGGTCTCTTAGAATTAATGATTCCGTTAAATTGGGCAAGTTAACTTCCCTTCAAACACTAAAGTTTCAAAAGACAAAAGGTCATTCATTAATGCTGACCACCATCATTTGTGTCCCTCACAGGGCCAGGCTGGTGGAAATGTCATCTGTACTCAAAGCCATCACAACGCTGCTACAGTCCCTCAAGAAGGCCCCCAAGGAGAATGGTAAGCTTATTTGGAAGTAAATCATGCAGTTTTCACTCCACAACTAAAACTACGCCTTTGTTTTGGCACTTTATCAAATTCAGTGGACATCCCAATTCCTTGTCTTAAGATATTTCATGTCTAAACTAAATTCTACTTTAATGGTTACATCAGTGGCAGATAATTTATAAAAATAAATCAGGGCTTATGGTTTTGTTTAATTTTCATGGCAGTTGAACTGAATGTGTGGAACCAGGTGATCAAGTTATACCCAGCATTGGTGGAGTGCACTACATCCCCTTCCCCTCAGGTAAGATTGAATTACCTTGGTAAGATCTCCATCTGTTGATCTTCTTTAGTAAACCTCTTGTTTATTTTCAATATTAATAACTTTTAATTTCAAAATAATGATATCCCCAACCCCCTTTTTTACAGTATAAAATTGACCTCTTTATGGTATTTCCATTTATTGAACAGTAAACACAAATCAAATTTTAGTCATATAATTCGTGATGTCCTCTCAAGTCAGTTCAGTAAACCTTTTTTACTTATGATTGCTGGTCATTAACAGCATATTGGTCTATACATATTACATTATTTGACCACTAGAAATATGTTAACTGTTGAACAGGAAAGGTTTTAATTATTTTTGAATTAAGTTATTTGTATTATTTTCAACATTAATTATTTGTGTGTGTGTGTGTGTATTATTTACTTTAATGTTCTTTGTTAGAAAGATGTGCACTTTTTGAATGATCTGTTAACATATTAAAGACTGCGGTAAACTTGAAGACATTCCATCTTATTTGTGACTCTTATGTCTCTGCTAACTTTGATGCCACTTTCTTTCTTCCATTTTCTTATCCAGGTGTCCAAAGCTCTGAGAGATGCCCTTCATGAGTTCTGTGACCTGTTGGCTCCACCTGGTGCTACGGCCATGCTTAATGGGAGATAACTCAGCTCAGATCATGCCACTTGTATTTTGTTTTTTTAAATATAATTTTTGGTTTGTTTCATGATTAGGTTTCTTCATTCAATATTCTTGTAAAATATGATAAAAATATAAAATAACCTGTGCATTTTGATTCAATATGGATAATAGCAAAGATACAAAAGTACTATATAAAAATGAATGTTTTTTATGTTGCAACAAGGAGTTTGATACAATTTTGCTCTAATGAAACAAGATTATTAAATGATAAGTAGCAAATTATTATAACAATGTTGGAGCAGTATTCACTCTGTTGCAGTTATTTGTGATACAAATCATAACAATGATAGACATAGTCATTGTATGTGAACACTGAATTTTTTTCATCGTTATTCAATTTTCGCTCCACTCAGGATTACTGAGTTTTTTTATAATGCACCCACAAAAATGTATTTTAATTATCCTGTTTATAGTTTATTAAATAGCGGCTGGCAAAATTTAAATGTGGCAAAAGTTATTAGGCTGAAAAGAATTCCTTGCCATTTGAACAAAAAAGAGGTTTTCTTTTATGCCAGACCCACACAGGACATACACTTTAGGGGTGTAACTGCATATGTATGTCACATTGTATCAACATACTGACTCAACATACTGACTGCCTCCATGTCTCTAACAACAGCACACCTGTACAGCCAGAGGATTAGAGGATTAACTACTTAGCTTCTCACTAGAGAACTTTAAAACAGTTTGATGTATGCAAGCATTGCCACTTTGTAAAACATTCAATTAATTTCATTTTCTGTTGACTAATGAGATTGGGTACGTAAACATGCCATAGTTGTGTATGGCTTTTGATTTCCTGAGGTGGCATGTGAGTGTGATTCTATCATAGCCAGAATTAAATGTTGATAGTGCAAAACTCTTACTGCTTCGGCCAATATGGTTTGTAATAGAGCAATGAGAATAATGGGAGACAAAGAGATTGAGCTTTTACATTTGATCATAACTATAGTTATGAAACATATAGGCCTAATATCTAAACCCATTTTAACTATAAGATCAATAATAAAATATCAAGATCTCATTTAGGGAATCTGAGATTCAAGATGGTTATCCCACATAGGAGTGACCATGCCATTTGTCTCCTTTCTGGGGTAAATCAATTCTGAATTTAGCTCAATGCAATTATTTTGGGGGTAAAAAAAAAATTGAGTATCCTACATCTTATTTCAAAATGTTTTTTAAATATAAATTTCCTTTCATGCCTTCAGTTTCTTGATCTATTTTATTAAAATAACTGTTCCTTTTTTTTTTTTTTTCCTCTTAAAATATGTGGGTTTTTTTATTAAGATAATTTCTTTCCATTAAAATTAAATTTAAAAATAACAATATCATTACAATTTTTTCTGTTTTTTTTTTTGTTTTTTTTTTTTTTTATTTTTTTTATTAAATTATTTTTTTTTTTTTTTTTTTTTTTCCTCTTAAAATATGTGGGTTTTTTTATTAAGATAATTTCTTTCCATTAAAATTAAATGTAAAAATAACAATATCATTACAACTTTTTCTGGCAGCTTTTGGAGGTTGAAAAATAATTTAGTATGTTAAAAATTAAACCTCTTTTATGAATACGCTAACATAATTAGTTAAAAAAATTACCAAAAAAATTAGTTAGCTATTGAAAAGGAAAAATAGAAACTGCAATAGGTTGTCATGAAGACCGCTTGACAATAACAACGTAGCAAAAAAGTTTCTTACATTACTAGTTTTCTCATATGAAAAACTGCCTTTCTGAGTGATGATAACTCCATTTCATTCGTTTAAAAACATTTTTTTCATTTAAAAAATATATGGAAATGTAAGTTTAGATTTAATATGTGATAACCATTATGTTGCATCAGCATTTTTGTATAGTAGAAAACAAATAGTTTATATCATTCTATTGCAAACTAAAGTTTGGACTGCACTTGCATTATAATATATTTATAGAGACATTTGATTAAGTTTAAAAAGTAGCTTAGGTATGATTGGAAACTTGCTGCAGCTTGTGCGCTGACTTGAATCTAAGAAATTCCCTGTATTATGAGTGTTAATTTAATGTTATCTACAATATTACCATAGTTTTGAGGGATTTTTATAGTTCTATATTATTTTGCATGTTTGGTGTTTGTGATGACCAGATCTATTTATATACAAACTTGTATTATATGCTAAAGCACATCAGACATTGTATCAAATATTGTGGTAATCAGAATATCATTGTCTTTAAAGTCTTTATTATAGGACACATTTTCAGGCTTCCTGGCAAAGGACATTATCTTACTATATGACACCTTATACCTTTTCACAGGTAACCTTTATTTTTTTGTCTTGTTTTTTGCCCAAGGGTTCCCATGTTGTTGGCACAAGGGTTCCCATGTTGTTAAACTTATGATTCATGAGGTATTTGACCCAAGGGTCTAGTGCTTTTGGTAAAATTGAGTTCATGCAGTGCCACTATGAGGAACCCATGATGACAACTTGTCTGTGGGATAAACATTCTATGGGACGAGATCTTTTATTTTCAATTGTAGAAAACAAACACTGACATTAAAAAAAAGTGTTAAATTCCAGGAATTTACAAAAATATATATATTCTCCTGAATTTGAGAATTTCACTTAAGTGCTTCCTAAAATAATTTAGCTTCTTCAAAATTACAAAAATCCCACAAAGTCTTAACCCAAATACACATAGTAGATTTAAGTCCTTGTCTTGAGTTGAAATCATCAAATAACATTTTTTTGTTTGTGGCTTCATTATAAGGAAATTTGCCATTTGTTTACAGGAAAGTCAAGAATTATCATTGATAACAAGGAAACCATATTATGTTTAATGAAATCATTTCCATTAACTGAAGTTTTTTTTAATAAACATAATATGAAATATCAAGACACTATCTGAAATCAGTTTTCTGTTAAAATTTGTATGACAGTTAGAAGTTTAAAATACAATTTAAAATGTTTAAGTATGAATTACATTTTTTTTTAAAATTATATATAGTTCCTCATTAAATGACATAATCTGATTTCATCCGATGTTACTGATGATGTCATCAATGTGCTAGATGAAACAAAATATTGATTCAATAATAAATAAATGTATATGTGACCAACCAAGTCTCAAGCAGTTGGTTTTTTGTGTTTATGTTTATTTTTATCCCACTTGTTATTAAGTGGCTGTGTGAAACATGTCATGGTTGAATGGGAAACATGTCATGGTTGAATGGGAAATGTGTCATGGTTGAGTGGGAAACATGTCATGGTTGAATGGGAAACGTGTCGTGGTTGAATGGGAAGAATGTCATTTTTCAATGTATCTGAGTGTGTAGTTCAAGGATGACACAAGGAGAATGAATAAAGTTTACGTCGCACTGGAGTCGAATTTAAGATGTCTTTGATCATTATTATGGCTAATTTTGGCACTTCCCACCCGAAAGTTTGAAATGCAACATCAAAATTGTCTGAAGGACACAACAAATTCAAGTATGCACCAAAATGCACCTCTGTATTTTGAGTTTGCCTGAGAGTCTTTAGCACCCTAAATGTATGCACCCCTTGACTCACGCTGATCAGTGGTACAGTGTTGGGTTGATTATAAGCTTGTGCCAAATGATTACTCTGCGACACGTTAATAACGGAGTGAATTCAGTTTATGTATGAAACCAGGCGCCATAATGCCTCCCACAAAACCTTACAAATATTCTCCCCGTTAAAAAAGTAAAATAAAAACATCGAATTCAAATATTCTCAAAAATACACCTCTTGAATTTGATAGAATCAAAACTTTTCTGGGGAAATCTGGGAGCATTTTCATCTGGAAGCAGGGCGGAAATTGATGGAGGGACAATTTTTTTCATGAAAATAGGCAAGCTTGAAACTAGAGATGTCTGAATATTCTACTAGAGATGACATCTTCACGTCGGTAGAATGCCACTAGAGGTGACATATTTACGTCGACAGAATGCCACTAGAGATGACATATTTACGTTGATAGAATGCCACTAGAGAGGACATATTTACGTCGACAGAATGCCACTAGAGATGACATATTTACGTCAGCAGAATGCCACTAGAGATGACATATTTACGTCGGCAAAATGCCACTACAGATGACATATTTACGTCGACAGAATGCCACTAGAGATGACATATTTACGTCGACAGAATGCCACTAGAGATGACATATTTAAGTTGGCAGAATGCCACTAACGATGAAATATTTACGTCGACAGAATGCCACTAGAGATGACATATTTAAGTTGGCAGAATGCCAGTAGAGAGGACATATTTACGTGGACAGAATGTCACTAGAGATTGGATGGTTATGTCTGTGGCATACCACCCAGGTTCATTTACCAGAAGGTTTACTGAAGTAGTAGAGAGATGTCTCATAGATTAAGTAAAGTTGTGTCTCGGATATAGAAGGCGAGTGATGTCTCATAGATTTAGTAAACTGGTGCCTCGTATTTAGAACGCGAGCCATGTCTCGTAGATAGACGTGGAAGTCAAGAGGTGTCTGGTGTCTCGTATATGAGGAGTCCAATGGGAGTCGCTTAGTCACTTCCTTGTTTGGTCACGTGATGTGAGTAAGCCATCACTAGGCTGCTACACACAACAAAAGATACTTCATCAGTGCTTCCCCAATGTCATGTTACTTAAAAATTTTACCTTTCGAAATATTCTGGAATACATGCGGTTTTTAAATGAAATCCATAGATGTGACAATAAATATACGTCAGTTATGTTTAAAGGAAGAAAGTTATTTCAAGAAAAATTTGTGAGCGATATTCGATGGGAACTATCAATACTATTATCGGCAGGATGTTGTTGAGCTCCGTGCGTGCTCATGACGTCATTTGCGTTTTTATTCAATATTGATGCAGGAGTCATTCCCCTTTGTTTTATTTTATTGTTAATTTTCATTGGACGAAATGTAGTGTAGTTGTAGTGTGTAACGGGCTACTGTTGTCAAGCGCTAGTGTGTTGTATACAGCCTACCGGAAATTTTACTCGTTTTTACTCATATCACGTGACAAAATAATTGACTAAGCGACTCCCATAGCAAACCCTGCTAAGTCGATTTTTTGAAAAAAATGAGTTAGTCCCATTGCCTCATCTATGAAGTGCTATTTCACAATATTTTACTAGTTTTTAAAATCAAAACCCGCTAAGTTCGCTTATTTCGCTATTTAAAAACGGAGTGGCTATAGGTACCCGGGTGCCTAAAGCGGCAATTGGCTATCCGGAACCGGCTGGTCAAGTGAGGGCTTTAGATAATCGGCTGGTCACGTGAAAGTTATGACGGATATTTCCTGTTGGGTTTGCCATCTTAGAGCCATATTTAGCGTTGAAGAAGCAAGTAAGAATACGTTTATGTTTATAATTTTATTGTATTTTTAAATTCTATTTTAAATATAGTTCTATAATCATTAACATGACATCAATCAAGATTCAAGATCAAAGTTGCTTTTTTTTTTTTTTGTAATGAAAAGTTTGGCTGCGGCTATTCGGACCCGGTATCAGAAGTGGGTACTTCAATTTTAATTCACCGCAAAAATTATTATTCACTTTTCCCATAAAACAAATGTTCTTTCGAATAAAAAAAAAATGGCCAAAAACAATTCGGAGAGATCAACCCGCGGCCGCCATCTTGGTTATCGTGACCCACGAACTTATGTCCTAAGCCTAAATGTATCCCTAAACTAACCTGAACCCTAAATGTATCCCTAAACCTAACATGAACCCTAAAATGTATCCCTAAACCTATCAATCTGAATTAGCCTAAAAAAAACTTTTAATTCAAAAATTATACATTATTGACATTATTTCACAGTTCCAATAAAACAAATGTTATTATGAATAAAAACATACTTACTTCTTTAAAGGTCCTCTGCTACTGTAGTGGCCAAAATTGAACAATATCGTCTAGAATTGCGTTGAAGACATACAAACCATTTACTTTAACACATTGATTCCACATGAATACACATATACAAATCGAGCATATGTCTGTGTGTGCCATTGTGGCGCTTGTTTCTCTCTTTTGCAGATTTCCACAAACGTTAAATGCTTTGGGTATTGGCTATTGGCACCTGAGTTTGGATCCAAAAACTTAACAGAATGAATGACCGTTTGATGAGTCAATCCCGGAGTGGTGCCAATTGCATTATATGCTCTCCATTGATCTGACATGACTGTTGTGCCCAGCAGGATGTGTGCTGTGATTATCGGCATAAGTGTAATGTGTAGCTGCTGATCTATCTTGTACACAAAACATGAAACACTCACTAATCTCCTGACAAATGCCTCAAAAGACCCATTGTTGTGGCAAAACTCGCCAGACATGATTTTTCCTGCATGCAAACAGACTCGTCGATTTCGACTGAGAATAAACATGACTTACCGGTGTAAATTATTAAATTATGTTAATTTTTTGATGGATGATGCATGAATGGATCCTAACACTTGTGTTTGGGGAAATAAGGCCCATGGAGGCCCTTGAGACACCCCTGGCACAGAGTTCTACTCCTTTTCCTACCCTCGGGGTACTTTTCGGTTGCTTTAGACAGAGCGGTCCTTTTCACCATTGTGCATCCAAATATGGTTTATTTGAGCTGGGTGTTACTGAGAAAGTTGTCTGCATACTTATTAGTTATTATTATTATTCTCTCTCACAAACATTTTAATGATATATTGTGTAAAAATTAGCATAAGTTCTCAAATGGGGTGCTTATCCCATGAGGCATATTTAAAGGCTCTATTTTTTTCTAAAAATTCATAGTGATCATCTCTATCCAATTCAGAACCACTAATCCTAATCCAAGGATTCACAACATTATCATAAACATCATTTTGATTGTCTTCATTACTTTCCTGATTGTTTTCGTCAGTGTCAGATTCACTGCTAGACAGCGAGAGATCAAGAGGGTTACGTCCCAAGAGGGTTAACGAAAAAGCTTTCGGGTGACCAGCTCTCCTACCAGCAATGCTGCTAGTACATGAATTTCAAATATCCTAGTCCAGAGTTTCCCAAGCGTTTTGGAGTCACAGCACCGTTGCTGCACCCACGTCTTTTCAATTTTGCTCTAAGCCACATTCTTTGTGCACTGTAAAATAGCACTTTTTAAACAATCTAATCCATTTTTGAAACCTTATACTTATACAAGAAGACATACCTCATTAACTTCACTTGACTCTATCAAAACAATATTTAATTGATACAGCATAGACGCTGCACAAAACCAACTGCTACTTTAATAAGTACAGAGTACCAAGTAGGTTGGAGAACTAGTGAAAAATACCAACTTAATTATAAATGGCTTGCATTAAGTCCATTAATTTTTTAACACTTCAGGTTGCAGCAGGACACAGTCTGGGAGCCTCTGTCCTAGTCAATTACATGCCATAATAAACACATATCTTTACATTTTCTCTTAACACCTAGCATCATCCTAATCCCCCTTCCAATAATAAATATTAGTATCTTGATCCTTTGAATGCACTTTATATAAAGATAAATCCCGCAAGTGCATGTAAAAAATATCAAAAGACTGTATTGGAATGGTTAGTTTCACTGATTAGGTTAGGGTAAAGTCTTGCACATTCCTAATTTAGTTAAAATTAGATAAAAATCCCTAAAAAATCTAAATTTCCTTCTGACATATTGAGTGCATTTTTGCTGTAAAAGAAATAATTAAAAAATGCAAAAGAGCTATTTAGATGGATTGCTTCTTATATTTAGATTCATCTGTCGCTATAGCATACATTTTTTTGGTTAAAATCATAGTAGTAATAATCAAGAGTTACATCTTGCAGGTTAGAATTATATTACCATTGATCTATGACAAAAAAATCTTATTTAAATTTTTAAAGATTCACTACTGTAATGCAGTTGTAGTTAAAATCTTGCACTGAGCTTGACGTGACCATTTTGAAGGTTTTCTTTTGTTCATTTAACACCACCTCCCTAATTCCAATAGTGGTTGGACTTTAACTATTTAATAGATTAAATAAACAAAGCTATTCAACTTTCCCTTAGAGAACCAGGAATTTTTTGTCGAAACACCCATGCAAACATGGCTGGTGTAAAAGCAATGATTACACCAAGTGTGTGATTAATTTTTTTGGTACTTTTTATGATGGTAACTTTCAGGTTAAAATTGTTCATAGGATATTGTCTTCATATTAATGCAAGCTTGCGCTCTAATATAATAAAGTTTCTGTCTTCTACTAATTAATGTATTATTTTACTTCCAGGTTAAAGTTGTTGTTTTCACAGAGATCACTTGAAGACCCCCATCACTGCCAGAATTCACAGCTGCTCTTATGATGAATGTGCAGGAGGAATCATGACATGCCAGGACAATGACTGGTCAACATTTTACTTCAGGTAAATCCAGTCCTTTTTATTCTATTTATTTTTCATTACCCATGCCACTAATTTAAAAAAAAAATTTTTGGTTTTATTTTTTTACATTTTAACTTGATGCTTGATTTATCACACTGGGTAATAATCTTGAGGTAACTTGCCATTATTGGGATCTTGGAAATTTATTCCCAATGGATCATAAGCCGACCACAATCTTAGTTTTGGCCAGGAAAACCCTGAAAAGTGTGTAATCTGCTTATTAGTGTACTCTTTCAGTTTTGGCTGGGAAATTATTTTAAAGGTTTTCATCGAAACCTTAAAAATAATTGCTTATTAAAAAGACTTAAAACTATTAAACATTCAGTATTATGTATAACAGCGACTCACTTCACTTTTCTACATATATATACCGTAACCACACTGAACAGAATCAGTCATATGCTCACACACAGACACAATCTTATTGTTTTCTATAATAGAATCAATGTACCTGGTGAAAACCTCCTGTGACCGACTCAAAGGCCCACTTATACCATTGAAATATTTTTTGTGTAAATAGGCCTTTGAATAGGGATCTACAGTACATGCTGAATTTTGATTTATAGCCATGTCTAGACTTAATTATGTGTTGATCATTCTTAAACATCATCCAAAAATTCAAATTAAATAATTATAATAATAAGTATGCCGCTAAATGGGAGAAATAGAGATAGATAAACAGATCAATTTGTTAATGCTGATCATTAGTAGGGCCCTGGCCTGTTTCACCACATCCTTCCATTCAGACATCATCATCATAGGTGCTACAGCCCATCATAGGGGCCTGGTCTGCTCTACAACATCCTCCCTTTTAAGCTGATCCATGACTTTACACTTCCAGGTGATTTTAGTCCTTTACAACTCAATCCATATCAGTCTTGGTCGACGGATGAGCCGTTAACCCCTAGGCTTCTGTCTGTAGATCACTTTTGCTGCTCTACAATCTAATATCCTCTCAAGGTTTCTTGCCCAAAGCAGCCTGCACCTTTAAATTGCAGCAACTACGGATGGTTCCGGTACTGAAAATGTTCATTAGGAAATTGCATCAGCGGGCTGTCGAGCTAGTACATTAGCTCTTTATGCCCTCCCCAAAGCACACACACCCTCACTCCCCAAGCCTGAGTTATCTGGCTGGGTAGCGGAACGTTGGGGATTTCCCTTTGCCAGGACAGCCCCAGCCCGCACTCACTCCATTGACTACCAGTGGAGGTCACCCCAGCACAAGGACATCCGGTAGGCCGGTGACGCTTCTCTCACAGCATCAGGAGTCGGGATGGTGTATTTACATCCTAAAATCTTACTCTGCCCATCCCTGGGAACGCCCGACGCCGTTGGATACAGATTTCTACAGTGGGTTTCTACCTTGAAACTAATTTACGAAGCAGCTGGGACGAAACGGTTGCCTAGGTACAACTACTTTAACTGCTATGTAAATAGAACCATTGGCATGAGTTGCCACTACCCACCTCATGCCTCGTATCCTTAAAGGGCAACATGTAATCATGCTCCCTCCCCTGTTTCAGAAGTTTTATTTCCAGCTGCAGATTTTCCACAGCTGGTAGTCCTTTAAGTGCTTCCATTTTCGGCAGATACTATGCACGCTCTTTGTCTGCCAGCACAGGCTCACGCAATAATGGTGGTTTTGGTCCCAGTCTAGCGCTAGGGGGCAGCACCTCTTTAGCCAGCATGCCACTACAAACTTGTCAACCAGACCCCCAGGGGATATATATACCCATTCATCATTATCTAACTCTGGACTGTATATTTTTCTGAGGATTTTCCAGGTATTGAACAGGTTCTCTTCTTTTGTCTGGCTGTTTTGCATTACCATTGGTCTTATGATAATAGAAGTTGTGTATAGGGCCATCGTAGTTTTCCTTGAGAGATTTCTGCTTCCTAGTTGTAGCTCGTGTAGGCCGAAATAAGAAGAATGGCCTGCTTTTTATCCTTTCTTTCATCTCTGTCATTATTTCATCTGTCTCTCTCGCTCACTGACTCTCTCTGGTGTGCTTGTTTACTTTGATTTTGTCACCTGTGTGTCGATATGTGACATTAACATACACTTTGTATTCACTTCATTTACCTTTAGAGGTAACTCTTCTAATTCATGGAATGCTTAAATTATATCAATGCTGCTTCTCCCCGGTAAAGCTATGTTGTCTGCATATGCCAGGTACTGCACTGGTTGGGCTTTTTAAAGTTGGTTGGTGTCCTGATGGTTGAGATTCTGATACGTTGTTTGTGATATTTCATCCTGTGCTCACGTTTGTTTCTCTGGAAGTTGTTTGTGGTAGTTCATTTGGTGCGCACATGCATGTTTCTCATAACGCTTTCTAAAGGGATGTTAAATAGGATACATGCCAGTGAGTGTCCTTGACTCAGTGGCCCTGATTAATATGAAAGTTCCTCAAGTACTCTTCCTGTACTTTGATTCTTTTTTGGAGGTAGCCATCGTCATGTATAAACCAGGTAAGTTAGTTAGAAACTCCAAGTTTCTATAGTTAGAAACTCCAAGTTTCTATAGTTAGAAACACCAAGTTTCTATAGTGCACTTTGCAGATATTTCCTGTCTAAGCTGTTGTGTAGTCCACATATGGTTGGTGTATGGGGATGTTGTATTCTTAGCATTTCTTCTGGAGACATCTGGTGGTCAAAATATGATCTGTGGTGGGTCTATTCTGTCTGAATTCAAATTGATAGTCACCTAGAATATGTTCAGTAAACCTTTTCAGTTTTCTTGCTATTAATTTGTTGATGATTTTGTAGGTTACATTAATTAGGAAGATTCCTCTGTAATTTGAGCATTCCAGTTTAGATCCTCTCATGTGAATTGAGCGCAGTACCCCTTTTTATTTGGCATTTCTCTTCTTCCTGCCAAATTCTTGATATGAAGCTCTATATTTGTCTATGCAGTTCGTTTTCACTTAGTTTTATAAGTTCCACAGTGATAAGGTCGGTTCCTGGGGCTTTATTATTTTTCATGGTAAAGATCACGCTTTTTGTTTCATAGTTGGTTGGCTGACCAAAGGGTACAGTTCTTGTGGTAGTTTGTAATCCTCATTGGCTCCACCATAAAAGCCATATAGCATCCCTTCAAATTGTTGTGCCCTTCTAGTACCTTTTCTGTGATCAGTTCCTTATCTATAATGCTGATCACTGATAGGATTCCTAATAAATGCTGCTAGTTGTGCTGTATGCATGAATAAACAAATCCATGTCTTAATTGAAAGCTATTTTATTTTATAAAAAAAAAATGTGATATTTAAAACATTTTTATCTTCCCTTATTATAGTACAGGCGATATTTTAGAATGAAAACCTAAAAACATGTTATAATATTAGACAGTAGTGATTTGAAGAAGTTGTTTACCGTTTGTGCTGGTCATCACTGTCCATCATATACATTTGCCTTTGTAAAACATATAACACGGTATAGCTTAAATTTCTTTTAAAACATTTTCACAGCGCTCCCATGTATTTCCAAAAATCTTGTTTAATCAGGGTGGGGGTTGTTTAGCAAGCCTTAGTAAACAAGACGACTATATTTTTTTAATTTTCTGAAAAGGGGATGCAGCGTAACAATGCATCTTTTTTCAGGTTTGCTACCATTTTTAATTTTTTTTTTGCTTGTCTCGCTCTCTCTAATCTTCAAACTGCACCAAGTTGGGTGTCACCTTGTGATGTGTATGCATAATGTGGGGTGTGTACATAAAGTGAGTTGTACGCCCCACATTGGAAAACAATTCCATTAACCAAAGAGATGTTGTAGAATAAATTAATTATGTAAGCCTACAATATTATAATTCATTTTTAAAATCAACTTTCTCTTCTAACTTATAAAATTAGTGTAAATCAGTGAATCATTTGTTCCAAGGCAAGTGAATAAAAAGCAAAAAATTATAAAGTATGTCATTCAACACGGCTCCTCGGGAATAATCATTCATTTTGAGCATCTTCTAAATCTTAATTCACTGTAGTTACTGCAGTTATTAACTCTAAAAAAACAGCAAATTTTTCAATTTGTTGATATTACAACTAACTATCAAAGTGTCTCATAAGTGTAATTTTGTAGCTAAAGGTAATTGCATGCTCTTATATTGATATTAGGTGATGCTCTTTAATTGATATTAGGTGTTTGTTCAAAATATACTTTCCAAAATTTATTTATTATTATTTTTAGGCAAAACAAAACATTTTGGAGTCGACAAAAAACATAGCATCACACCTTTACAAAGAAGGAAAAAAAAATTGTTTCCAATTATATTAGTTAAATTTATATTTTATTACCATATACTCAATACTACTACTAATACTACAACAAATATTCATTTTTCAAAAGAATAGACTCACATTATGGACAACGTATCAATCAAGGAAATAATGTCACAAAAAGTCACAATTATAATTTACAATAAAATAATTTTAAAACATATGCAAGTAATTATCACTTAAAAATTATTATTAAGAATTAGATAAAAATAAAAGCTAAGAAAAAAGGTACATTTTAATTTTTTATTTTATATCGGGGATATTGATCAGATTATCTAATCGGTCATCCAGATGATGCATATACATTCTTGAAAACAATTTCTTTCTTTATTAAAACATAAAAATGTTTCACAAACAAAGGATCTGACCCTTTTACCCTTGTTTTGGAAATGCAATTTAAATTTTGTTTGCTTTTGTCATGTTGCAGCGCACATGTAAAATTGTCAGACTTTACAGTACATCGTCAAAGATAAGATTCTCTTATTGATCCAAACAAATGGAAATGTTTTATGATTGCATTGTACAATTTCAGCACATATAAAAAAAACAATTTGAACACAAGACATTTGTAATAAATTTTTCACTAGCAGCCATTCAGTGAGTTCTCTTAGCCATATCAGGGATTTATTAGTTCTTATTAAGATTTGTGACTTAAGGGGGAGCACGCTGGTAAATTCGTACAGATT
>CAXITT010000302.1:602680-615869 GCA_964033795.1 Lymnaea stagnalis | reverse complement strand
CCAATCATGGATGTATATCATTTTTACCCCAATGATGGATTTAGTATCTCAGTGGTAGCCAGTCATGGATGTATATCAATTGTACCCCAATCATGGATGTAGTATCTCAGTGGTAGGCAATTATGGATGCATCATCTTAGTCACACTTAGTGGTACACCATCATGAATGCGTCTCAGTTGTATGGTACCAAATCATGGTTGTAGTACCTCAGTTGTACCCAATCATGGATGAAGTATCTCAGTGTTACACAATCATAGATGAATCTTAGGTGTACCCAATTATGGATGTAGTATCTCAGTTGTACCCAATTGTGGATGCATCTCATTTCTGATGACCAAAATTAAAATTGAGAATAATATCAAAAATATTTTACTATCTATATTTGTTAAGTTTCCAATATATTATGGCATATTTTTGTCTTTATTTCTCACTCTTTCAAACTGAGTATCATTTGGGAGCAATAAAAAAAACTTACTAAAACTCATGTAAAATAAAACTAACTAAAAACTGGAAATACATTTACTTAAAAGATATTCAGTACCTGGGTCAATGAACCATGAAATCAAGATAAATTGTTTTCTATTAGATCACTTCTTGGAGGAAATCATCCAATGTGTTGATAGAAACATGGAAATCATCCAAAGTGTTTATAGAAACAGGGAAATCATCCAGTGTATTGATAGATACAGGGAAATCATCCAGTGTGTTGATAGAAACAATCTGTAAATAGAGAAATATTAACTTGCTTGTCTAGTTTTATATTGTGTATTCTGTATTTTTGAAAGGGTCAGATTATAGGCTAACTAGACATAAGCACATGGCCTCAATAATCTCTTGGGCAACTAAATTTTGAAGCTTTGTTTTATGGATTCCAGGGCTTACTAAACAGAACAAAAAACTTCAAAAATTAATGATAAAGGATTTATTTTACAGTCCGCTTGCTGTCCTCTAGGATACCACATTGAATCTAAATGTTTATTTTTATTATATATTTTATTTATTGTAGTTTGTTTACTGAAGGAGTATTCTTGTCAACACGTTTCGTTTTTTGTTGCATCCTTTTATTCAGATTTTCGCATACTTGGTTTAGCTCATTTCCTTAGATTAAATATTTACATTCTGATGTTAATGAAGAAGGCATTTTGACCTATATTTCCATATATTTTTATGAATTATAATTATATACTAAGTCCTAAGTTTTGTTTATCTTATGTAAATCAAGTCAGATATATTTGAGATGGCAAGGTATAAAGCTAGTCCTATGAAATCATTTCTCCATCACAAAAATGGTCAATGTTTCTAAAACTAATAAGTTCAGTGTCTTGCATTTTCCCATGACTACTGTACCTCTCCACGTACCCAAAAAAATATTTCTCATCATTACCGGAGCTCTCAATGTACGGTACCGGTACCCAAAAGAATATTTATCATGACTACTGTACCTCTCAATGTACCTTAAACAATATTTCCCACTTAACTTATTCCCCTATTTTTGTATGGCCTGAATATTTATGTTTGATTTAAAAACTTTAGCAATTTATGATATATTTTTAATGATTTATGTTATTATTATTTATAATTGTCTATAACTTTTTAATTCTTCGGTGACATTAGTGTTACAAATTTTATATGTTAGTAAGACTGTCAAAAGAAAATCCTTTCAACTGCCCTTGAAATTTTTTAAGTGAAGTACTGAACAACAAATTTAATTTAATATTCTCATAAAATTAAGATTGTGATCTCTAGGCCTACTATTTTTCGACAGTAATTGTTGTTATCACTTTAGTATTAAGTCAAGAATCTATTCAACCCAGTCATGCAGACCAGCTTTTTTGAGTGGCAATGTATCAAGTAATTATTCATTTAATGTTATTTCCTAATAACTACAATGAACTTAATGTTAATAAGTTAGAATAGACTACAGTATCAGTAAATAACTACTTTAAAAAATTAAATTAGTTGTTAGTACTACAAGTAGTTAGTCTTTTTCCTCCATATTTTGAGTCTACTAATTTTTGTCTTGTACTAGTTACTTGTGATAATTTAATAATTACTATTACCAGTGGTTTGGTAATTGGTATTATTTCTCCTCAAAATTTTCTAATGCAAATCAAACTAAAAAAAAATTGCATTTAAGATAAACTAAAATGGTGAAATATCATTTAACACTTTCCCAAATAACATATAGTTAGTAGACCCTGTCCCTAGTGACTGGGTATAGCACAACCGTACACTTATAATAATGGGAAAAAGTGTTTCTGGTAATTCCTGGCAACTGGATGGGTTACCCCCATAGTCTTATATCACAGTAAATGGCTCTCTTTATGTTATTTTTCTTTTTTAATATGTGGCATGATTTAATTGACCTGAAACCGAACTCCCTTCATAGATCGCGTATTATCTCCCACTGAAGCAATTTTTCAGAATATTAATGATAAAATAACACAAACAATAGTTGACTGCACCAACAGGGAAGGTTTGTATGGGGAAAATTGTTTCGTTTAACGAGTGTTTCGCTTAACGAGTAAGATTCTGGAACAAATTATGCTCGTTATGAGAGGTTCCACTGTATTTATTTATTGTCAAAAATTAAAATTAATTTTATGGATTACACAGACTCAAATAATCAATAAATAACAACCAAACAATAATGTTCATAAGCCAGTTTAGACATTTTTTCCTTCTATTAAATTATTCTTAGGACTGGACAAAAATCTTTAACGCCCCTAAAAATTAGTCACTTTCGCATGCTTTATATTATATACTTTATATAATTGCAACCACCAAGGCCAAGGTGCTAATTCCAACTACCTCGTGGATGAGGGCGAGTATGAGAAAGGTTATTAAAAAGGAGACTCAAGATACCAGCAATCACAGTCTGTCTCCGGGTGTATTACACTCAGTTGCGATGGAAAGAGTTTGAATAGATATATATTTACATTGACATTCTTTAAAGGCTGCGACTATTCGCAACCGGGTACCAGAAGTGAGAGATTGGGATACGATTGTAAACTTACTTCTTCAGTTTTACTAAAATAAACAACCACAAATGACATCCGAATAGCTTGAGTCGAATAATCTTAATTAAATTATACCTATTATAATACACTATAATTTAATACATAATTTGACTTCTCACAGTACCCCCACCTCACACACACAACAGTTCAGAACAACCAACTAATGTTTGGGCTAATTGAAAGGATGAATGCCACGCGTCTTTTGGGTGTTTATTATAGTTGCACTGAAATAGGGTTTAGTTTAGGTTAGGTTGAGGGATCGATTTAAATTTAGGGTTCAGATTAGTTAGGCATAGGGATCTATTTAGGGTTCAGGTTAGGGATTGATTTAGGGATCCATTCGTGAAATTCGATAAAATAGTGGCATTCGTCCTTTAAATTTACCAATGTTTGCCTTGTATCTTGAAAAATACTGACAAAGTTATCTTTATAGTTTATAGTCAACAAAATAATTTAGGAACATGTATTCAAACCACACAAGAATTCTTTTTCTAAGGAAAGCTAATAAATTTATGTTGATTAAAAAAAAAACTTTTGTTATAAAAGAGTACTCAATTAGAGGCAACTCAAAAAATTATTTTGTCCATCAAGGTGACAGTAGTTAGTTCCCATACTTTCATAAAGAATTAGGAACAGTAACCAAGTTAATACGATCTTTCACCAAGGTCACAAGAGTTAACTTTCTTGAAGCGACTAAATAAAATTACCGTATAATTAATGGGGAGTTATCGCTGTCGTCTTTAAAACATCTGTTTATTTTAATGGTTGCTTCCCTTTGACCGTATTTCGCAAAAATGAGCGGGCAAAGTATCTCTATTTCAGACTTTATGTTACCGGTGTTAGTTAGTTAACACTAAATTCTTAAGCTAATATAATCGCATTTGTGCACCTGTTACTTTTCTGAAATAATTTTAAATTTTCAAAATATTTAAAATACTTTTTAATATACATTTTAATAGAAGTAGTCAAAATGACTTTTATACTTATAAACATTCTTCTGGGATATCCTGTTCATTATTATAATAAATTCAATTTTTGTTATTGTAAATTTGATTTTAAAGCATGTTTTATTTTTGTGTAAATAATTTATCAAAAAAATATTAAAATTATTAAATATTAAAAATACTTTCTATTTTTAATATTTATAAACTGAAATTTATGGTAACAGAGATTTATAATCTATGATTGTTAAATTATTTTTAAAATTTCAAATTACTTTATACCTTACTAGTAAGATCAGTTTCTTTATACTTGTTAGCATTGATAAAAATTAATAACCTTTGATTTGGGAACATATTACCCAACTTTGCCTTGCAGGCTATCATTCAAAAGAGCTCACATAGAAAGTTCAAATTCTAACATTCTGATAATGGTAAAATTGATAATTCTAGAGTTATACTTATGTCATGCTCCACTTGGTTCTTTTATCCCCTGACACTGGGATTTCTTTTTATCTTATGGATCATCTTGGTGAATCGAAAGCACATTGTGAACATAAACTTTTAATTGCTACAAACTGTTTTTGGTGTTAAATAATGTCATGTTTAGTGGGACTTTTTTTATTTGTTCTTTGAAAATTGTTTTAAATAGTCATAAATACTATAGCAATCTTTTGAAGATAGAATATTTTTTAAAGTATTTAATGGCTTCAATGAGACATCCCCCCCCCCATCCTACTTTTGTTTTTTTTTAAATTCGCCACCCCTAATTACTTGCTATAGGTGAAAATCTTCTTATCATAATCATCAAAAAAATTCAAATTTACTACTCATGTGCTTTTGTTAAATCAATCTTTCAGTCAAAGCCACCTCTTGTCCATTCACTAAAACTATTAATATAGTTCTTAGTACATTCTTTATTAGTGTTGTAATAAATATGATTTGCTTGTTAAGCTTTCCAGCCTTAGACACATGTCTGTAGTATTTGTTTGTTAGTAACTTTTACAGTGATGTGTCACTAGTTATTTGATTAATAGTCAATTGTATCGTCATGTGTAACTAATGATTTGTTTGTTAGTCACTTGTCTAGTTATGTGACTCTAGTGATTTGTGCTATTCAATTGTCTAGTGATGTTGGAAATGAATGCATAAGTTGAATCTTTTTCTAGTGAGGTTTTTAAATGAAAGCACAAGTTGAATAATTGTCCAGTGATGTTCGAAATGAATGCACAAGTAGAAACATTGCCTAGTGATGTTATTTAAATTTAAGTTAATATTTAAATTTATTTAGCTTTAGATTTGGACAACATCAATAACTGTAAATACATTAATATGTACTGACAGGGTAATGCTCAGGTCACACTATCAAATTCCTGTCAAATTTCTTCAATATGCGTCAAATTTTAGTATGAAGGCACTATTTTGTGTGTGGTTTCTTTGTTGAGATTTTGTTCAAAATTTGATCAAATTCTAAGTAAGAAAGTTTAGTCTCTTAACAGATCATAAACCATTAATGGCACTAAACAAAAAGAGAATAGCCAATAACAAGATCAACAGATAGTCTTCAATACTCTATCAATTGAAATAAAATCAATAAAAGGCAAAAACAACATTGTTGCTGATTTTTGGTCAAGACAAATTGAGTATAAAGAAAATGACAAAAACATAAAACATATTGAACTTATGTGGATTGTCATACCATACTATAGTTATTCTATATTTATTGTTTTAGTATCAGTAATGTGTGTAACAGACCATGTTACTTATTCATATGACATGGATTTTTTCACAGGACACTAACATTTGCTCTCACGGCACAAAGGAAAAGTGATTTGAAGGAAAAGAATAGAAACACGAGAAAAAAGGAACTAATTTGTATAGTGTATGGAGAATTCATTTTTTCTTGAGTGAAGGGAGTGAACGACATAATTTTAATGGAGAAGGTTGACATGTTGTATTTTTCAGATGGATTTAATGAATTAATTATTAGATACATTTTTGTAAGTGTATGGATATATATTCTTCATATTACACTATAAATGTTCGAACAATTCTGATGTCAAGGAACCATGTAATGTATTTATCAAATATCTTAATAAAGTACTGTGTAATTTTCATTGGACCTTATTACTTCTTGGCGGAGAAAGAGACAGTCGTTTGTAAAGGTGAATGAGATAGTTACATTGGCAAATCATCACTTGCACTGAAGAAATAAAATACATTAGCTCACGTTTACAAGTAACATTACATTATAAACGTTACATATGATAACTGGGAAATATAAATGTTTATGCTTTAAAATGAGTGTTTGTGTGATAACTTTATAATGTATATATTTTATATATTTTTATGAGTAATAAATAAAATGCATCTTTTTTTTCTCCAGAAATTATTAAACACACTAGAGCCACATTTACAATACCCTAACTTGAGAGACGATGAAATGACAAGATTTCTATTGTCAAAGATGATTGTGACATCCTATTTTCAAATATCCAAATACTGCAACTAATGGTAGTGCATATTGATAACTTCATTCAGCACTGCCTATTTTTTAATAAAATTTATACCAATTTGTTTCTGAGTTCTTGTGAAATCTGTGATTGAACTTGTATTTGTATCTTTTAAATCAGGTGTTTTATCTGGAAGTTATTTTTAAAAGGAGATTACCACTCCCTAAAATATTATCTTTTACAGTTTAAATTAGAGTACCAGTATATAAAAAGTATACATAATTGTACTCAATATAATTTTTAAAATCTAATGCAGTGTACTACAAATGAGCGTTCTGTTCATTTTAATACATAAATCAGGAATGATTTCCCTAAACTTGGTAAAGGGATGTCAACAAAAATATATGGGGTTATAAAATTGTCAAGAGCTGGAGAAGATATCTAGAGAATGGAAGAAATGGAAAGAAATAGTTAATGGCCTATTTTCCACTGGCAGTTGATCAGACCAAGAAGAAGAGTACTGCTAATTCTCTTTTTAACTACCGGTATCTCATAACTTGTCGAATAGCATCTAAAATTCCCATTAAATCAATTTTAAAATTATATTGATTATTTTTTTTATTAATGAACTTTTATTTATGAATGTTCAGGAGAGCTTTACTATACTTGTACAATATAACAGTATTTTTGAGAAATGTAAGCTTTTTAATATGATTCTATCTCATTTAAGGGTCCTTACTTAAATATTTATTATATCTAAAGTCAAGTTTTTTATTTTTCTACATTCTACCAAAAAAAAAATGTCTATAACATGACTCAAACAATAATATAATAAGATTTTATGTTTTCTGTGGAAATTATTAAAAAGTGGACCTAAGGGGTCGCCACAGATCAACAATATAATAACTAACCTATACTGCGCCTATAGTAAGTTTAATAATTTAAAAAGTTGAACTCTTTAATTTAATTAAGGGGGCATCCATTTGCTATGATAGCACTAAAAACAAAAACGGGGGTGGGGGTAGGAGAATTAAATTTCTAATTGCTCTCTGTAATCAGGGTTACGGAGCTCAGGAGCAATATTTTCTTTGCCTGGAGCTCGAGCTGATAAAATTTCTCATTGATCCAATGGGAAGTACAAAGTAGTCATTAGTGTTACAGTTACAGGGTTATAGTATATATGCTGTACAAATAATAAGCCTCTTTAATTTATAAATACCATTCAATTACATCATGCCCTTCGCCCATTTATTGTCTAATGTTTCTATTACATCTTTTTCTAAATTAAGTACATAATTAATTGGAGGCTGCTGGTGTTTTGATAACTTAGCTTAGTCAAAGTAAACACGACCTGGTGACCTACATTGATGAAATTCTTCTTAGTGTTTGTTCACGTGATATGGAGGGTTCATAATCATACAGATATTAAAAAAGTGCACGCCATCAAACTATGATCAAATAGTTATTTTAAAGTTATGACAAGGCTTCATACAAAAATTGCATCAAATGTATGAACAAAAATTTGATGAGAATTTGATGGTCTGAACTGAGCATTAGGTTAAATCATTCTGCTCATCAGTCTATTTGTAAAATTTGATGAGAATTTGATGGTCTGAACTGAGCATTAGGTTAAATCATTCTGCTCATCAGTCTATTTGAACCAACTGGTCAAGGTAATACATTTTATCATTCAGTCTTCATGCCAAGACAGAGTAGGGTAATTAAAAAGTCTATATTATTAGTTTTTGTGGAGCAGCACATTCATACAGCAACAAGGTGACATTTATTTGAATTACGTACAAATGAAAAATAGCATAGGTTTAAAACCATTAATGTTAAAGTTTGAGTAATTGAAACAATGAACAGGTTGATTGAAAAGTCTAAAAAGTTTAGTTGTATGTTAGTAGAAATTTATTTTATTAATAATTTGGTAAATTTGTTTACTTGGGTTGAGACATTCAGGTGTCAGCCAAGATGGTGTGTTGTACACTAAGATGAGAGTTAAGATGGGGTGGTGTACATTCAGGTGTCAGCCAAGATGGTGTAGTGTACATTCAGATGTCAGCCAAAATGGTGTGGTGTACATTCCAGTGTCATCCAAGATGGTGTGATGTAAATTCAGCTGTCAGCCAAGATGATATGGTGTACATTCAGATGTCAGCCAAGATGGTGTGGTGCACATTCAGGTGTCAGTCATGATGGTGTGGTGTACATTGAGGTGTCAGCCAAGGTATAGTGTACATTTAGGTGTCAGCCAAGATATGGTGTATATTCAGCTGCCAGGCAAGATATGGTGTATATTCAGCTGCCAGCCAAGATATGGTGCACAATCAGCTGTCAACCAAGAATCTATCATATAGATTTACTGAAAAATCTTGGATTTCACCGTCAAGTCACTTGTGTAGAATGCATTAACCTGGAAGTGAAAAAACAAAATACAGATATTAAAATAATATTATTTACTGTCCCTTTACAATAGTATTTTTATTCATTTATTTCAACTGTTTCATGTACTTCATCTACTTCACTTTAGCTGCAAGACTCATTGAAGATGAAAATACATGTAATAAAGACTGCAATGTCTACATCAAAGTTATGCATCTGAAAAAAAAAAATTAAAACAAAAGAAGCATTAGTAAAATTAAAGAAAAAAGTTACTCCTATATCATACATGTCAAACTTAAGGCCAGTGGGCCACATCAGGCCCAGCGTACAATTATATCAGGCCAGAGAGGTCTTGACCAGCGTACAATTATATCAGGCATGAGAGAGAATTTTAGGCTCAAATATTTTTTAATGGCCCTGCGATATAAAGTGCAAATCATATTCCTTAATAATCTGCCTTGTCCAACGATAGGCTACCTGAGAGCGTTCTCGCTTTTTCTATCAAAATAAGCGACAGTAAAAGTTGTATAGTGAGTGGATGTTTGTCGTTACAGTAACCTAGCAACATTCAGTTGCTCATTTTGGATAGGCCCATAAGAAATGAAAGTGGTGTAGAGCCTGGATATTACATCACACTTTCCTGCTATGGCTAACATGTTATCAATCTGTACCTACTTTATGGAGATAATGTGGCTGTGATCAAGGAATATAATCTGAGACTAAACATCAAGACAAGTTAAAATTCCTGAATGCAGAGTAGAAGCAACAGAAGGTAGAAGAATTGAAGATGAATGTTTTTCACCAAAGCAAAATCACATACTGAAGCTGCTGTGAAAGCGTTTTATTGTGGTGAAGGAGCTTGCAAAATCAGGCCAACCATTTACAGGAGGAGCTTATGAAGTGCTGCATGATGAAAGTGTGTGACATCTTGTGTTCAGACAAAAAGCAGATGTTTACAAATGTAAGCCTTAGCAGAAATACCGTTGCTGATTGGGTTTGTGAGATGGCCACTGATGTGAAAACACTAG
Organism: Lymnaea stagnalis; assembly: GCA_964033795.1. Lineage (NCBI taxonomy): Eukaryota > Metazoa > Mollusca > Gastropoda > Lymnaeidae > Lymnaea > Lymnaea stagnalis. The sequence continues at coordinate 606,044 of CAXITT010000302.1, read as the reverse complement.
CTGATCGAAAAAGACAAACACTTTGTTGCATTCTCACTTGCTGTCGATGAAAGTATTGACACGACTGACACTCACAGCTGACTGACACTGCACAGCTCGCTATCTTCATCTGTGGAGTGGTCTCCAGTTTCAATGTTACAGAAGAAATATTGCACATGGAATCCATGCATGAGAAATGACAGGAAAAGAAATGTTTGACTCTGACACTGCACAGCTCGCTATCTTCATCTGTGGAGTGGTCTCCAGTTTCAATGTTACAGAAGAAATATTGCACATGGAATCCATGCATGAGAAATGACAGGAAAAGAAATGTTTGACAATGTATGTAAAAGTTTAACCGACATGAACCTGCCTCGGGACAAACTAGCTGGATTTACAACAGATGGAGCACTGGCGATGAACAGCGAAAAAAGGGGACTAGTTAGTTGTAAGGATGTGTTTAAAAATGCAGGATAAATTTACTGGTGGATTGATAGCATATCACTGCATCATACACCAAGGATCGCTGTGTGGTAAAGTCCTCAACATGGAAGGTGTAATGAGCACTGTTACACAAACCGTCAACTTTATCAGAGCTAAAGGTTTAAATCACAGGTAATTTCAATATTTCTTTTGCTGGAAATAGACTCAAGAGTTCGGCGACAGGCCTTATCATACAGAGGTGCGGTGGCTAAGTCTGATAAAAGTTCTTAGTAGATTTTTCCAGCTGATTGATGAAGTCTCTCAATTCATGGACAGCATTGGGAAAGACTCCACAGTTTCTCGGGTTAAAAATAAAAAGCGACTTGAACCTGCAGCTCCAGGCACAGGACCACTTGATCACTGATATGCCTGATGCAGTGAAGGTATTTCAAGTGAAGCTGTGCTTAAGGGAGACACACATGCAACTTGTCTCCCTGTTCTTGTTGCCAAGCAATGTTGAACCAAGTTAACCTATGTCATTGATGTGGAAACTGCACCTGCAAATTTGTAGATGGAGCTGATAGAGCTGTAATGGGAAGTTTAGAAGGCTTCTAATTGTTGCATTGTATAATAAGTTAATAACTTGTTTGTTTACACCGAAATAGTACATTTTTTAAAGATAGAAAAGTCTTTGGGTGATTTTTTAATAAAAAATTTGGCTGTGTTCATGCCATGTCATACATCCATCCTTGTGGCGCTATGGCCCATGTAGGGCTTTGGCCTGCCTCACTACTTCCTTCCACTCAGACCTAATTAATGCTTTTCTTTTTCATGCTTGGATTACCAGCTGCTGTAGATCTTTTTCCACATCATCCATCCACCTAAGTCTAGGTCTGCCTTTGAGCCGTTTTCCTCTGGGGTTTGGTGACGTACCCGCTTCCCTCTTCTGTCATTTGGCATTCTCTTTAAGTGTCCTGCCCACCGTAGCCTGCCCTTTTTTATTTCTGCTACTAGCGTGGGATCCTGATATAGACTGTACAATTTCGGGTTGGTACGTATTCTCCATCCATATTCATCCTTTGTCATATATTTCCCGGAGAAATTTTATCTCCCATAATATGTTTTCTGCTGTTTTTGTTTGGGTTCAAGTCATGCCCTGTCAGCTTATTATTAATGGTGATACTTAGATACTTTTGTGTCTACTTCCTCGATACTGTGATTATTTATTGTGAAATCTGTAATTGGGTGATTCCCCCTTTGGAAATCGACAACCATTTCTTTCAGTTTTGAGATATTTAACTAAAGAAAATTTTCATTGCACCAACTGATAAAGCTAGTAAGTTGTGGTATATGCTTTCCCCTTGCAATGGTAGCATCATCAGTAAATTTAATTATTGGAACGGTGTTGCTTGGGCTTTGGGTATTATTGGTATATATTGTATACAGGACAGGGGAGAGAACGCAACCTTGTGGTACCCTGGTACATATTTCTCTACTTAATGATATTTGGTCATTCAACTTGAAATATTTGTTAACAAGTTCAGTATCCTTGCTTGAAAAGCTAACATATAAAGCTTTTTAATCATAAGGTGTGGTTGGATAGTGTTAAATGCTGATGAGAAGTCAAAGATTGATTGATTGAATACTTATATAGCGCTAAGTATCCATGCTATTTTAGCATGCTCACTGCGCCCTCAGTGATGGCATCCGGGGCGTCGCAGGGGTTGTCGGAATGATTCATTGTTTGTCGCCTGTAGGGGCGCGATCTCCAGGTTTGAATTTAGAGTTTCCTTAGATGAGTTGCCGACCAAGGTTAACGTGTCCCATTTACGCTGGGTGCTGAATGGGTTTATGCTTGATTGGGCTTTTCCTGGAATTGAACACCCGACCACCAACTTGAGATTTGCTCAGTTTAGACCACTCAGCCACCCAGCACTTCCAAGAAAAGCACCCTAGCATATTTTTTAGAGCTGTCTAGGTGATGGTAAAGTCTTTCCAATACAGTAAAACCTCCGTTTTGCAACCCTCTCTTAAACGACTTCCTCCAACATATGACCGAAAAAAAATTCACCAATGCTTTGTAATATATAAAGACCTCTCTTAAACGACTCCCTCAAAAACGCGACTTGCAACCTTCAAATAATTCAATTTTACGACCTAGCACCTGAAAAAGTCAGATTCCAAAGCAATGCTACATTTGTGCGCTTGGAGAAAACAGTTTCGTTTCCGACTTTTAACAGCAGGCGATGCACTAAAGCAGCTAGGAAGTAGTGTACCGTAAATTTGTCTTTTGAAATACTCCAAGGAGATGGCCAGTTATGGCCTGAGCAGGGGCCTTTCAGACCTTGCTGACACCATGTCTTGTGTTCAAAGAGACATATTAAAAGAACATGCACGGATGGGGGGATCATGAAAACAAACAGAAATAACAGATTTCTTTCAATAAAAAAAACTATTCAATGACAGAATAAAAATAATTAAAACAATATTAATGTGGTTATCTTAAACATAAATAGTTATAACTCTAAGCATGTACTCTTACACACATTTAAACAACTACCAAACCAGCATTGGAATTAATGAGGAATAGGAAGATAATGACTGTATTGGTTGTGAGACAATATGAGTTTATATTGGTTGTGAGACAGGGTTTAGAGACAATATGAGTTTATATTGATTGTGAGACAGAGTTTAATCTATAATTCTGAATGTAAGATGGTGCCTATACTTAATGGTATGTGTATTTTTTTTACTTGTTTACTTAATTTTCTAAGTGTCGTTTTTTGAAAATGTCCTACCTCTTTTTTAAGACCCCCCACCAAATAACGCACTCGTTTCAATGGCAATTTAAAGGTCGCAAAACTGAAGTTTTACTGTAATAGTAAGATGGTATCCTCTGTATTTCTGTAGGTAATGTCTTCACGTATGTAATAATACCAATAATCATAATGTTCATAAGAAT
>CAXITT010000302.1:531128-592488 GCA_964033795.1 Lymnaea stagnalis | reverse complement strand
TTAACATAATAATTTATTTTTTTATTTTTTTTTTTGGTTATTGAATTAACAACCAAAAAAAAAATAAAAAAATACATGATTATGATAAGAGAAGAACAGACAGATGAAGCCATTAAAATTAAAAACCACACTTTTGAAAGAGTAAATTAATTCAAATAACCAGGATCCTTAATGAATTAAAGAAATAGATTGCTAACAGGAATTAAAAAAAAAGAATATCGACCGGAAACAGGGCATACTTCAGCAGTAACAAAATACTCAAAAGTAAAAAGATTACAAGAAAAACAAAGAAAACTATATAGAAAACTATAATCAGACCAGTTATAACATACGCAAGTGAAACTTGGACCCTACTAAAAATTACAGAAAACCTTTTAAACAGATGAGAGAGATAAGTTCTCCGGAAGATATATGGACCAATAAAAGATGAAAATGGATGGAGAATACGAATCAACAGGAATTGTACAGTCTATGTAAGGATCTCATGCTAGTGTCAGAAATTAAACAAACAAAAAAAAGTATAGGCTACGCTGGGCGGGACACTTAGAAAAAATGCCAAATGATAGAAGAGTGAAGAAAGTGCACAGCCAAAACCCCAGAGGAAAACGGCTCATGGGAATCTAAGCATGGAAAAGAAAAGCATCAATTAGGTCTGAGTGGAAGGATGTGGTGAGGCAGGCCAAAGCCCTACACAGGCTGTAGTGCCACAGGGATGGATGGATTATTCCCTGAAGAAGGCTTCTTGCCAACACGTTCTTTGTTTTGTTTGTTTGTTGTTGTTTTTTTTTGCGCCCTTTTTACAAGATTTGCCCATACGTTGTTTGGCTCCTAATTTAGCATAGAATTAGAAAAAAGTGTATCTTAAAGCGTCTCGTGCCTATTCGATATAAAATGAACTCCATTTATCTGGTAATAGTGGCTCTCAATAAATTACGTATGGATTTTGGGGGAGGGGCTTTTTGATTTTTTATATAGTGCGTATGGGTGCGTATGACGGTGTGGGGGCGAGGACTCGGCAGAAAATACGTTAACTTATGCAAATAATTACTGCAATAATTATCCTGAAATTCTGACAGCCTCTACAATTTGACTTTTTGCACACATAATATATAGATGGCCAATTACGGTACCAAAATAATAAAATAATATTAAGTGATTGCTACATTATAATTTTTAAGTATTTTAAAAAGAATTGGATAACTTTTTTTTTTCTCCTCCAGCTAAAATTTATTTGCCATGGATCAAAAGTAACTATCTCGAATTTTATTTAAGATTTCGTTAAATAGCTTTACCTTGGTATCATTATACCAGGAAGAAAATGGCGTCTCATCAACAACCAGCAGTACATCAAAGGCCACTTCAACAGGATTGGGCTAATAGAGAATATGTGGAAGTGATAACTGGAAGTATTAAGAAAATAACAGACTTCCTAAATTCATTTGGTGGGTATTTTTTCAGTGTAATCTACCACTCGACCTTCGGCTCCGAAAAAAACCTGTTGTTCCGGTTTTAAGTGCTATTTATTATTTATTTAGACAATTTTATTATAATTATGTTTTTGTTAATGACATTGAATGGACATTGTCTAGGTACTTGAATAAAAATATTGAAAAATTTGAACTAATTTTTGGTAAAAGTGCAGTTCAGGTGCGTATATTATTTCTGTTTGAATCTCTTATTTTCCCGTGTAAACTAATGTTAATTCTTTATAAAAAGTATTTTAAAAGTTATATACCATCTTTTTATTGGAATACAACAATTTAACAAATTTTACGAGATAAAAAATGTACATTTTTATGAATCTTTCGTGTTTTAAGGAGCCGTTGTGGTAAATCAAGGATAACTCTTCTGTCTTTAAAGATACTTTATAAAAGTTGCCCAATTGGATGAATCTAGTTAAAATAAATGATGCATTTATTTTATAACTTTACTATCAACTATAACCAAAGTTGCCCGGGGCTGCATTCAGAAAAAAACATCTGCTACGTCCTTTTAGTTAACAATACTAACATTGCTATTAAACGAAATGTCAACAACAAAACAACAACACTATAGTCTATAGTAAAAAAAATAATAATTAATTTGTCTCCTATAAAAACACCTAAAATAACTTATGTAAACTTTTCGTTTTTCCCGTTTTACAATGGTACCAGGAAGGATCATGATGGGATCCCGAACCCGATGTGATTCCGATAGAATCCTGGTCATGGTTGGATCCCGATCCTGGTAAGATACCGATCCCGGTGAGATCCGTTTCCGTGGTATCCCAAATTAAATGAGATCCCAATCCGGTGGGATCCCGATTCCGGTGGGATTGCATTTCGGTGAGACTCCGATCCCGATAGGATTTTGATCCAAGTGAGATCCTGATCCCAGTGGGATCCCGATCCAGTGGGTTACCGATCCCGGTGGGATACTGGTTACGGTGAGATCCTGTTTCGGGTGAGATCCCATTTCGGGTGAGATCCCGTTTCGGGTGATATGCAGATCCCGGTAATTATAGGGAGCTCACATACTTGACATACGAACACAGCTTACAAGCCACATTGCAATTGTTATGAGTGCCTTAGGAGAAATTCCAGTTGTATTAACGTTATTTGTTGCTCCACAAGGTGCGCGTTTAAACCAAATGCTGCACCATTAAAAATGCCCGTTGCATCAACAATTTTAGTTATTGTTTCTTGGTAGTCCTGCCATTTTAAACAAAATGATCCTACAACCAGCAAGTCCGTCTTATAATATAAAAAAAATAATCACTAGCCCTCACTTTACTCAGCGCAAATCAGTCACCATTAATAAGCACATTTGCAATTGCATACGAAAAAAGAGGAGGGGTACTCAAATTAGAGCTGACCGATCACGGACAGCGTATTAGCAGCCTTCAGGATGAGATGACTATCAAAATGACCCCACGCTATCATTCCGATTTCCCCCATTTGTGCAACGTCACAAATAGTTTTTTTTTCAAAACTGGACACGTGATCACACATTGGCACGTATTCGTGCACCCCCCCCCCACCCTTTCTTTTTTCAGCTTCACACCAGGTCCAGGATAATGATGACGTGTGTGTCCACTGCCCTAGTCAGTGATCCACCTCTAATTCCCCCCCCCGCCCACCCGACCAGACTTCAAAGGACAACCCCTATATTCCGAGCGCTCTTGCTCTGAGGGGAACAAAAAAGAAGGGGGGGGGGGGGGCTTGTGAATAATGAAAAATCTAGTATTTCATTCTTTTTTGTGAAAATGCTTACAGTTTGAAAATTTCGTTTAGCATACTAACTTATAGGTGGCTAAAAATCTGGCATAGGGTGAAAAGAAAAATACAAACAAATGGGGCTGTGTCACTTTGGTTGGGGGATGGCTTAAAGACTCTTTAGAAGTAAAATAAAAAGAAAAGATGCGACTCATAATTCAGAATTAGTTAACTATAACTGCCTGTATTTAATTATTAAAGAATACACGTAAGTTTACCTTATAAAAAATTTTTAAAATACGAAATGCGTTAAGAAATAATATACGCATTTGAACTGCACTTTTACCAAATTTTTTTAATAATACAGTTAGTTAGAGCAAATTTCAAATAAAAAATTGAAACTAGAATCAACTTTTTAGCTTATGTCTTATGTACTTTTTGAGCTACGAATTTTTAAAGTGTGAGTTCGTTTGGTATTTTTTACTATGACGAAACCTTCACATCTTGTGACCTCATTTCCCTGATTGCGTCATGCGCAATGACTATATATTTTATATAAGGCAACGCATCCCCTATCACTAAAATACTGTTTAGGGTCGACTTAGTTGAAACTTTCAACTTTGGCACATGAATAATTAATTAAAGCTTTCCCTGACCAATGGTTTAATAGTTTTTGCACACGGCAAACTCTTATGAATGAAACTCTGAGCTAGTACTACGATACAGCAATTATGCAAGTGGCTGTAAATGGTTGCCAATGACAACGTGTTGCACACCGTAAATTCTGATCATTTATAATATGGACTCTACCGGGTTTTTAAAGCTCTAATTAAAACATTCCAGTTTAAATGTCTTCAAAATGCATTCTGAAACACAAGTTATCAAATATTTTGATGTAAATAGTGGTAATAATTTAATATTTCCTAAGTATCGGCAACTTCCGCCATGTCGAAATCAGGTTGAGCGAACTGCATGACCTGCTGCGAACCCGTAGAAACATGGCGTCTCTCGTAAAACACATATCGCTGTGAAAATTGGCATACATGTAGATCAATACATTCCCCAGATGCAAAAAAAAATTTGGTAGTGACAAGTCTTTTACTTCGACTTAATTTTAATGAAGAACGTTGCCTTATATTTACCAAGGATTTTCTCAAAGCTGACTGATTGTAAATGAAAAAGAAATTGATTAAAATGTAGGCCAAGATGTCCTCTAAAGCGATAGGCCGGAAGAGGAACACAATTCTGGGAGATAGTAATTATTTTATGAATTAGTGGTCTCCCTTGCTTAATGGAAGTACATACATTGTCATTGCACTTATTCTTTACAGCTCATGTATAATACAATTACTCCAAATAAGCAAATTTAAAAGAAAAAAAAAACAATTCTAAATTTTAAAAGAGAAGAATTTAGACAACTTGGATCAAAAATTTTTTGTTGATGCACCACAAGGGAGTGTTCGTATATTCATATATTCCATTTCTGATTTGATTTATATTGGCATAAGCTGCCCACCCATCTGATAGAGTCAGTAGGTACTTTGTTGAGTTCTGGGAAATGCCGAAAACCGGGTATTATGATTTCATTGTCAAAATGGCGACATTTGATTTATTAGAATAGCAATCATCATGGATAACCAGTCATATTACTATAACATATAGTATAGCTGTACATTGTAAATAAGGAAATGTGAACTTTATTTCAACCCGAAGCAAATAGCATAATGTATGTCACTATATTTGATGATGTATCATCTAGCAAAATAAGCTTTTTGGCCAGAAACCTTTTCACCTTCACATTTGTAATGCCTAATCTTGTGAAACTGTGTAATTGATTAGGCATTGTAAGAATTAAGCCTAAATTGCCTAAATGATTTCTGAAATAAATATTTTTTTAAATTTAACATATTTTTAGACTTTTTTTTTTTCTTTTAAAAGATCAACCCTTGATTTTTAAAAAAGAAAATGTTTGTGTATATTTTGATAGACACATCCTGTCGATCAAGACTTGCAGTTCTTAATCAGAAACTGACAGAACTAGAGAGACGAGTTGAGTATATTGAAGCCCGGGTAAGTTAGATCTACACTAGAATTTATAAATTTTAAAATGGTGTTTGTTACAAACTTCTGTCACCATTTTATCACAATGAAAATCATCCATTTTTGTAAGTCTACTGATTCAGACAGCGATCCGACTGACAAAATCCTCAGTGACCCATGGCACTATGTAATTTCACAGTTATTTTGTTTGTTTTTTTAAAGTTTGATAATTAGTAGATTGATTCTAGAGTGGAAATTGTTTGTTTGCTTATTTACCGTCTATAATTGAGGGTTTCTCTTATTATTAATAAAAAAGATAAGATAATTGCATCTACGAGAGCTCAGTTTTTGGTGTCAATATAAGCTATTTACATTATACATAAATTTAAAAAAAAACAGTTTCGAAGATCTGCTTATCACAGATACAATATGAAGTTAAATTTTTAGGACTTAGACTTTAGAGTTTGTCGTTAATAATGGTTTTAGGTGCCATTGCTGAATCAAGAAACAACTTAATTTGTTTTAGCAAGCTTTAAACAATCGGGATTGATTTCAAGGTCCTAACGTGGAATTTACTAAAACGTTGTCTTTTTTGTGTGTGAATAGTTTTAGGATTTAATAAGGCAGGGTTAAAGAAAGAAATGTAAATTTAAGCAGTTTCCTTTATTATTAATGTTTCTTTATAATGACAACTTATAGACTCATGTTTCAGTGTTAATTATTTTTATCAAGAGTTTTCATTGTTTTTTGCAACACTATATGAGTATTATTATTTTTTTTTTTTACTTTCTCATCTTAATTAGATTGAAAACAGGTTTTAAATATTCACCTTGTGCATAATTAAATTTTGTACCTTAAAAAGATTTGTTGAACATAATTGTTCACTAATTTTATAAATTGAAATAATTTTTATTCTTTTTCAGTTAGTGATTTCATATTAGTTTGAAACAAGCTAACGTTTTCCTAAATGATAAATACTTTTATACATAATTTTTTTTAAAGGATTAAATTTATTGGAAATTTGTTAACTAATAAACTGTCAGAGGTAATTTAGAATCTTTATAGGTATAATGGCTTTAAGTTTCATTAGTGAAATGATTTCTAAAAAAGTAAATTATTATTGCATCATTTTAGTTTTATAATTTTTTTTAATCAGTACCTGGCACTGTGGATGTCTCCTCCTTTTTTGCTTTTGTGCTAATGAAGGGGAGTAGGGAAAATGCATCAGTATTATTAATAATATATATGTATTATCGAAAAAAAAAAAACTATAAGCAAGAAAATAGCGAGAATGCAAGGAGCATTTTTTAAATTTAAGAATGTCTGATATTATATGTCTGTGTATTATTTTCCTTTGTGACCTTTATTCTTTCTAGTGTTCCATTAGTTCATCTCAGAAAATTTAATTAGATCTTTTCCTATTAGAGTTATCAGCATCAATATGATTTTTTTGTTGCTTATTTTCCCCATATTAAACATTATGTGCTTTTATCTTCCATTATACTTATACAGTCTTGGGAAAACACAGTGGGCCCTATTAAAAGAAATCTTCATCTGTCATATTCCATAAAAGAAATCTTCATCTGTCATATTCCAGGTGTTTTGAGAATATGTTGTTTGTCAGTTGTATTTATCTACATTATTTTTTGTTGTTGCTTTCTCCAACTTCACAGAACTATAATTTGATTTTATTCTTGTTTTCTAATCATAATGTCATTGGAAAGGAATTTCATTCCTTTTTGTTTTTCTAATTAAAAATAAATTGTGATTGTTCACTTATTATATTAGAAGTATCATATTTGGGGATAAATAAAAAATACTATTCCACCACACCAGAGGCTATTGTTGTATTAATTGCAACATAATTGTTGATACATTTAATTTTCAATAAAAATTACATGCTTCGTTTTTTTCCCCCCCCTCAGCATAAGCAATAGTGCAATAGTTAAAATTTTATTTACTTCCTTTGATTTGTATTTTTTTGGTAGAATCCCTGTGTCTTCTTGGCATAGATCCACTCGTCAACAAAGGAAATATAAAGGAACATTGATCAGTTCAAGCTGAGATCCTTTAATTTTGGCATGCTTGTTTTTCAATTTGTTATTGTTAGCCTTATCTTAAGAAATTATAACCGTACATCTTCCAACTTTTTTTCCACATAGGGTATATAGATTTTTTCTTCTAAATGCAGCATTTTAAAACAATGTCCCCATTTACCTGTTTACATTGTTCCTTATGTCTGTTTCCAGATTGCTCAAAACGAGACCCTGTCTGAGAATCATATAGAAGAAATTGAGATAGGTTCTGAAAATTTTGTATGAGTGCAAACTAGTTGCCTCATTCAAACTTGATTGACGGGTAAATCTCTGAGTGTCATTTGCTTATATGTTTTATTCCTTGATTTTTTTTTGTTACAACTTTTTTTTTTCCAGACACTCTCAGCTTTGTAGTTGGTTCTAACATGATGTTTGAATTAGCTTTTAGAATTTCCAACATTGTGTTATTTCTCACAAATATTAAATTCATTATACACCTTGAAACAATTTCCTGCCTGCTCTATTTGTTCGGCTTTGTAGGAGGCTCAAAGGAATCTTTTCCCCTAGCTCCAAAAATCTGTTGTGGTATTCATTCTGTGCTTGCCTAATTTTAATCTGGATGGGTGTTGTGACATAGCTTTTAGAAACTGAGGAAAATACATGTAGTTACAATTTTATCAAGCACTTTTATTTATTTGGATTGGACTCACAGTTGGTCAATTTTTGTTTTTGAAAAAGTTCATACAATTAAAGCAATTATTTTTCTACGCTTAGTTTTGCAGCTTAACACAATTAATAAGTGGTATGTAAAAATAAAATTCAGTAATTTCATGTTGTTAAGTTTAACTTATTGCAAGTTCTATTACCATTTTTTGTATCTCAGTTAATAATACTTATATTTGAGCTCTTAGGGTGAAAAAAATAGCATTTTGAAATATCACTTTCCCTATTAATAAAATGCAAAACCAGTTATATCTAACATTTGATAAATATAAATACATTTACACATTTTTATGAGGTCTTAACCATTTGTAAACATCTTTACTTGATTTTAATAGTATACCTTTTGACTCATTTTTTTTAAAGGCATGTACAGGTCAAGAAAGGTGTATACACCATATATGCAGAAGAATGTTAACCTTGGCATATATTAACAGTACATATTTAAGAAGTGGTTTTTAGAAGGGTTGCTAGGGTGAATTTTTGGGACAGGGGGATGGACAATAAAACAATGGCATGTAACTGATATGATAATAATTTTTTGTTTAAAAAAAAAAAAAAAAAAAAAAAAAAAAAAAAAAAAAAAAAAACAAATTATAAAAAAAAAAAAAAAAAAAAATAGTGGTTTTTAGAAGGGTTGCTAGGGTGAATTTTGGGGACAGGGGGATGGAAAATAAAACAAAGGAATGTAAATGATAAGATAATAATTTTTTGTTTAAAAAAAAAAAAAAAAAAGCAACATTAGCAGATCATCTATACCCATATTTCAAAACCAAATTCAAATATATATTCTACACCCCCTATAAATTGTTTGATTAAGTCTTGCACACCCTACATAAGTAACAATGCTTTTAAAAAAATTGGACAAAAAAATGGGTTTCTGATCAACTTAAAAAATAAATTAAAAAGTATTTAAGCATTTAGTCACAACTCCTCTGTTCTTATATTGTTCCTTGCATCCCCTGAACTCCCACCACAAACCTCAGGTTGGGAACCCCTGAGCCAACTTTCAATGAACATTTGAAGTTTTCATGAGCTTTTTTTTAGTTAAAATACTTATTTGAATATTCTCTTTGTATTTAACAAGAGATTACTGTAGCTGTGAAATTTAAGGTAGGGAGAATGAAAATTTCCAGGCCTTTTGATCTTAAAATTGACAGAATCTTTGGTCTGTTTCTTTCTACATCACATTTCACAGATTATGTATTATATTATTATCTTCTTTGGTTTGAAGAACACATTGTAAATCAGTGGTTAGTCAAATACTGGCTGAAAAAAAAAAAATATAAATTCATAGTTAGCAATCTCTTTTGCACAGACTAGTTCTAAGATTAGAACAAAAATTTTAAATTTAACATATTTATGTCATTTATGGAAATCAGTGACACTTTAATAACAGTATGACTTTATATCAGCTGATCTTGAATTAGACGGTTTGATGCAGTCACATAACTTTATTGTCAGTGTGGACTATTTCTATTTATTAATATCTTCATTTTATTTCCTTACATAAATAACAAAAAGAAACTATTATTTTTGTTGTATTGTAATTGATAAAGTGTGAAACATGGTGTCTCTTCCTTCACAAAGGCATGGTGTGATCAACTTAGGCATGTTGATTCATCTTTCTATTTTATTTTAATTTTCGGCTATATCACATTAAAAGATCCCATGTTTTAACCGTCTCATCGAGTTTTATTAATTTCTACTGATTTTGGTAACGGGGCTTTCTTCAACATGTATTGATGGCTAGGGATATAAATAAACACAGCCAGCTGAAAAGGCCCGGGAAAACAAACAAATCTATTGCTAGCTATTTACTATTTACAGGCATCACATATATTATGGCACATGTTTTTTTTTAGCAGCACTTATTTATTTATGGGTCCTATGGTGTCATGTATTTAACTTTTAAACCGCCTCTCTGCTCCAAGTGAGATGTTTATTTGATTTCATGTTTTCTTCTCCCATCTTAAATGGCCACATAGGGAATGAAACAAGGATATATTTTTTAATTTATTGTGATTAGCTTGCTGAACTTTTATGTTGGCAGAAATATTTTTTCTTGAGAAATGATGTACTTGTGATTTAAAATATAAAAATAACAATGAAGCCTTTTTTTTTTAAAATTATAATTTGTTTTATTATAATCCTAGAAAATCATCTCTCATTAATTGTATAGGTATTTTATTTGCACCTGTCTGCAAAATGTGTTGGTCCTTAGAAATGATTTACTATCTCACATTCCTTTGCAACATACAAATTTGCATGTTGTGTTCAATTTAACGTTGTAATTTAATCATAAATGATTTTATGTTACTGTTCCAACTGACTGCACGCAGCACGCCTCTCAAGTGGTTCCCTTGTTTTTGGTTTTACTCAAGATCAGCCATAAGCTTGGTGAAACTTCGAAATAAACATGTGGAGCGGTGGGTGGACAGGTTGTAAAGGTTTTATTTCTTTTAAGAGATTTAATTACCAAACTTCAACATCCACACTAAATGCTGATTACCTTTTGTTTAATCACAGGTGACTAAAGGTGAAACACTTTCATAGTCAGTTGATTCTTTGGACAACATCTTCACATGGAAGGCAGTTGGGAGACCACACACGTCTGTGCTAATATTCCATTGTTATCAACTTTTAAATTATAGCCAGTTGTATTACTTGTATGGTTCCACTTAATAATTTAATGACAGAAAATATGTGTTATTGAATGATGTGATGTGAATGCTGCAGTTTCTGTTTGTTGACAAAAGTTTCAAAAGAAATTTTATTCAATGTGAAAACTGAGTCACAAATAAGACTGATTAGATATTTTTGGTGTGCAATCGAATTAAAGACTTAATGATTTTAGTGTTATAAAAAGTTTGAACATGATTGTAAGTAATATGGCAAAATAATTATGATTTAGAGAAAAATAATTGTTATGAGCGTAGCAAGAATGTTTTGTTAAAAAGAAAGTATTTGACATGATTGTAGTAAGTATGGTTTTAAATGACTGCAAGAATTTGATTTGAATGGTTTGTTAATAAATAGTATGAGTAAAGTAAATGGCGGTAGCAGGCATGGTTTGTTACTGCTGAGTAACAGAAAAGGAGTTTTGAGTGTGGCCTTTTTAGAAACTTGTCTCAATGTTGTCAGGTAAACATTTGATAGCCAAATTTTAAGCTGAATGAAAGATAAGCAATGCTGGCAATGGGTGCGAGGTCTACGTTTATTTATGCCCCATGGAGATAAAGGTAAAAAGTTAATTAAGAACCAATATTTCAATGGTGAACCTAAAATGTAAATATCTTTAAAACTGTACAAAAATAATTATTTCTTTGCAATGTGAACCCGTAACTTGGTCCAGCTAAACTTTTTTTTGCTATCAATGGTTTGGAAATAATTATTTTAGAATTCAGTATAAAAATAGCTGATAAATATTTTTGAGGACGACATGTTGTCTGTACAGCTCACAGTTGTATATTTTGTCATATTATCTAAGTCTGGGTTATCTTCTATTCATGTAAATGGAACAAAATTGATAATTACCCCTTTTCATACTTGTACTTGTAGTTAGTTTTTGTATATATGCAAGAGATCTGATGGATTGTGTCAAGATACATGAGATATGATCCAATTAAAAAAAACTATTGAAAATTCATTCATTGCTTGTTTTTTTTTATATTTCTGTAACTGACTTAAACCACCTATCAAAAATTAAAATATAAAGTTGTACCTCCCTCTCATGTGTCAGTGCTTTGCGTTGCGTTGCCGGTACTCTTTGTTTGAACTGTTCACTGAAGAAGGCTTCTTGACGACAAGCTCGTTTTGGAGCATCCTTTTTTTTTCCAGGTTTTCCCCATAAGTTGTTTCATTTATTTTCCTCTACCTAACGTAATTGCAATCTCTGCCACCTTATTATCATCATTAAACTTTGAAAGTTATGTAAAGCCTAAATTTTCAGTAAAGAAAGTTAATCCTTTGAGAGCTCAACTAGAATAATGAACATGCACATGACAAAAATAAAATAATCATCCTAAGCCTTGAAATAGCTTGATGAAACAAAGAGGTCAAACATTTACAATGTTATTAAGAATTTAGATTAATTTGAGCCAAATAAATATATCTAATTTATATGAGCATATCTATGCAACATACCTTACTGGTGTAATACATAAATATCATAATTTATTCAGATAGCTTGAGAATTATTAATGTTATAGTTTCTCTCCACTTCACAGTTTACTAGGTTACTTTTTAAACTGAAAATTTAGACCAGATTCATTTCACTGAAAATATTGAACACATTAAGAAGAAGCAACTAAAAAGCAACCATTCATTCATAGTGTGTTTATTTCTTTTCTGTGATTAATTAAAAAGCATTATAAATATGAGGACTAAATGTGAACAAACAAAAAAGTAATTAATACTAATAATGCTTATTTTCCTCAGTTCTTGAAAAATTTCAAGAAATAAACAAACTTTTAAAACAAGAAACTATTGTGATGTAAATAAGAATTTAATAAAAAGTGCTAATTGGATACTCCTTATTCCAGAATTATAGATGTAAATGGAACTGCTATTTTGAGAGATGTCAATGCTGTCATTGAAAACAATTTTAAAACATTTGAAATATTTTATTACTTTAGGAACCAAATAGGATGCTTTTAAGAATTAATTTCAAGATATTGTTGAACATATTTTACTACTGGTCTATTAGTCTAGTTAGTTTCTTTTTTATTTTAAGGGTAAAATGCTTTAAAAAAAAAAATCATCCCCAAAATGTCTCCAAGGAATAAGTGATAAAACAAGCTGAACCAAAGTTACATTGATAAAATTATTTTGAATAAAAACAAGAGTACTACAAATACTTTTTTATCCCAATGTTAAGTATTAAGTTATTTGTTGAATTTAATGAATTAATTATTTTTGTTATGTGAACAGGTATAAAATTGAACACTGATTGAAAAAAAGTATTCTAACAAATTAAAGTAAGCAATATAAATATAATTAATATCATTACAAGATTATTAGTTTTCTAAAATGTACAAATAAATAAATGATTCTCTTGTGCTGATGAAAAATAAACTATTTGATAAAATAAAAGGAGATTTAATTAATATCTTTAAAAAAAGACATAAAATAACATTTTGTGTTTCTTCATATACCACATATGATATTTTAATTAGTAAATGTTGATACTATGTTAACATACAAATTCAGTAAATGTTGATACAGTGTTAACATTAAATACTTAATACTTACAAGGAAAATGTCAAATACAACAAAAACATTCAATAGTTAAATGGTCTTGTCACCTGAGATACAGTGTAGTAAAATCATTGGTTTAATTTTGATTGACAGCTTCTTCAGGAAGCCATAACTTGTGTTATGTAAAATACAAATGTCTATGGCTTATAACAGAAAGACATTACTCATGAATGTTAGCAGAGAAGATAAAAGAAACATTGGTCTGTTTAATACAATACATGAATACCCTTTACAGCATTTTGAGCCACAAGGTCACAGCCCAAACTTTAACATATCACAGATTAAAATGTACCATATAGATAATAGCTGGTGAGTAAACAAATAAAATAGGTAATTTTTTTATTTAAAACAATATGATAATCTTTTTTTTTTGTACAGGTTACACACGTTTAGACTATAGACATTTTTTTTCATTATCCATTTTATGTTAGTTGTGATGTTATCAGGTAATAAATAACGCTAGGACAATCCCATTAAAATTAATTATTCTATAAGGCTCAAAGCTGAAAAATAATAGAATTAAAAATCATTCTTAAATTAATTGTTGTTAACAATTGCATTATGCAATTTCTTTTGAGAGTTTGTTTGGACAAATAGTTGTGCCACAGATTTTCAATCTTATACTTTAAAAATAGTATTAGTATTACATTTATATCTTTAAAATTTCATAATGAAACTTTGACATTTTAGTTTGAAATTTAGTTTAAACTATTTTACACAAATATATAAATGATTAAAGTATGGTTATAGTTATTGAAAGCATGTATATTAATGTAAAATATTTTATTTTACCAGTATATAAATAATTTAAAATAACAGTAACATACACATACTCTTTTTACAAGGGTATTTACATTTATTTCAAATGTGCATACATTTATAAAACTTTAACTTGTCAAGTTGCTTGGAGTTTTATCAAACGTTAACTCCTTATTCAAGATCATCTGATTTTGTTAAAATTATGAAGCTTGTCATTTTCTGTATCAAAAGCGTTCCAAAGTAATACAATAAAGTCACATAATAATACAATTTAAATAATAATTATGAAGTATCTCAGCATTATCATTGGCTTGAGATACATTTTATATTTCACCACGGTACAACTAGAAAGTTTAATGTCTTTTTTCAGTACGGGAAAATAAAAAGTAAATATATATAAATGTTTTTGTTAGGTTATTTTTATTTTTATAGGCTCAAATGATATCAGAGCTAAAGCTTTCCTTATATTCCACATGATAGTGAAGGCATGATTCACATAACCAGCTTTTAGTTGAAAACACAGTTTCTAAAACAATTATACAATTTAAAATTACTAATGAAATGTGAAATGTCAAAAGAGTTTTAAAAAGCCTAAATAACTGTCAAACTTCCTTATTGGTCCGTAAAAAACATGACTCAACATGCTATCATCATACATTATTTTAATAAAAAATCGAATTTTAATTTCGAAATTAAAAAGCACCGTTTACATTTTTAGTAATTTACTTGCAAAATTATAATTTAGATAAATGCTTTCTAAATTATAATAATAAATGCTTCTTCTAAAAAAAAATTTTTTGTAAATATAAGCATGAAATGTAATGAAGGAACAAAATATATAATCAGAACAATGCAGCACAAACTAAGTTGGGAATATTTTTTTCCAGACAAATTAATTCTGGACAGTTTCAAACAAGTCGTTCAGTTTTCCAATGATCATAACATACTACAATGTTTGGTGAATATTTACACATTGTGCATAAACTTCTTGGCACTGTATGGCCTTACTGTAATTTTGTGTGGTTGATGAATGTGGGGGGCAACACAAGCCATGTAAGGAGACTTTTCCAACATGCCTTGACCGGCACTATTTGCAGAGTATGGCCGCTGGTTCACTGAAATATTGCTTCTCTTTGAGCTGTGACGTGGACTTGGGGACCTTTTTTTATGCACTTCAGTGACAAACATGCGTTCTGTCCCACTGACATTGTGGGTGTATCCATTGATTGCTGCATACTTCATGTCTGATCGTGATTGTCTATCTGATGAGCTTGTTGGTGAAACTGTTCTTGGTGCTATGTGCCTGGTTTGGCTGCTCGTGACATTGGGAAGTTGAAGTGCTGTAAAAAAATTAAAATAGAGTATAATTTTTTAGCTTTGACTAAAAATATTATAAGGATCAACAGCTGAAATTTTGTTTAACCTTACTACTGAACAGTTGGTCAGCTAGTACTGTATTTAATTTATCATCAACTTTAAAAATTCTTCAAAGACAGGTTATGTTATATTTGTATTATGGAATTCCTAAGAACTTCATTAAAAAACTCAGTAATTCAAGAACAGACCTATGCTTTGAATTTCAAACAATATACTATAAAACATTTAAAAACTTAAAATACAACTCTTTTTTTGAGAATTGATGTAAAAGAAGAAGCAATATAAGTCAACATAAAGGTAGCTTCCTTTACATTATTTTAATAAATGTTTTAATAATAATAATAATAAAGTTTATTTAAAGTTCTGATGTAGAGACTGACCGAGGGTGATTTTCTGATTTCGGCCGAAGCCGAAAATAGGCCGAAAGTTTAAAAATGACTTTCGGTCGAAACCCAAAAAAGGCAGAAAGTTAAAAATGACTTTCGGCCAAAACCAAAGCCAAGACCGAAAATGAAATATTTAGATATTTTGAAATTCTTTCCCGTATACATTCTGCATACCTACATAAAAAATGATGGGGGAAAGTATAAATATTTAAATTCTTTTTATTAAAAAAAGAGATAATCGTGAATATTAATAAATAAACATCTAATTTAACATCTTGTTGTTAAAGATAGTTTAGTTTATTTGTTCTTAAAGATCGTTCAGCTGTTCTTAAATGTCGCTTAGTTTGTTGTTAAATATCACTTTTGCTGAGTATTAGATGACCGAAAACCTCATTCACTTTCGGCCGAAACCGAAAAAAAAAGAAAGTTTACTTTTCTTTTTCGGCTGAAACCGAAATTAAGCTGAAAATTAACTTTCAGTTTCGGCCAAAACCGAAACTTGGCAGAAAGTGATAAAATCGCCACTTTCGGCACGAAACCGAAGCCGAAATTCGGTCGGTCTCTAGTCTGATGTGTCTGTAGATAATTTATTGGTACTTATTTTTAATGCATGTGATGGAACAGTCATCAGTGAATATGAAATATGGATTCAGAACATTCACTGAGCTTTTAGATCCTGTTAGTTCTTTTGTAACAGGGAGGACTGTAGTCTTAGTCCCTTCATGGTATTACTATTGGAAACTGGTTACCTCTGTCAACTTCATTCTAAACATATATTTTTGCTTGAACCGGTATCTGCAAATATATTTAACTCATTCTCAGCAGTTCTGTGATTCGCATGCTCACAAAATTTAGATAATGAAATCTCACCCATAACTTCATCAACTGTTGTATCACCTTTACAACAGTCACAGTTGGAGACAAAACATGGCTGTTTTAATACTTCACTAACGGTGTGTCTCATAAAAGCATCAAAAGCTGGGTAATCAAAGGCACAGTAACGTCCATGCCATGCTATGTAGCCTGCAGAACAAGAATAATCAAGTTAATAGACAAAATATGTCATTTGCACAACTTCAGCAGATAGTAAATGTACATTAATAAACAAGTCAGATAAATTTTTCCTAAAAACAAACCTGAGCTTCAGAACTCTGACTTTATTTCTGTGTTAGTTTCACATTGTAAAAATTGACCAGCACACTAAATAAACATTCTCTCCCCTGACGCACATCTTATAAAGCATTATCTCCCATGAGAATTAACCTATGAAACATTCTCTCCCCTGAGACTTACCTTCAGGATGAATAAACAAGAAAGTTGGAACACCAGCAATGCCAAGAATTTCTGCTAGGTCCATTGATTTATCCTTGTGTTTGTCTTGTTCAAATTTGGAATCTTTTACAAGTATAAAATAAAATATTAGCAAAACATAATCTAAAAGCACATTAACGTTAAAGCACTGGTTGTAGTAATTATGACAATGTGAGCCAGAACATGTTTTTAAAGTGTTAAGCCGATGGAGCTAGATTATTTTGAATGTTGAAACACCCAGTTTTTGATTTTGATTCTCAATTTTAGGCATCGTAATACTAAAATAATATGAAACTTAAATAGTATGGTAGTTAATTTGAAGTGCTGAAATTTTTTTTAAAAACCTGAAATTTAACATGATTTCAAAGAAAAATAAATTACAACCAAATTAAAAGAAACATTCATTACAATAATTTATTAACCCAAAAAAGTGTAAGGAAAGCCGCCTTAATGACCCAGTCTTAAAAGGGACTGGTATAGTAATTATTTTTTCAATAAAAAAGAGCAGTTATATTGTAATTTATACCATATCTCAAAATATTTTTCTGGGATGACAAATACATTTTTTTTTTCCAACTCAGTTTAAGAAAATCAATTCTATAATTCAACAATAAAATATTAAATCTTACCAGTGCTTATATGATTTAGCTTTTTCTGAGCACGAAGAGAACTTGGCCCACATTCAGATGTCACATGCCAAACTGTATTGTCATCTCGCCAGCTGTTGGATGTCACCATGTGTCTAAGAGATTTCCTGCCATCGTTTGTAGCACCTGACACACCACAACTTACAGCTATAAATGAAATCTGAAAGATACAAAATTAATTTTAGGATAATGTAGTATAGCTTCTGTTTTGTTACTTTTAAGTATTCAGAATAAAAGTCATTACTAATGTTACACAGTTCAAAGAAGCTGCTGTGAAAGTTGTGATTTCAAATTTACTCCAGATTAAGGTTTATTAAATACAAATTTTGCCCATTGCTGTTGCTTGGATTGCTTACCAGGTTGGCATTCTCTCTGGAAAATCGTATAAAATCATTCATTATTTTTTGAGAGGACAGACACCATGGTGTCCAGAACAATAGAACTGTGGGGCGACTGGCCACATGAACTGACATCAACTGTTTGTATTCCCCATCAAATATGTCTAGTAGGCTGCAAGATGGCGGGGGAACAAACTTTGTAAGAAGTCCTTGGTTGGCCAATTTTTTGGCTACTTGTCGTTCATATGTTATAGAATCTTGAAATTTACAACAGCCATTGGCAGGATATCTAAAAATAAATATATGCATATATAACATTTTATCTACATGTAGAAAATAAATGTTAATTTGAAAAGAACAGAGCTTATTTGATTCATTTATTATATTTATTTTTTAAAAACTGCTTGAATGAGATATGTACGGTATGGTTATTTAGAACAATCTAAAAAAGATTATTTTTAAAACATAATAAAAGAGAATTTTAGTCAAACCCTTATCAAATTCAGTAGCTTCATACAATAAAATAATTAGTGGACTAAATGTCAAACTTACTTGACATCTTTCAAGTGAATGGCATGATAGCAGTAAAATGAAAATGGCTTAAAAGGCATAGCAAGGACTTCACAGACATTGGACTCAGCACTAGTACCATTTGGCTTGTCACTTGTAGCTACCATTGATAGTCGGTAATTTGACTGTTCAAGGCCAAGCTAGAAAAATTGGCCAGGAAGAGCATATTCTTATACTGGTATCATTTATAGCAAGAGTTGTGATGATGTTAAGTTTCATAAAACAAAATAAATTATTTGATTGCATTCACTTTGCATGACTGTATGTGTAAACTGCCTTGTTTTAGTCCCAATTATAGAAATATCAAATAATGTGCTGTATTTTAAATTTAAATTACCCACGCATACAATTTTATAAAGATCATTATTTTACCAAAAAATGACCATCAAAGAAATAACTTGCCAAATACAGCATTTTAAGCCTTTAAAATTCAACAGATTTAAAAACTAATTTATCTATTAAAAAAAAAATTAATGGTTATCTTGTTGTGCTCAAGTACCTGTATTCTGATAGTCCTGGTCCCAGCATGTATTGGACTTCCATATTGTTTCCCATCCACCAAGAGTTTAAATTCTGATACCTGCATGTCTGGGTTAGACTGGGGACACTGCCAGCTCACAATGGCTGTCAAATGGCCAGTGTAGTTGTTCAAAGCTGTAAAACAAGCTTCTAGAAGTTCCTCTATACGGGTGAGTGAGTGGGCTCCCATCACTACATCCTTGATATGGAATAAAAAGAGATAAGTAGCTGGGATGATTTTGCATAGATCTATTCACTAATGTAAGAATGGTTAGGCAGATGGGGGAGATTTCCCTGGGCAGGGCTTTGAAAAAAATTTATTGAAGGGAGAAATTTTTGGCAAACTGTGGGAAGCAATAATCTTGTACAGCCCCAGAAGCACTAACCCTGCTATGCCACTAGATCTATTGCATTTTATATCAAAGAATTTCTGCCATTATAAACTTCACTGCTCAGTATGATAATTTAAAAGTATTAACTACAAAAAAGACTTCTAAAAAGACAAACTTGACATAGTAATATTAGTATAGTAAAAGAATATATATACCTCATTTTTTTCAGCTCTCAATGGATATGAAAGAGCTCCAATCTTTTTTAACTTGTGACCTACTTGCCGAATCAACCTAAATTAACAGATAAATATTTGATTATAATTGATCCACAAGGAGTAACTATTTCAGAAAAAGGGTAGTTCACAAGTAGAACTAACAGGACACATTCAAGTATGAGAGTGTGAACACAAGATACTATCACACATGCTGCTATCTCTTTGACAGTTTAAAGGATTATAATCCTGTAACATTTAATTGACAAGGTCTTTTAAAAAAATATAGAACTGGATATATCATAAAAGTGTACATTTAACTGTACCGATATTTTACACATACACATAATGGTTCAGTTTACAAAAAATTTGTAAAGAAAACTTAAATAGCCAAATATCCTTCTGGCTGTCAACAGAGACTGAAGGGTAATTTTAAAAAAAATTATAAATACATGTTTTTCCCTATAGCAGCAACGAGTAAGCGTTGAAAAGATGTACAGCTTATGACCTCACTGACAAAAATTAATATTCTTTAAATAGCATAAAAACTAAAAGGAAGCACATTTTTGGGTGCAAACTCGCTAACAAGATTTTTTATCTGCTAATAAGTAACAGTAAGTGAAATGTACAAAACCCTTTACAAACCTATCTCTTTTGTTGACAAGGTCACAGATGAATTTCTCTATTCTTCTTCTCTCCTCCAGACCAACAAGTGTTACAGTGATCTGTGGGGGATCAGGTGACAAGGCAGGCTGCATGGACATGATCTCAGATTTGATGACTGTATCTGTGCCATAAAGCTGGACAAAAAAGATAAAAAGGAAAGAAACAGTTTTAATCTTTTTTCCTCTAATACCATTTGATGATAATCTGTGTTAATTAATGTGGATGCAAGAAAAAGTTGGGAATACCTCATCATTGATCATAGTTTTGCTAAAATAGAAAAAAAAATAATTTGTTGGCTTCATAAAAATCATTACTATTGATAACTTTATTACAAACTGAGATTTTGCTTACATGAGTTTCCAGATATACAGAGTAATCCCCTTTCTTCAAGTTCTTGAACTCTCCTTCTCTAGAATCAGGATGAATGGGACCAACACTTTGTATAACTTTCTCTGTTCCAGCCTCAACACAGTACAACTGAAATGTGAAAATAAGCAATACAAAAATTAATGCCATTTTCTTCTATCCTTCAACAATTTCTATTTACAATTATGCTTGTCCTTCATCAATTTCAATTTCCGTTTTTACAAATGGAAAGTGAGAATGAAAAATTTTAATCAACAATACTTTGGAGAATATGTTTTAGACAGTATTTTGAAAAAAATGAACCTTGTAGTGTTTGACTTTGATCCCATCAGTCAGGTAGGGCTCACTCCAACCAACCCGTAAAGTGGAACTGCTGATGGATGGAAGGCACTTGACTTCTGGGGGTTTAGATCCTGGCCAGGTGACTATCAAAGGCTCTGATGGTTTGCTGTTCAAGTTATCGCTTGCGGTCAGGGCCTAAAATCAAATATAAAATATCTTTTCACCCCCACTCAATCACATAAGAGTACAAGATAAAATCTTTAATAATTATATGCTCCTTACCAAACTACATTTAAAAACAAGATTAACTTCAAAAGAATGTTTTTTGTTCTGTAGTCTGCATCATTTCAAATAGGTTGATATTTACCTGTACTTGGAATGCATATTCATGGCACCATTTCCCTTGTGTGTATGTGTAGCTGAGTTGATCAGAATTCAAGACAGCCTCAACAATACCATTGACATAAACCTTGTAACCAGTCAGCAGGGCATCACCATATGTGGTTGGCTTGTCCCACTGAATGGCAATGTAGCGAAAGTTGCACGCTCTGAATAATATAAAATCAACAGATTTTAAATTGGTTTTAAGATTTTATTGGGATATAAAATTTATTGAGCAAAGTAATTAAAACTAGTTGAAATTATTAATAAAACTAAACTAAAATTTATAAGTGATTATTTGAAGCTGGAGCTTATGAGGGATAGATGTTATAACCCGTGCGTTGACCTAATTTTACTTCAACATAGTGCTGCAGCATCCACCACTTGCATCCCCCTTTTTGTTTTGATGATGACATCACCTATTAAATGTGTAATGCTCTACCAATCTACCCCTCCTTTACTTGGGAAAAGGTTGTTCAAGTTCTATTTATTCTAAAGAATGCTATCAGAATGCTGGGGGTTTAGATCCTGGCCAGGTGACTATCAAAGGCTCTGATGGTTTGCTGTTCAAGTTATCGCTTGCGGTCAGGTGATGCAATTTCTAGAATTTCTTTTCTCGAGGTTTCTAACTACATCCCATAAACAACCCAGCAGCTTTCCCAGCCAGGAGAGATTAGCTTGATTTCTTAGACATCGGACACATTAATATACTTATAGGAACCTCACAAGATTTTACTCTTTGCGTGTGTGCATATTAATATTTATATCTTTCGAGGATTACATTATACCCATTTACTTGCTGTGCTGTAAGTTAATATAGTTTTTATTTCTGTATATTTGATTTTGTATTTTTAAATGAATTTAATAATATAATTAAATTGAAGATTGTTAATTTCACTAGCTTTGGTATCGTTTGCCTTTTTATACTGTTTTTCAGTCCTTTGTTACATATAGTTCATCTAATGAGCCAAATCTTATAAAAGGTCAAATTTGCATAACCATAACAATAGACAAGAGCTATTTTAAAATCTTATTCTGCATCAAGTTAAAATAATTTTATAGTTCAAACCTGACAGAAAGTTTTGGTGCATCCGGTGGAGCTGAGGTCTGGATGGTCAGCTGTTTGGATTTTTCCAAGATCTGACCATTTATATTG
The DNA here is from genome assembly GCA_964033795.1 of Lymnaea stagnalis. Classification (NCBI taxonomy): domain Eukaryota; kingdom Metazoa; phylum Mollusca; class Gastropoda; family Lymnaeidae; genus Lymnaea; species Lymnaea stagnalis. The sequence goes on along the minus strand of CAXITT010000302.1, from coordinate 569,937 downwards.
TAAGAAACAACTCTGACAAAGTGAGTTGTTCCAGGAAGGCACTTGTTGATGACACAGTTAGAATCATGCTTGGACAACTTGACCTCTCTTTGCTGGAATAAGAAAAAGAAACTTTAAAAAATCCTAACAAAAGGAAAAATTAAATTTGTCAAAGTATGAATTTTAAAGTAAGAATATTTAGATAAATGATATTATGCTAGTCGAAAAAGATGAAAGCTAAATTTTTTCTGCTTGCAAAATTTTTAGATAGGTTAAAAGAATGTTAGATACATTGACCTGGCTGCAGAAATTCTAGGTAAGGTGTTTTTGCTCAACATCAATCCATCTAGCGGGCTACAGCTGCCCTTATGATAATCTTAGATAGCTATGCTGCATTACCTTCAGACTTTCATACAGTTGCTAAAAACAGTTTTACCCTGGTGCCCATAATAATATTTAAAAACAAAACCAATCACATTATATGCTAGGCCTAATTTATGTGCTCACTCAATATAGGCATTTAAAAGAGAGAAACACAAATCTAAAGACTGTACTGTAGGTATTCCTTGAATTATTTCTATCCCTTTCACTTTTTCAGAGAGGAAACCTAAAGACTGCCATCCCTGTTCAATAAAAGCAATTTAAAAAACCTACATCAGGTTGAGCCACACTGCTCCACTGTATTTTGTAGAAGGAAACCTCTTCTGTTTCCAGGAATTTACTCCAGTCAAGATGGATGCTATTGTTTGTAATCTTGATAATCTTTACAGGGATCCCTGCGTCCTCTGACAAACTCTCATCCACAAACATATCAGCTTTACCAGAAGGATTGACCACCAGAGTATTGGACTTGAAGGAATCTCCGTATTGAAGGCTGTTACTCAGAGCCACCACATTGACCCTGTATGTTCTGTAAAATTAATAAACAGGTATAAATTTTAAAAAAAATTTTTTTTAAAGTAACCATAAAAATATTATTGATATGTCACTGTGTAGCCTACTACAAGTCAGCAGTTATACCTAGATAAATGTTTTTTTTTAAATGGTCCCAATTTAGAAGTATAAGAAAACTATTAACAACAGTACTGGGAATTCTATATGTAAGTTATTGTTTATATGCACCAAACTATCAGCTTGTGACTTTTCAAATCAACTTAATTGGAATTTACTTAAAGTTAGCAAAAAATTTTTTTTTTTAATTCAGTTAAAAGTGCTATTATAGTTTAAGTAAGTACCCGTATCAACATTAAGATGATTTACTTTATACTTTCTAAATCAAATCAGCGCTATAAATTGTGTGTAATGAAGTTACCTGTTTAAATAAAACATAATCTTTTAAGTTCATGCTCACCTGTTGGACTTGCAAGGTATAGTGGCCTTTGTTTGTCTGGGAGTAAGCTCATGGCCTGCTTTTGTATCATTGAGATAAACCTAGGACAGCAGATGTGTCATGTTAAAAAAATGTTCTTAGTCTTGGAAATTTTTTTTGAAAGAGACTTATAGCAAATTAAACAATTGATCAATAACACTGTACATTACAAGCATAACATACATTACTGTTTAAAAACATTAAAAACATAACATAAATTATAAAAATAAAATACATTACAATCATAACAAACACATTATAAAAAAAATTATTTTAATTAAAATGTTTAGGATAGTCACTGTTGTTGCCTGTGTGTTGATATAGTTTTGGTTCACCATGAGCAAAATTTTAAAACAGTTAATTAAAATTGTAAAACCATATAACGTTACATAGCACAAAAGTCAAAATGTGAAAAAAATGTTAATTTCATCATTAAAATTTAAAGTTAGCCATTAGTAAAACTACTTAGCACATGATTATGAATCATAAGAAATATAATGGAATAGCTGAACACAGTGTTTACCTGATAACCTTTGATCTTGACACCACCATATAACTTAGGTTCTCCCCACTCAATACAGAACTCATCAATGTCAACAGACTTGAGAAATATTTGAGGAGGATCAGGGGGCCCAGGAATCATGACTTGGACTTCCTGTGAATGTTGAGGAAGGACATCTGTGTAGTAGCTTGGCTCAACCTTCATGTGATAGATGGCTCTGGGAGAACGAAAAAAACAACAACATAAATTTAGGGAATATATATATATAATTTAATTTGATATAAACTTTTAAAAATACAATACAGTTGGCAGCATCTTAAAAAACTTTTGACACCTAAGTCAAATTAAGACTTATAATATAAGTAGACTGTAAATGGGTCTGTAAAAAATATGTTTATTAAATTTTAGGATATGGAAATATTATTGTACAGCTATAGTATGTAACTCACTTAAGCCTTGTTACAGGTATAGTACACCTCCTCTGTTCAGGGCCCACATATTTGGTCTGTATAACCCTATCATCTAAACAGTACCACACAACATTGAACTGCTTGAGGAGTTTCATATTTCCTTGAATATGCCAGGTTAGTTCAACATCGCCAAAACTGTTTTTATCATTTCCAGATGATTGCTCAAATTTGGCTTCCAAACTCTCCAAAAACCCTGTAGTTTAAAAAATAAAGAAATGAAGAAATTCACAGCATTTTTCTTGCAATGAGATAATTTGCTTTCAATAAAAAAGAATTTTAATTGTATATTGAATTTCTGAAAATAAACTATTTTTATAATGTTAACAGAAAACCATTAAAATTTTTTTCTGCAGGCACATGAACATTAAAAGAATTTCAAACTTTAAAAAACAAGGCATAAAGATAGATTGAAAATCAAAAGGGCTGACCTTCCTGATTTTTTGGAAGAGTAACTTCAACAGGTTCTGAAGGTGATTCATCAAGATTATGATCTTCTTGCAGAAGAGTTAAATAATCTACTTCAACATTGTCAAAACCCTTTTGCAAGTTTTGGTACTGAAAAAAAAAAATTAAGGTTTTGTCAATATAACAAGAATAACTTGACACACATTAATTCAAAATAAATTCTTAAATTTGAGTTCACGAAGATACTATTAATCAACATCTTTTTTAAGATGGTAAATCTTTAAGCTGTACAACTGTGACATTGATGTTCTTAATATTAATTTGTAAAACTTATTAATTCCAAAACAAATGTTTAAATTAAAAAGTCTAAATTTTGAATTATAAGACAAACCCCTTACCTTTTGTTTCCTTGCCTTCCTTCCTTCAGCTGTGCATGTCATGGCCACAAGTACAACATTATATGTTCTGCCAGGTTTACATTTGGTGAGTGTGCATGACGTAGAGTCTGGCCCCATACAGCACTGAAGTTTTCCATTGATCTCAAGTTTGTATCCCTCAAGGTACCTGATTTTATCGATTGATGATCATAAGCCATTCTAATTTAGTTTTTGCTGATCCTAAATTAAAATTTCTAGATTTTTTAACATGCCATATAAAAAAAAAGATTTCTAGAAACTAAGTGCCTATTGATTTTTTTGCGCTTGGTCTGCCAATCATGATTTAAAATTGGAAAAAAAATCGACCTCTCCAACAAACAGTAGCTGAATTTTTTATGTTCGCTAAATTCAAAGGAGTACTAACAGCTTAATGTCATGATTGAGAATATCAAAAAAATATGAATAGCCAAAAGAAGTTCTGACTAATGGCCAAAACCATTTCTTACAGCTTCAAATAAGCTGATTCCTTTTAAGTCACTGCAGTTTAAATTTATTAAAATCACCATGTTCCAGTTATAGTTCTAAAAACACACAGTTTGGCAATGTTTATTTTACAGCATAACTACAGGATACATAGACTAATTTAGAATATAGACAGAAACAGATCATTGAGTAGAGTATAACTGAAGTCATATCCTGATTTACCTTCTCAGACACTTCGGTGCTCCCTCCATATCCTTCCCAACAACTGAGACCAGAGGTGGCTTCTCCCATGTAAGCGTGGCACTATTCTGGGTGTAGGAATTCACCATTAGATGAGGGGGATCAATGGGCGCCCTTGTTCGTGCCAACAATGGTTTAGACAGGACATGAGTTGTGCGTCTGTTGATTTCAATGTTACTGTCCCGTTTGTCTGGATCTAAGGAAGTCTTCACACTTACTACAGCTTCTATGACTATTTTGTACTGGGCTCCCGGTGAAAGGTCATCAATGGTCAACGAGTCTTCTGTTGGCAGTACCTGGACATGACTTGCAATATGAACATCTTCATCACTATTTGGATGAGCAGTTTTCACATCTGACCAGCGAACAATCTGGCCACTCAGTTTGTTTGAGCCATAGACAAGGGGCGGGGTCCAACTTAATGTCAGGGATGTCATCGTAGATTTCACCACTCTGATGTTGCTAGGGGCCTCAGTGCCAGAAGTCTTGAACAGAACACTGGTGCAAGGCAGCCACTGGGACTCTTCAGAAGGGGAGCTCACATTTTGAGGGAAACCCCGCTTGTGTTTAAGTGCATTTTTTTCAGGCAGCTGGTCAAAGAACTCTTCTGTCAAAGCAATCACCTTAAGAAGGTAATCAGTTTTCTCATGGAGTCCTAAGACTTCAGCACTAGTTGCATCTGGCAGTGTGTCTACTGTAATGTTGTGGAAGTTTTGTTGGTCTTGCGAGATACACTCAACTCTTAATCCTGATGAAAAATAAATAATTTTGTTTGTTGGCTTTGAAAATGGAGAGAAAAGTAAAGATCTAGTAAATGTAGCATTAAAAAAAATGAACTAAAAAGATAAAAGATTAAAAGATAAAAATCTTCCTTTAATAGATCACACATTGTCAATATCATTAATAAATACCTATTCCAGCCTGTAAGGAGAATATTAGTTCAAAGGAGACCTCAAAACATAAAGATTTACAAAACACCTTTATTTGTACCTATATTTGTTTAATGATAATAATGACATAAGAAGGGCGGTTAACATAAAAGTTTGGAAACCACTTATAAGATAAGATAAGATTTCAACATGGCTTGCTCAGATGATCAGTTGTTCTAATGAAAATGATGAAAGGCAATAGCCATTCAAAACTACCTATAATCTCTGACCCATGTTCTTTGGGAGGATCCCAGCCAACTTTAATGCTGTGGCATGTCATGGCCACTATTCCCACATTGGATGGGGGATCAGGCGGGCTGGCAGTTCTTACATGGAGTTGTTCAGACTTGGAGGACAAGATAAATGAGTTCAAGCCATCTGGTGTCTCATTCACAGCTGTCAAAAATAGGTTCCATATCATAGTTATATTCAACAAAATTTTATTGTCTCCAACTTTGAAATATTAAAGTGAATATTTTCAATATCTAAATTGTTTTTTGTTTGTTTGTTTTGCTTTTTTTTTTTCTTTGTAGAAACTTTGTCAACATTGCTTTTTCATAAATTTGCTCATATTTTTCAATTGTATTTACTTTATTTAAATTAACACATCTTTTTGTTTAACTTAATTTAAATGAAAACATCTGTAAGTTTACAAATAGATTATTAAATTCAGTAACAGAATATTAAAAACAACTAAGTAAATATGAAGCAAACATTTTTTTCTCTTTAATTTTGTAGCTGTAATACACAAATTAGTTTCGAATCCATCTCATAAAATTGAATGAAATAAATCAAAAAATTTAAAATTTTGCTATTTTACTCACAAAATGCCTCATCAAAATCTGTATATTTTTCTGTCTTTCGAGCTTCCACAACAACAGTGTAGGAAGTTGATGACCTTAACCCACTAATTAGAAGATGATCCTCTGAGATAGATAAGATTAGAATATAGACATAAAACTTTTAAAAAATCAATTATTATTTTTATAATTACTCTGGTAGCATTAGTTAATAAACAAACATTAAAGAAAGTAATTAAAACACACCTGTTGTACTGTCACTTTGAATTTCATTTTGTGGTCTGTCACCTGGCCACCATGTCACCTGGTAGCTGTCTGGCTTCATGAAATGAACCTTGGAGTCACCAACTGGTAATTTAGAAATGAATTAAGCATACATACCAAATCTATTACCAGTACAGAGATGTGAAAAAGAAAAGGCCGAAACAAAACAAAAAATGACCAAAAATTTTATGTAAAAATAAAAATAAATGAAAAGCTAAAATAATTATTATAATTACGTTTATTAATATTTGCACTCATTTATTATTTTTGTTCATGCAAACAAACAATTTTGCCCTTTAAATTATCTCTGGGCTTTTTTTTAAAGAATCCTAAACAACAAATGCCTAAGTTAAGTGTATACTGTGACGTATCCTAAACAACAAATGCCTAAGTTAATTGTATACTGTGACGTATCCCAAACAACAAATGCTGTGAAGTATCCCAAACAACAAATGCCTAAGTTAATTGTATACTGTGAAGTAGATGTGGCTGTGTCATTTTTCTATATGTAAGGTGTCTGTGGTGTACCCCCTAATCAGGTGACTTACTTTTACTCCAGACAATAAGAACAGAGTGACCAGTGACCTTCTCACACCATACTTCAGTTGGGGCACACACAAGTCCAGTGTAGTGAACAACCAGCTTAGGTCCAGGCTTGCATCCAGCATAGTGTTCTCCAGTAAACAAATCTTTGAAAACATTTCTCATAGTTAATAATTATTCGGGCCAGTTATAAATATCTAATGCAGTGTTCCATTGGGTTTTTTCCTTTGACAAATCCAAATCTTCTGAGATACAACTTGATGGATATCACTATAAGCAACAAAAACTCTAGGGACATAGAAATTTATGCTCATTCACCATGGTATAAATGGGTTTCTTTATTTAAAAAAACCCATCTTACTTAAATAAATATAGATTTAAAAATACAAATAGCAACATATCAGGGATTGAGGTATGTTAACCTCACATATAAAAACCTTGTACAGGGACTATGCAAAGAATCTAAAGAAAAAAATAAACAACTCAACACATAATTTTCTATTCACAGAAAATGTAAAGCTTAATCATAAAAAAAAAATGATTTTTATTTAATTTCAAAAGATAACTCAAATGTAAACCACTTATTTTATTTTTTTGAAACATACCTGCTGTTTTTTCCTCTGGCTGAGATGACCCCCGTCCAGAATCTTTGTCCACTTCTGATCTTCTATCAAACTTGCCAACAGGATGTTCAGTCAGAGCAATCAGTTGAAGCTCAAGTTTCTCACCCAGAGTTACATCCCTTATACGCAGACTATTAACATCCGGGGGGATAATTGAGCCATAGAGTTTCCCATTCTTTAACATTTGGTAGCCCTGGTATATGAACATGAACAAACAGCTGTAACTTTGTGGCTTAAGCAATGTTCCATCATATCAATTTCATATGCACATTTCACATCTATTAGATTTAGTGTTTTTATGTTTGGTTTAAAAAGCTGCTGTGAGACTCACTGAAATAAAAGCATCACCAAGTTGTTGGGGGACTTGCCAGGTAACATCAATTCCCTCAGGGTGAAGGCCTTCCAACCTAAGTTTAGGTGACTTTGGAGCTGCTGGAGCCATAACGGGAATCAGGTTAGACATTGGACTCTCAGACAGGCAATAAACATGCAGTGCACTTGGGTCAACTCCACGCTGGCCAGCTACAGCCTATAAAACAAACAATTCAATAAATAAATGCATATTATCATTGTATGAAAGAGGATTGAGGTATATAGATTTTTAAAACCACAAATGGCAAAAAGTATTTCATTTCAGATAGTATCAGACATGGTTGTAGAAGAAACCTTATGACCTATAAAATAATACAATCATCACAGTGCATTATTACAATGTAAATGACTCAACAAATTGCTGGCATGTTGAAGTTGATGATTTACCTTATATATATATTAAAAAAAATAAAATAAAAAAAATTTGATTTGCATTAGTGGCACTAAAGGCCTTCAGCATAAACCCTACTCAATGGGTGCAGACAGCCCAGGACAGAGCCAGGTGGAGAGCTTCTGTCAAGAAGGGGGCTAAATCCCATGAAGCTAGTAGGATATCCACAGCTGAGACACGCAGGCTTGCCCGAAAGAGCAACATTAGGTCACCGTCTGAAGCAACTATCCCCTTCCCGTGGTGCCAAAGATTATTCTGAGCAAGGATCGGTCTAGCAATCCACCTACGAGCTCACTGTAACCCAACCTCCCCCTAACCTTTGGATGACCCGATGGTACTAGTAGACTTTGACGGACGAACAACAACATAGAATAAATGTCTGAAGATTAGATAATGCAGTGAGTGTATATCGTGAGAAGTTTTACATCTAGTTGAGTAACAGGCACACTGAATTAAAAACTGTTTCTGACCTTGACACTGATATCATAACTTTGCTCTGATGACAGATCTGTTAGGTAAAAATGGTAACCTTGTTTGTCACTGAGTTGATTGGCCTTGACTTCTCCATGCCATTTATTGTCCACGTAGATGCTATTGGTGATTTAAGCAAACAACAGACTATTAGGTTTCAAATAGTGTGAAATATTAAATTTTCAAGATACCATTTATGAAATAACTCCACATTTTAACTCTAAACATCATATTCCTCATCAATAAAATGTTTCAAGAGTTTTTAATAAATCAAATAATATTAAAAATGTTACAAGGATAATTGTTCTCGGGAAAGACTAAATGCCAAACTAATTCAAGTTACCTGTAAGAGGATATGGCCTCGGGATGACTGGCATAACCATATCCCTCCGGCTTGGCCCAGGCAATGAGGACACATCCTCTCTTGTAAGAGGGCTGTTGGGAAATGACAGGTGCAGGTGGACGTGGAGGGCAAGTGATGTGAATTGTCTTTGATGGATCACTTTCATCTTCCCCAAACTCAGACAAGGCAACAACATAGATGCTTAGTGTTTTACCTGCGGCAAAAAGGTGCAACCCAATAGGTATAAGAATTTAGTTTTTATTTATCAAACACAAGTTTAATTATTTACCATCCCACATTAGAACACATGTTCAATTATTTACCATCCCTAATTAGAACACACAATCAATTATTTAACACCCCTCATTAGATCACATGATCAATTATTTACCATCCCTAATTAGATCACATGATCCATTATTTACCATAAGTCAAGAGCTTGAAGTAAAATAACTATTTGTTTATTTTAAATGAGCTTTTGCTTCATCTTTAGAAAATGTATCTTTACATAGGAAATGGAAGGAAATTAAAGCAACAAATATTTTTTTAAATAACGATAAAAAGTTTAAAGTCAAACTAGTAAAAGGACAAGAAACATTTGAGACACATAATGTAACTTACACAACCGCTAAATAACATTCTAAAGTTTCTTTCTCACAAACCTGGGACAAGATTATTAACAACCATCTGTCTGACATCAGGACTGCGTCTGCCACCTAAAGGGTTTCCATCAACATAAATTTGATAACCTATCAGCTTAAGACCAGCTCCCTGCTCTTGTTCTTTCCATTCTAAGCATGCCTGAATGTTTAAGACATTAATACAATAATAAGAATGTTATCACAGACAAATTTACTAATAATTAAAACTTCATATTATTTTAAAAACAAGTGACCTTGCCTTATGACAATGAATTTACATACCTGGTAAGTATCTACTTTTGTAACATGTAACATTGGTGGTTTTGGTGGCCCAATAGTTGTGTAGTAGAGTACGGCAGAACTTGTTTGAACCTCACAGGGTTCACTGTCTTTGGTCATTGAATAGTTGCAGACAACATAAACCCGGTAGGTGTAGCCAGACAGCAGACCCTGAACTTGGCACTCATTATCCTTCTCAATATTCCAGCAGTGCTGAACGCCACGCACTTGTCTCCCATTTTCAAACAAATTGCATTCAAAACTGGAACAGAACACAGCAAAATCTCAGTCCATAGTAGTATCATGAACCATTAATTTGTTTGAAAATTCAAACTGGATTTATAAATACTAGAATTTTAAAGAGAAATAGGACAACTTTTGTAACCACAGTCTTTCCATGACTTTTAACTAAATACTTTTCCTTATAATGTGTTACACATTTTTTTACCCCTAGTTATTTCAAAATCAAGGTTCATCCAACTTCTCATTAAAAAGTTGTTAATCATTTTCTCTCAAAACTGCAGATTTTTTCTTGCAAAGGAATTAAGTCAGTTCAAACATATACAAAAACTCAGTAACAGAGAAGAGCTGACCCCTGCCACCATAAGCAAAAACAAAACAACATCATAGTTCAATAACTTTGAACACTGACTTTTGACTGATTGATTGAATACTTATATAGCGCTTATCAGGGCTCTGACCGGCAATCAACATGTCTGTTACCTGATGTCACTGTTTATGCTGCTGGAAAATCTTGTACCCACAACATTGACCACAAACAGCTGTAGTTCATACTGAGGATCAACTTCCTGTGGCAGCTTCCAGCCAATCACCATGCTCTGTCTGTCCACTGATTTAGCCATAATGGATGGGGATGGCAGATGGCCATTAATATCACCAGGGACTAACTGAAATTACAAATGGAACATGAAAGCATTATATAAAATTTCATATTTAAATACAATCAAAATGGGAAACCTTGATAGAATTGAATAAAAAAGGAAAACACATAGCCTCCTCCTCATAAAATACAACTGAAACAAACCAAATAAAAGAAAAAAAAAAGAAATTATATTTTTTTCTATTTCTAATCACGAGAAAATACCAAATATGTGTATTTTATTATTGGAAAGTAATTTTAACTAAAATTGAAATTTTGAACTTTCCCAAGACTGAAATGGACACAAATGAAGATTAACCAATTAAAAATTGCAAACACAGATGAAAATAGATGAAAGTAGATGAAAGTAGATGCAAGTTAATGTGAATAAATACCTTATGTAAAGAAATCATAATCCTGTTTCAAATTTGTATTTACTTAAATCTCTTTTAAACATTATCAAATACTTATGATTAAAAAGTTTTGTTTGGAAATGATGATCGCTTCTTGACTTGTTTTGTTTAAAACATTTAACATGTGTTTAAATTTGATATCTTTCTTCACTACAAAATTATTCCTTGTAAAACTTTTGTCTTAAATATTAGGTAGTATTACCTCCCCTTCATTTACTCTAATCATGTTCATTGGTGTTGGAAGAGCCAGGTGCTCTTTGGGGCTACTCTTGTCCAAAGTAGAAACTTTCTGGACTTCAATTATTGCCAGTCCCATCCCCCTGAAGTTAGACGTGAGCAAGGGGTCAGACTTGAGTGGTGTAACATGCTGCAAACAGTATACAATTAAAATACTGATTCACAGATTGGCATTTACATAATCTTTGAACATAAAAAAGTAATTGTGAAAACTATAAATAATAACGCTTAAACTTCCAAATTAAATATATATCTGATAACTTGGCTGAATTAAATGATAGTTTAATATAAAATTTTACAAGTGGTTTTCAACTAATTAGATCTGATCTCATTTAGTATCATGGTTTTTGATTCAACAATAGATAACATATAAATGTTAAAAATTTTAATGATTTTAAACTAATAAATTAACTACACAGCAAAGCAAGCACTATTTCCTATTTAAAAATCCATCCAGCACAAGTTTGCATAAGTTTAGGGTCATTTATCACGTAAGCTTTAAGAATATCTTATTGTTTTTTTTTTAAATATTATTTTTATAATAAAACCAAAATGAAATGATATTTTCTTTAAGTTGTAAATAAATTTAGGTTGATAATTTTGGTGGTACCATGATAATGTCAGGCCCTACCTCCATCATTGCTGGGCTGGTTTCAATGTTCTTAGATGCATCCCATAAAACCACAGATCCATCATTGAGACCTATCGTCTGGTTGGTGCGTACTGTGTCACTTTCACTGTCTAAGCTTTCTTGTTGCTGAATGATCACTGGGGCTGGGCTGATGTTGAAGTCATTGGTGTTAGATTTTTTAACAAGCTCTGCAGGAAACAATTGGCAATGAGATTTTAAAATCTGTATCTTTTTGATGTAATGTTGTTAATTTCTGCCGTTAAACAATAACAAAATCCATTCCTAAATATTAGATTTAACAGCGTTGCATGGAAATATGAACAGTCAAAAATAAGTTTATATATTTTGCTGAGTGAATGTAAAAATTGTTCCTTTTTACTTAAACAAATGTTTTAATTCATAATTAGTAACTTTCTAAAAAACTGGGTCATTAATGAGTCATTATTTTAAAAAGTCATAAATTAATAATAATTACAAACCATAACTTTGAACTATGAAATATCAGGATAAGGGTTTCAATTGAGAACATCTTTTTAAATTGACTTCCTTCATAAATTTAAAGAACACATGTTTCATCTACTAAATGCGACTTGCGTAAAAGTCTTTTAAGATATAAAATTTGCCACAATTTGCCACAAAACATATGTTTTGATATAAACCTAACTTAATTCTATGCACATAATATTAACTTTATTAAACTTCATCTATCAAAAATTTAACTACTCCATATAAATGAGTGTTAACCAAGGACAATATTGAATGGGTTTACACGACTACTTGGGTTCTAAGCTGAGTTGGAGTCAAGTCTGAATATCAATAAATATTATTGAAAATAAAGGCAAGGTATGTTCAAAATGGGCAACTAAAAGTGAGGAAATGAAAACATAATTGATTTTAAAGGTGTAAAAAAGGAGATATGACTTCTGTCTAATAACAGGTGATAAAAGTGATATAATGACATTTTCTAAGATTACCTTTTTTATTAAAAAAATCAGGCTAACAAATTATTTGTACTAATAAAATCATTGAAAAAATAATTTAACATTGACATGATGATTAACTCCTAGAACATAAAATATCCTGTACATAAATGACCAAGGTATCTTAAAAAATAGTGAAGTCTTTTTTTAAAATGTGATCTAATAACCATAAAAGTTTAAATAAAAAGCAATATGACAGTGAAACGAGTGAGAAAGTAATGACACCAAATTTTTCCATTGAAACTAAGGTGAAGGACACATTTTTGGTACCTTGTCCAGAATGCAAAGACCTTGCAGGTCGTTTTTCAAATTCCCTGATTGGCAAAGGAGGTTCTTTTACTTCTGCCTCAACTCCAAAATGCTCTAAATATCTGGCCAACATTCCATTGCTTTCACTGGGAAGCAAAGTTTGAGCTTGGACAACATTTTCATCATCAGGGTACATTGCTCCATATGACAGTCTTGGCGTAGCTTCCCTCCTGGGATTCCTGACATGGGGAAGGGATTTACTGGATATTTCATTCTCTTCGTGACTGTTGCCATAGTTACTATTATCACTGTCAAAATCCTCGAAGTATTCATCCTGCCGTCTTAATGACCTTTCACTGGAAAGCTGTTCCATCGACCTTGAGTAATGGGAGTGTCTCTTAGCCTCAGTTGGAGACTGATAGAGTTGCTCCACACTGTCATCATTATAGGAAAATGATGAATCAGAATCAAGAAATTGTGGTGAGACCTTGGGTGACTTTTGTAATCGACTGGAAAATCTGACTTGTTTATGAACAGGGATTTGCTGTCTGTCATATTCTCCACCCCGCCAGGTGTTCTGTGAGTACTCAGACTGCTGGGAACTAAACCTGTCTAGAGAATGTCGCCTGTGGTGATGATAGAGGTCTTGCTCATCATCATAAAACTGACCATTGTTTAAATCTCTGGTCATTGCAGACCCATTAGATGATCTCATCTCATCAGTAAACAGATGGCCATTTTTTAGTATGATTTTCATATTGTCTGGATGTCCACTCTGTTGAATGTCTATTATATTGTGTCTTCTATGTTGATTTCCTAATTTTTTATAAGATCTTTCTTCATGGCTGTGCGAGTGAGTCAAGTGAGGACGTTGATTTGATTTCCTGCTGTTATCATATTGTTGTGTTTGTGGAAGAAGTTTATTATACACTATTGACCGCACTGGTCTGGCTGGCCGACTGGGTGACATTCTGCTTCTGTTGGGATTTCCTTTCCCTTTGCTATATCTTAAATGGTTAAAAACACAAATAAACCGCCCAATTATCCTTGAAATTGTTTGAAAAGTAAATCTTGGTTTAAAAGTCTCATTTGGATGTCTAGGACGTTTGTCCAGTTTAGATACAGCATAAGATTCTTGTGAAGGGTATGATCGCAGGCTGCATCTATGCTTAGACAGGGGAGGTAAGTCAGATGCAATGATCTCCTTTGAGGCTACAAGAAGAATCAATTGACAGTCTTAAAAAAAGTTAACCATAATTAAATAAAATTCATCCTTTCTCACTGCATTTTGGGTGGATTTTTTTCTTAGTTACTATGTCTTAATTTTTAAATGAATACACAATGTGTCTTATTTCTATTATCCATATCTAAACACTAGAAAATTTAATGTTGTCATTGACAATTGTAGAAGTTGAATCAAACAATTTCTCATTTACATTTGAACTAATTTCTGTCACCTCTATTTTATATAGACAAGTCTACATGTGTTAGCTTAAAAATTCCATTAGCAATGTATTATAACAAAAAATGTGTGTCTTTTCATGTTCAGTCACACAAAATCAAAATAATATTGTCTCAGTTTGAAATAAAAAAGATTTATATAATGCATTTATTCACCATATAAAAACATGATGGTTAAATATTTACATTTTGTAATTACAGCATTTGAAAACAAAAGCATAATTTAAACTTACAAAGATATAAAAATACTCTTATTGACATCGGCTAAATGGAAAATATCACATGAGAGATAACTTTATATTATTTTTAACAAAATAAATGGCTTTTTATACTTTAATAATTTTCTTTGCATATCCACAATAAAACAAACGTTTATTTATCTACACATTTTTTGGAGAAGTATTTAATTGTCCGCATAAACATTGTGTAAAAGAAAAAAATGAACTTAAAAGCATTTTATTTTTTATAAGAAATTAATTCTGCCTGAAACAGCCACCATACTTTCAAAATAAAAAAAAATACAAAAAAAACAAACACTACGTATAGTAACCAAATAAATTAAAAATTTTAAATAATGAGATATATAATTTTTAAAGTCCTCCAATGTTTCATTTTAAGCATAACTTATTAAAAAAAATTATTCCAATATAAAGGTTATAATAGTTGATAGTTGATACTGGTTGTTAAGGACTGAAAGAGGTTTTTTTAAAAGGTTAAAAAATGCATTCTTACCATCATGACTAACAGGACCTGTTGAAATAAAGAGAATCAAGTCTAAAGATTTGTATTGGATTTTTAAAATCTTAATAATGCTTGAAAAAAATATAATTAATTCTTTATTATGTATACTTTTATTTTTCATGGTGAAATTTAAATATTCCAAAATAATTTTGATAAATTATATTTTGTGATCTTGATAATAAAAGATTAACAAAATTAACAAAAAGAAGCCAGAAAATGTGGGGAGTACGGCCTACTTCAAGTTTTGTTATTTAAGTCCAAAAATAAAAAATGAAATACTATGGAGGATGTAACTAATCCGTTATTTAATTTGTTTAAGCAGATATTAAAGTTTGTTCCAGCCTTGGTCAATATACTTTTGATAAAGCGTAGCCAAAAGATATGCAACAATGAAAATAAATGGGATATATATTCAAGTAGATAAGACTGAATATTATGAAAGAAAAGCTTATATGAAGATATTAAGGATGGAAATTACAGCAATAAGAATAGTCAAAACTTTGTAATTTATAGAAATTATATCAATCATCATCTTATTGCAAAATAAAACTAAATTTTAAGTTATAAATAAAAATGGATCAAAATAATTTTTAAAAACTAATATATAAAGATGTTCTCTACTGAGAAAATTCAAGTTTAATCGTGATTAATCGATGCTATAAATTATTAAATTTATAAAAGTCTCACCAAATAAATTTATAACTTAGTGAAATAAAGTTGAATTATTTTACACTAAACAGAAAGTAAATGATAGTTTTTTTAAAAACTTAAATCAAAATCATGAACTAATGAGAAAGGTTCTGGCAAGCAATCGAGGCTAGATATAAAGAACCCCTGAATGCAATAACTTATAATTTTTTATAATAATTCTAAACATCTATTGCATATGTGTGTGTGCCTATAATTCATTTTAATTGAATTACTGTGCAGTGCAATAAAGCTGGATGCTACCTTCAAGGTGTCTTTTCTTTGCCATCTTTGAAATCCTGGTGTCTGTGTCTTCTTGTCCAGAGGTTGAGTCTGTTTCTGTCTCCCAAATTGGATTCTCTGGGTCTATTAATACAAGTGTCCATGGATTCATAGTAAAGTATGTTCATGGATTTTTAAAAATAGATAACTAACTAAAGTGTAAAGAGTGAATGAAAGCATCCAAATGTTTGTTGTTAGTGCTTTTTTGTTTTAAGTTCAAGACAGAGTGATCATTGTATATTATTAAGGAAGCCATAGTCAGAATGTTAAAAGACACTGAAATAAAACTGAAGGAAATAGATATATTTTAAGAAAGAGAAGAAAGTTAATTGACAATAAAGTCATAAAGTTTCAGATATTTTGGATTAATGATTTATAATTAATTTAATATAATGTAAAATAATCTTTAAATAATGCTGTGAAAATTACCAAATAATGAACAGCATTAAAATTTCAACTTTATTAGTTATAAGTGTTAAAAGATACATTCCAATTATATTAAAAAATTATATTATTATCAAATAAATGTTGGCCTGCTATAAAGCTTTACCCATAATTTTACTTATAGTATTATAACATTTTACAGGATTAACTTTAAGTTTTAATCACAGAAATTTATTTATTTATTAAGATAACAACTAATTAGCTAATTCTTAATTTTGTAAGTTATGTTTCGTTGAAACATTTATTTTATTGCAATATAATAAACATATTTATAAATCATTAGCCAAATATAAGGGAGAAAGAAGAATTTTAGGGATGTCTAAATATTTCAATACCCGATATTAAATGAGTCCACTGAATATTATTTTGTGCTTCCTGATAAATTTGTTTGATGAAGCATTTATCAGTTATGGTTAAATTCATTCATAGCCTAAGTCTGATAAATTAATTTTTTAAATTTATAATGTTGTCTCCAATTAAAAATTAATGCAGATTAGAATAAGAAAAGCCTCAAAAGCAAAAGTTTGTGATATTAAATGGTCAAATTAAATGGTCAAATTAAATGAATATATTACTCTTTAAAAGAATGTATATAGATATTTCAGTTTGAAGTCTTTTTGAAAGAGTAAGGACAGATGGTTCCCATCTAGCATATATTTATAAGCAAAGCTTTAAAAGGACTAGCCAGAAATTTATATGAGAAAAAAATGAAAAGAAATGGATAACTAGACAACCACATAATATACATAATATATATATATATATATATATATATATATATATATATATATATATATATATATATATATCTTTATATATAAAAAAAAAAAAAAAAAAAAAAAAAAAAAAAAAAAATATATAAATATAAAAAAAAAAAATATAAAAAATATATATATATATATATATATATATATATATATATATATATATATATATATATAGGCCTTCATATTTAAAAAAAAATAAGTTAAAAAAAAACACCAGAAGAACTGAAAAATCAGATTTTTCCCTTAAACTATTCATACGAAGCCCATTAATCCATGCAAATTTTGTAAATGTTGATAAATTCTAAACTTACTATCCATATCTGATAAGTAACCACTTCCCTCAGCAACTTCGATGAATTCACTGTATAAATCCTCGCCTTCCATTCTGTCCTTCTCTGGTGGGTATTTAAAGCTACTTTTGTCCAGGGGAAGGCTAACTTCAAGAATGTTAGACATTCTGATCTCTTTAGAATCTATTTCAAATATAATTTGTATGCATCTATAATAAAACAAACAAATTATGGGGAAATAAAAATGAGAAACTTTATTTATCAAGATCCTCAAGTCAAATAAAGCCTTCAGAAAAAAAATATAGGCATTCTTTAAAATTATTTTAAATGTTTTTTTTAAAAATACTGAACTTTTATTTTGATGATTTTTGTTCAATCATAACTGCCAAGGGAGCTTCTATTTAGCAACTGCTGGTGTGGGATTTTATAGTTTCTCCATCAAACACCAATTAACTAGACTTATCAAGAAAGCAAGTAACATCGCCAAAAAAACACAAACATTTGCTTGAAAAACTATTTGAAGCAGTATGCATTTCTAAAACTAAAATAAATGTGAAGGATACATCCCACCCGTCTTCTAAGATCACCTAGATCAGGGCCAATTCTTTGCCTCAAAGTTGGGACCGAATGAACAAAAACTGCTTCTTAGAAAAGCTTGTTAAAACCATATTTAATTAAAATGCTCAGCATGGTAAGAAATTGAAACTAAATAAAACTAAATAATTTTGTTTCAAATCTTAAAATGAAGACTCACTGGCTAGTATTGCAGTGACATGAATCTTGTATGCTCTGTTTAAATTACACTTCTCAATTACAACCTTACATCTGTTAGACTTTGGCTCAGGAACCAACTTAGAAAGTAAGTAAGCAGAAAATAGTTTAAAAATTAATAAAATCCAATTTTCAAAGTAATTAGAAATTTAATGATTAAACTTTGGTTTGAAAAACAAGAAGTTTATTGATTTTATAAAGCCTATTTAATTTAAAAATTGTTTTGTTACACACAAAATATACATCTTCAAAGCCTTCATAACCAGAAACTTTTTATATCAAAGAAAATAAAAAGTTATAAGAAGTATCAATTCTTTGATTATCAAAAAAATTCATTCTGCACTCAAGCGAAACCAAAACCCTTAGCCAATTTTTCATTTCTAGTTAAAAAAAATTAAAGCATGACATCAAGTTTATAAACTCCATTACCTGGTGACACTGACATTGGTGAAAGGTTAGATGAAATGTTTACCTTTGGACCACACTGTTGATCATTGAGAAACACAAGATAAGAGTCTATTGGAACATCAGGCTTGTCTATAGACATCCACACAATAGCTAGGCTGTCTTTTCTGTCTGTAAGAACTAGGGATATGACAGGTCCTTCCTCATCATTTTCAATTGGACACTTCAAGTACTGCATGAAAACAAAATACTTGAAACCTTATAATGTAATCAGTAGGTTGAACCTACCAAATCACAAAACACATTTTCCCTCTGATGTAAGCAAATACAGTTAAGTAACTTTGACATTGGGGGAGCTACATTATAAAAAATAATTTAAATATATGGTTGGCATTTTTATATAACAAATTACCAGATTATTAGACTGGTGAAAAACATTTTGAAGATTCTTGGGGTAAGCCTCTACATGTATTTTGTAAGTTCTGCCCCCAGCAAGCCCTGAAATATTCAGGGTGTTGTTGTTAGGAGGGAACATGCCACAATAGCTGACACCATTAAGGAAGATGTTGTACCTGGAAGTAAGCAAATGGTAAGTACAAGTCAATGTAAGGGGTGGGGTTTGCAAAGTTAATAAATTGTAATTTAAAATCAAGAATGTGATCATGTTGGCATGCTTCATTAATAAACAAAACAAATGGTAATGAGGAGATAACGCTACAAATCACTGCCTCATTAACCTCAGTACATTACCCTGAAAAATGGGAAAAAAGTGTTGTTTTTTATTATCATAATACACCTTTGCATACATGTTGACATTTACTTTCAAAAACTTAAAAAATTCTTTAAAATATTTTTCATTAATTCTAAACAATTCCCTTCACTTGTCATATGTTTTTAATGGTATTTAAACTATAATGACTAAGAATGAGTTGACTACTGATAAGCTAATTTTTGTATCATATGACAGAGATAAGAAAGCAATAATTATATTATTTTTGGTCTGATAAGAAAATCTCACATTAGGAAATATAAATATTTTTATTTAGCCAATAAAAATTCAATGAAAAAGTAAACGCTTAAAGTGTAAGTTTTGCTGATAATTGTTTCTATTAAAAAAATCCCAATCAGTAAAATGGGAACTAAAAAATTTGAAACCATCTTTTATTGGAAGAATTTTAATGACTTATTTTTTAAAAAGAAATTGGTCTAAAGTGCAATTTAAAAGTCATATACATACTGTTTTAAAATTAAGTGACACATCTGCTGACCACTTACCCCTTTAACATCTGTTTTGCTGTTTCCTTTTCTGGAAGTTTCCAGAACACCTCAATCACACCTGGCTCTGTTATACATCCCCTAATGTAAGGTCGACAACCCCACCAATCCCATAATTCCTGAAATAATAATGGCGGTCAGTCTGAGGTTCTTCATTTTGCAAAGATTGCACAGTGGTAATAAACTTTTAAAGTTGTGATATTTTAGAACCAAACATCCTTCGACTAACCTAAATTTAACACAACCCAAAATTGCTCAAAGCATTGAAATTTTTTTAAAAGATATAAACAGAAGAAGCTTATCTTTTGTAACAATTTTGTCCAAAAAAAAAATTTACAAAAATTAAAAACTTTTAAAAAAATCACAAATCATGAATTAATCACAGTGGGGGGGGGGGGGGGGGGGGGGGTCATCACACTGCTATGGCCTTTCTTAATAAGAATAAAGTTGTGACTCCAAATTGTATCTGTTTACAGCCATCCCATCTAAGATAAGCTCTTATAAGATTTATTTTACCGGGTCTTTAGGTCTGAGGTCATCTGTGTCTCCAGCCTCATCATCACTGTTTTGTGCTGTCTCCATGCCTTCTTTCACATCTACCCAGATGGGCCTAAGAAAATTGATTTAAAAAAGATTATGACTAAAAACTAAGGACTAGAATATTTCTAAAAGAATTTAGAATGTCCACATTTGCAAATATGGTCCTCTAATCGTTGTACTCTCTGTTCTGAATTTTTTTACTCTGGCATACATTTTGTTCAAACAAGCTGGATTTAGTGCCGCCGAGGGAAGGCCAATTTTTGTACACCGCTTCTGTATGAAAAAATCAGAAGTCGACCAAGAATGCGGCTCCTCAATATAAGAAAAAAGTCCCCTCGACAACTTCCCTTCCTAATCCAGTGTGTATAATTAAAGGTAAACAACTTACTCAGATGTCATAGGGTAACTCTGTACTTGTCCTGACTTAACAGCAATGGCCCTGATAATACCAGACTTCCTGAGGACTATACCTTCATTAGGCTTGTAGTGCTAAAAAGCAAATGAAAATACAATTCTATTCATAAATGGATAAAAATCACTGCATGATTTCCAACATATACACAGCCTGAACTGAAGGCAGTCTCTACTGAATGAACATAGTTAAACACCCAAAGTCAAAATTTGTTTCAGAAACTTCCATCTTGGTAAATATAGAGCCCTAACAAAATATAGTATTTTCAAATATGATGGGATAGATATTACTTTCAATGTCTATTACTGGCTTAGAAATATTTACTTTTCTCTCCTAATATACTATGTAAAAATTATCAAATACCTTGACCCCATCAATGTGAAGAGCAGGCAAAGTCCCATCAGTTGTGTAGTAAATGTCAGCTCCACCTGTTTTATCTTCTAATTTGACCAACATGTTGCCATCTTCAAGATGCATTGATCCAGGTAAAATGGCTGGTGCTGCAGATCTGGCAACTAATCAATAACAGTTGAATTGTTGAAAATAATAAAACAAAAGATTTATTTATAAACCTAAAACAATGTCAGCTGTCATCACACACTGAACCCCAGTTCAAAGTATAGAAACAAATAGAATTTATTTAAAAGTCTCTTATGGGAAAATAAGTAAACAAATATATTTTTCGTTATAAAAAAAATTTAAAGAATATATTATTTTATTGCCACCATCACTCCCCCAACTCTATCTCTGTTAATTTTTTAATGACATGCTGAAAATGTACTGAAATGGCACTTGAAATAATAAATGAATTTAATAATCCAAACATCAGCAATAAAGCCACACTTAGGGTCAGTTGTTTGCCACCGGCCTCAAATTTCTAGGAGTCTCATGTATGGACCTGGCGGCCTGGGGTTTTTAAACACGGCTCTGAGAAAGTACTGTGAGATATAAAACAGACACATTTTCTGCTAC
Organism: Lymnaea stagnalis; assembly: GCA_964033795.1. NCBI lineage: Eukaryota > Metazoa > Mollusca > Gastropoda > Lymnaeidae > Lymnaea > Lymnaea stagnalis. The sequence continues at coordinate 548,019 of CAXITT010000302.1, read as the reverse complement.
TTACTTTCATCTTCAATATTGACCTCACAGTAAAATCCGGGTGCACCTTTGGACACTACAGTGTATTCTCCAGGATCATCAAAAGTAAACAGGAAACAGTTATTTAGCACAAGTTCTCCACTGCTGAAGGTATGCTGGTTATCTTTGTTCTAAGAGAAAAGACAAAAAATGTTTTAAAATTTAATTTGAAATTAAAAGTTTATCATTTATATTTGTTAATTTGGAAATAGTGATCGAAATTTTTTGTGCACTGTGCCACAACTTAACTTTCCCTATTATCTTTGAATTGTCACTTGATTACCTCTAATATATCTAGTCAAGTATAAATATAACTATCCCCACAGCCACGGACTAGCCAACACGCCAAAATGTAAACAATCATGGTCAAAAACATGTTTAGCTCCCCTTATTAAGCTTTTAGGTGAAAGAAAGGAACACAGGCTCCTGAGCTTTGTGTATAATCTTTGGAATCCTAGTGAATTACGCTATAAATTATATCTTGCAGGAAAGGGATTTAACCAGCTATACTGTAGAATAATTGCTTATCTCCATCTTTTATAGGTTATTTAAATATTAATCCATTAAGACTTTTAAGAGTGCTTTCAAATTCAACCATGTCTGATTATTATTTCTCAAAGACCATTTATTTATGTACTGTATGGTCATAATGCATCTGTATTGTTAGTTAATTAAGTATGTTTGTCATAACCTGTAACGGTATTTGCAGAGTTATTCAACCTGTAACTGTTAGCTGTGTTTTTCAGTGAAAGTCTGGACAGTTTTAATGTATACTACTTGTATCTTTTCAGATATTGTCCTTTTTCTTCGTAGTTTTTCTACAGATTTTTCTTAGGATTTTTTTTCTACCACTCCTTTTTATACAATGCTCTAAAAAATAAAAGGATATAGTTCTCAGGAACTGAATTTCTTGAGTTTACAAAACAAATATATTTAAAACTGTACTGCCACCAATCAACTCAGTCTCTTCACCAAACTGCTACATGTATTAACACTATTTAAAACTGAATTAGTTAAAAAATATTTTGTATACCAGGTGCAAGGTCTTTGAAGCTTGGACTAAACAGTTCAACACTAAAATCACACATAATGTTTAAAATATTTAAAATTATTACAAGTAGTGGAAAAAATGCTTTGCATCTTTATTTTAACACCACCAAACTCAAGTGTTTTAGTGTTGGACTATTTCAAAATATCAAACTCTTTCATCCTTTTCATTTACTTACTGTTGTATTAAACTCAATTATGTTATGCTCTTCATCTGTTCCTTTCCATGTCCAGGTCACTGTTTGACCCTAATGTAAAAAAAAAAAAGTCATCAGATGACACGTTAGTATTAAGAAACACTCTATTCTTGTCCTTAAAAAATTTATTTTAAACTTATTGACAGATTTTATAAGGTCCTAAATAATCAGTTAAAAGAAAAAGAACTATGCTCCACACCTTCTGCAAATAAACCTTCTTAGGATGGAATCCACGTCGGCTGACCTTTATTGTGGTGTGGTCAGATCTCTCATCACAAACAACAACCTGGAAAAACATTGGTTGGCTTAATTTATAAAAAGACCATAAACACCAAAAACACCATGTAGGCCTACTAGCTTTGACGTATAAATAAATTATCCAGCTTTGCATCTGCAGTTAGTCAAAGAAATATTTCTAATGAGAAATAGACTAACAAATGAGGACAAAAATCAAGTGATGAATTTTTCTTTTTAATTAAGAAAAAATAATTTGATAACTTCATTATAGGACAACAACACAAATAATTTTGCATCAAAATGAACTCACACAGACTTTATTTTTCCAGTTGTTAAAAGATAAACAGCAAAATGTGTTTACTCCAATCTTGTCTATTGTCCTGGCAATGCAGCGTCTGAATTATTAAGAAATATAAAAAAGAAAACAAACTGCTAGTACTGAGTTAAATGCTGATGTGGTTATAATAACATTAAATTTACCTAAGGCTTTCATTCTCATAAATGTAAATGTTTAATTAAGGTAAAAAATCGAATGCAGTAGAACACATTTATTTAAACATTTTAGCTTAAACATTTCATTGCTTGTTTCCTTACCTCTTATTTGCCAATGTCGTACTTTTTATCTCTTCACTGACTGCTTTGTTCATTTGCCCCACTGGTACAACATTGTTGTTAACCACTGAACTGAAGATCCAGCAAACAATGTCATTGACTTTCACATGGACTTTTTCAAACTCTTTTTTTGATACTTCTACTTCATGAACCTTGACATAGCAAAATTATAACACCAGTAAAATGAACAGTAAAAATTTCATGAATAGTACAGGTTCAATTTTAGTCTCTGACACATCCCATATTTTTATAACCCTAATAACTTTATTGAATCATTTAAGAGCATCTGTATTAATTAATACTTATTAATAGCATCTTTCTTTGTATCTAAATCTATAGGTTGTTTAATGTTGTTTTGTCAACATTTCAACAGGCCATATTTAAAATTATTGGTCAGTTAAAATTTGCTTCCTGTACCTCTTTAAATAAAATATTATTTCTTAATCTTATTCTATTGCATTGTGATTTTTTTTCTTTAAAATAGATTAGAGAAAAATTAAATCCTACTTACATGTGGTTGTGATGAAACTACAATTGAGCCATAACAGTTTTCTACTTTGTCACTGAAGAGAGAGGAAATTGCTACCCCTATTATTAAGGTTTTGTTTTACAGTCAAATGTATTTTAAAAAAAGCACTACTACTGTCTACATGGCATCAACATGTGATGTAGAAAAATTGAAAGAGTTATAAAATCAATTGTTTCTGTATAGGTACATATTTATTTACGGGATCTGTTATATTTTGTCATAATTTGATTAAATCCTCCATGCTTGAAGAAAACAAATGCTTGAAAATAAATGAAAAAAACACAAAAGGAAAAAAAAGAAATTACCTGATAAAGTAGAAAACTCCTTGTGAAAAAAATTGATGCAAAAACACAGAAGGGCTTTCACGAAGGGCACCACTGCAAAATCCATCTTTAATGATAGTACCTTGATGTGATACCTAAAATAAAATACAAGATGTCTGAAATTTAGATTTAAGTTCATTTTGTAAAAAAACCAACAAGGCACAGCCCGAAGTTCAGATTAGGAAATTTCTAGTCAGTAATCTAAATATAATGATGACGCTGATAATTGAATACTTCAATAGCGCTTGTATTTATGCTATTTATATAACTTAATTATCATAACTTTTCTTAAATTATCAAATGACTTAACTGTGTTAGTGGTACCAAAAGACTTGTGTATTTTAAATGAAGTCAAATAACTAACCTGTTTTATGTTGTGAATCACTGATTCTTTCTGCCACAACCAATATACTCGGTCATTTGGCCGAATGGTGAGAACAGAGGGTTCAAATCCATTTTCTGTCACATAAATTGTGTGGCTCTATAGAAGATTTAAAAGAGGGACAATTTAAATACCTCAAATCTCTATTGCTTGCTACTGAAATTTAATCAGTTAAAGTTAGAAGCCTTATAAACTACCAAACTGAGCAGGTAGCTAGTAATTAATTTACTTCAGATCTAGCCCCACAAACATTGATAAAATTGCCCATAGTAACATGACAATATTTAAGCAAGCTTGCATCAGAAATGAAAGTTTGATATTTTAATTAAGTAGGTCATTCTTTCATAAAAAGTAAAGTTAACCTTTGGCCCGGGGTTGACTATAACTGAAAATGTGCCCAGAATTTTGGACCTCTCTGAGAGTTTGTATGTGTAAACTCCAATTGTGTTGAGATTGATAAAAGCTAAGCCAGCTGTTGTCATCAGCCTGAGATCAGATTCCTTAACAGATTCAATCTCTGGAAGCAAAAGAAGACATTATGACTAAAATAAAAATTCTATTTATTATTATTATAAAAGGCACGCCCCTTAACTTTTTCTTCTTCTTTACCATGATTACTACACCTGGCTCACTAGCCATCACCTCTTGTTTGGTTAACTTTTTTAATGGATAACCTTTAAAAGCGAATAGTAAAAAGATAACTTAATCTATTTTTAAAATTCTTTAAAACAGGCTGAGACTTTAATTATGTTTAAGGCTTTATTCCATACTTACGTTTCTCTTCTATCTCTGAACGTTGGATAGGCAAACACTGAACTCTTTCTTCTTCTTCAATCTGAAGAATTCTTTCTCCATCAGGGTCTACATTCCATGACAGCCAGATGAGATCACCCGTATTAATTCTAAGAATTTCTGAATGGTATGAAAAAAACATTCTTCTGTTAAAGAAATTCATGACCCAAACCATCAATTAAAACAATCTAAGCCAGAGATTTATTGACATTCATCAAGGATTGGGATAATGTTTATAGCATTCGGTTAGGTTGCTAACCTCCTCCAGGGTATTAGTAATATATTCTCTTGTTAGTCCGACTATTAGAATAATTTTCACAAAGCCACAGCATCAAACCTGTGATTGGACAGTTTTAAAATATCTATTTAATTGATCATGCTTGGGTTTTCCCAAAAAGTTCCACAACTATTTAGTGTAAGTCAGTAAGCTTGGACAAAGGTTTGGTATATGGGTATTGCAGAGACAAACAGAAGAATCAATATAAGTTTCATGTTTGTTTAACTCATCACAAAAAAAAAAAAAGATAGTTGTCTCCCTTACCTGGCTCAAAGCCTGTGTCAGTCACTTTAACCTTGTGCTCTTTAGCTTTTGGCTTCACGATGATTGAACCCATGTACACGGCTGCTGCATCACGGTTACGGTCAGAGAAGTAGTACACACCAGGTCGGGTGAACCTGTGAGTCATCAAACCTTGTTTGCTGTAAAAAAAAAATTATTTTTAAAAATCACTAATTCAGCATAAGAGTTGAAACATTCACATCCTTACATTTGAAGCATTAAAAAAAATCATATTCCATGTGACGAATATTTTAAGTATAGGATATAATTTACACAGAATTTTTATTTTTTCCTAATCTTAATGTACAGTAAAACACTTTAAGACATTGCTCAAAAACTCCCCAGAGATTGTTGTTTTGTCTGTTCTGTAAGTTGGTAGCCAAATCCAGACATAAAACTGGACAACAAAGTTAATATAAATAGTTTTCTCTGCAACTTTTCTATATTTTTAAAGATGCTCCAATAAGGGAAATTTACTAGGTCCAACCACCACAGTGTAGAAAACAAGCTCTCATTCTAACAACCACATTAAAAAAAAAAAACCATTAACAGAAATATTTATTAAAATTATTAAAAGGTGTTTTTTATTACTGCCATACTATTAAATGGTAGAACAATTAAGAATTACCTAGGAGGATAAGGCCATTGAAATCCTTCCGGTGTAGCCTAAAAATAAAAAATAAAATTAACTCTTGTTTGCACTCGAAACCAAAAAAACATGATTTAAATTTTATCAATTATTTTAAGCATGATATACTGATATATTTTTTCAAGACTGTTCTTCCGTTTCTCTATTCTCAGGAACAATCTGAAATTCATTTTGATTTTTACAAAACTTTTTGTTAAAAAAAAATCTAGGTCAAATAGCTTTATCATAACTTCTTTCCTGAAATAGACATTTGAAGATTTCACCATAAGCCGACAGATAATAGCAAATCAAATAAAAAAATTAACAATATCATTGCTACCTATAGCATTTTTATACTGGCGCTATGAAAATATTTTGTGGTAGGCCATAAGAAAAGTCAATTTGTGGCTCAGCATCACACACAATCAATGTTTCTGTCATTTTTAAAAGGATAATTTGGTTTTACTGGATCCTCAATATTGCCCATGTGGATCAAACCCATAATTTTTTGTATTTATTATTACAATTATTGATATATTATTGGTCATCTAAAATGTAAAAAAAAAATATTAACATTTTTACTGATTTTATAATACAATCTTTTAGGCACCTAGCAGTCAGGTTAATTTGTCACAGTAGGTTGTTTTTAATATTAATATTTTATAAAGTATATGGTTTCACTATAACACAGATTTGGATATAGTGCAAATCTTGCATTGGAACTGAAGAAGCACATAATACCTCAAGGACCCAGTGTATAAACTGATGTTATCATTAAAATGTGAACTTTCTATGTAGAGCTTTGGGCATTCACATTTCCAAATAGAACCACTAAAATGTTTGTTATATTAGTAGTTTTTGAAATGTTATAATTTTCTCTCTAATTACTCTTCAGGTTACAGTACAAACCTCAAAAATGGCATCATCTGGTTGACCGAGAGATGGTGGGTCAACCTGGTAGATGTAATGTTGCTTCTTACACTGAGAAAGAAATAAGAAATTATCCTGTTCAAAACATTTCAAATAAACTTTGATTAAAAATCAAAAGAAATACCGGTAATCAATAAAAAAAATCAAAATAAATTACTTTATTTTTTTTTAATAACTAAAATTTTCATAGTTTATGAAACAGTGCCTCAATTACTCAGGGAAAATATCCAAAAGTTATTCCTTTGGATTGCCTAAAAAAACAAAACATTTTACTAGTATATAGTTTTTACATTAAGACATTAGAGACACACCTTATCTTTTTTCCATTCCCACCAGACACGATCTCCCTCCTGTATGGCCAAAATCATAGGTTCAAAATGATCATCTGTAATTTCAATTTTGTGTTCACTGTAAGGAAAAAAGTGTCATGAGGCATACAAGCATCATCCATTAAACAGATTCTTTTGGTACTTTAAGTAACAAGACCCAGAAAAACCTGGTGAGTAATGAAATATCCACATTTAATAATAATAGAGGTGCCAGGATGTATACCATATGTTCAAGTTTAAGAATAGGGACTTACACGCTACAGTCAAGAACATGGATTATGCCAAGCTGGGCCTGGCCAACAGTTGCTGTTTCAGTCTTGAAGTAATACAGACCAGGTTTGCTGTTAGACGATAAATTATCAATAACTTTTCTTTTTAAACCTTAAAATTTAACCAACTTTTAGTGTCAAAAGCTGATCATTACTTTCATCGAACTTGATAAAAACTTTTCACATTGTATTTATACTTACAGTGGAATTGAACAGGAAGCAGATTATACCCATCAAATGTTAACTTACTTAAATTCTTTTCTGTAGCTTCCTGAGACAGTAGCCACTCCTTTCTGCTCTACATTCCGAAAGGATCCCTTTTCCATCAGATATTGCAGTTCCTTCACAGTGTGTGGTACATCACATAGCTTCCAGGACCACTGCACAGCTTCATCTCGGCCGATCCTGAGCAGTTGTGGACTGAAACCTTCATCTGTCACTTCGATCAAGTGGTCCTGACGTTGTTTCACTGTGACTGTTAATGGTGTACATCGAATCTGAGTGCTAGAAAGGATTCATTTCAATGGTTTTTAAGTGTCCTCATTTGTTTTAATAAAGAATATGAAAATAATATATACAGCGTTCATGTTGTATGAAGTAAATAAATAGTGTAACAAGATGTGTTTAGGGTTAAAAGAGAGGACACAACAAATTGAAAGAGAGGACACAACTAATTGAAAGAGAGGACACAACAAATTGAAAGAGAGGACACAACAAATTGAAAGAGAGGACACAACAAATTGAAAGAAAAGACACAACAAAAAGTCTTAAAGCTATTTTTAAAAAAATTTTTTTTTACAAATTTAAATATTTAAATAAAAATCCAACAACATTAATTAGTTTGAAAAGCTTAAGGATAAAGTTATCATAGTTTTCAAATATACTCAAAACAAAACCTTTGACATAATTTCTTCTTCCGTTACAACACTGCAACTTTTTTAGCACAATAAGAGCTCAAGATTCAATACTTACACGGCAAACTTGTACTGCCCTTCAAGGTTAAACATTTGTCTGAATCTTCCATTTGCGCCTTTTGCCCCACTGTAGCCGCCTGTCACCGGCTTTAGACTTTCACCATCGTTGACAACCTGAGAATGCAAACAGAAATGGTGGCAGCCACAAATGAACAGCCTTAAAACTTGACCATAAAATATCAGTTTCTTCATTCAATATTCATGTTAAATGAGAATAATAAATGGACAAAAAGTTAAATGAAATGAAATATCAGACACACAATAGTCGTCTGAAAAGTTTAGTTAATTAGTTTAATTATCTAACAATGTTCCCCTGTTATGGGGAAACAATAAATACGTACCTGGGTCACACTTCCTGAACCTGACAATGCCTCATCCCACTCAAAGATTAAGACCTGTGATCATAGGGAAATCAATGAGGCTTATTAGTGTGATTTCTAGAAGAATATTGCTCTGACATTCGCTAAAAGGGTTTGAGCATATATTCTATGAATGTAAAAAGCACAACATTCTCTGCTATATGTGTATATTCTTCAGTTATTTCATCTCAAAATTATATTTCAAATGAAAACAATTGATTCATGAGCTAGATGCAGCTGTGTTCTAAAATAGTTGAGTAGGAACAGGGACCTATTTTTTCCCACCCCAAGTAAAAGGCCAGATCCACATCAATGTATTATTAAAGTCATGTCTATGAACACTCATTAATTTCTGCCAACCAGCGCTCAAAAAGAATTCCATAAATTTAATTTCAAAGTCATTTTGAAAGAGTTTTAAAAAAACAACATACAGCTTGTTTTAAATACTTGATTTAAATTTGAACTATTATATCCTTATCTCATAAAAGTTTCGAATAAATTATTAAAAGGGTTTTCATATTCTTAAAAATAAAAGAAAATCATCCCATGTATTCCTTGTAACATTAAATAGAATCTCAGTAATTTAAAAAAAAAATATTTTATTCCATAGACAACATTTGAAATACATTATGAAGATGGTCAAGTAATGAAAATGTCAACAAAAAACTGTTACCTCCCCTGCAGCAATGTTAACTTCACTTGGAATAAATCCATCTTTGCTAATTTTTACAAGATTTGCTGCTATTCCTGTGTGAAGGAAAATATACAAATCCTTAAAAAATATGTGAAAAAACACTCCCTGGAATTTATTCATTTCATTACACTTGTTCGGCTGCAATTTACAATGATGGAAATTATGTCTAGGGCAAATACTATTCTATTTTAATACTTGTGCCATTCATCTTGTTCACCCAGACAGCAAACGCTGATTTGAACAGACACTAACATTTTGCCCTAAATTTCTAAAATAGTTTATTATAACTTATGAAACAATCATTAAGAAAATAATATCTAATTTAGATACTGTTCTTACCCCCAGCAGGCCCAGCATTTATTTGTGGTTGGGATTGTAGCAGCTTGGCATTGTCAGGGGCAATAATCTCCTCTTGAGATGTAGAGGCAGCAGTCCCCATGGCTCTGTTTTGATGAAACTGCTACACAAACCTAAAGAAATATGTGCAGAAAGTGTAACATAAAAGATATTGCTATCGGAAGTTGTTGACCTGGAAACAAAATAAATAAACACAGGACGGTGGATATTTCATTAGTATTTCTTCTAACCATTTTCAAAGTGTTTCAAGAAAATAAGTTTTTGTTTTTGTTTTTTTATAGTAAACTTCTTTTTAAAATGAAATGTGATGACATAAATACACAGCTGAGAATTAGGGAGTTGAGCTAATTAAATTATAATATGTTATTTGTTCTATCTATGACTATGAGATTTTGTTGAAAATGTAAATTCTTAATGTACAGGCCAATATGAATATATATTAGGGATGGCTATTGTGGTATTAGTATTATTGGTTAAGTTCTTGGAAGCGCTTTCTTACGTTTGGGCCAGGTTGACAATCACATTTGAAAACTCAGTGTGATATTTAAAAAGATCCAAATTGATATTGACCACCCACAGTAAATATTGACAAGAAAACTTTTCACCACATAACCAGAGGGGTCATCCCTTACGCCAATTCAACCACTGACCATTGCCCATCACCAGGTAAACATGACCACCACCAACAAGCCAATTCAACCATTGCCCATCACCAGGTAAACATGACCACCACCAACAAGCCAATTCAACCATTGGCCATCACCAGGTAAACATGACCACCACCACCACCAACAGCCAATTCAACCATTGCCCATCACCAGGTAAACATGACCACCACCACCACCAACAAGCCAATTCAACCATTGCCCATCACCAGGTAAACATGACCACCACCACCACCACCAACAAGCCAATTCAATCATTGCCCATCACCAGGTAAACATGACCACCACCACCACCAACAAGCCAATTCAACCATTGCCCATCACCAGGTAAACATGACCACCACCACCACCAACAAGCCAATTCAACCTTGCCCATCACCAGGTAAACATGACCACCACCACCACCAACAAGCCAATTCAATCATTGCCCATCACCAGGTAAACATGACCACCACCAAAAACAACAATTAAAACGTTTTAAACTAAATCTAGTGATCTGTAAATTGTTTTTCCTCCTGATAAACTTCTGTTAACTTCCATTCACTCAACCATAGCCTAGATTGGTTAGATGTGTCTTAACGTGTTACAAAGAGGTTTCTCATTCTCTGAAAACCATTCATCACAACACCAAAAGGGGTGGTTCCGAAAACTTAATTTTTTGACCCCAAATTTCAAAGAATAACTTTAGACTCTATGCAAAAAAAAAAACCAAAAAAAACCAAAAAAAACAACAACAACCAACGGTTGAAAAAATTAAATAATCAAAGAATATTGAAACAAACCATCAAAATGATTGATTTGTTTTTTTTTAAAATTGATACAATACATTTGACTAAATATATTCTCCTTCACAATAGATACTATTGGGAATCCTCGCGCTAGAGATGCATGAAATATTGACGACAAGTTGTCACCCTCAGACAGTTGAAAGGGAGCTGGCAATCAATCGATTTTACAGCAACTACCATCCTACTGCTGGCCGGTCCCACTGTTGGCCTGTCCGCTAATTAAGACTAACTTCAGAAGTTCGGGAAAAACCACGTCACGTTTTTTTGTTTTTTTTGCCACGGTTTTGCTTTTGTGTCTAAGGTGCGAGTACTGAAGTCTGAAGTCTGATCGGGACATCCATTCAAATGATCAATAATTAATTTACGTGTAAGTCAGGGGTAATTTGGAATAATATCTGAACCTGTGGGCCTAGTAGTCACCCCTATACTCCACAACCACATGACTCGTCACCGGGATTCACGTCATTAAAAAAGTCTGTCAACAACCTCTGTGCCAGCCAATGTTCGTCTACAGCCTCCGTGCCAGCCACTGCTCGTCAACAGCCTCCGTGCCAACCAATGCTCGTCAACAGCCTCCGTGCCAGCCAATGCTCGTCAACAGCCTCCGTGCCAGCCACTGCTCGTCAACAGCCTCCGTGCCAGCCACTGCTCGTCAACAGCCTCCGTGCCAGCCACTGCTCGTCAACAGCCTCCGTGCCAGCCACTGCTCGTCAACAGCCTCCGTGCCAGCCACTGCTCGACAACAGCCTCCGTCCCAGCCAATGCTCGTCAACAGCCTCCGTGGCAACCAATGCTCGTCAACAGCCTCCGTGCCAGCCAATGCTCGTCAACAGGCTCCGTGCCAGCCAATGCTCGTCAACAGCCTCCGTGCCAGCCAATGCTCGTCAATAGCCTCCGTGCCAGCCACTGCTGCTCATCAACAGCCTCTGTGCCAGCCACTGCTCTATAAGAGTGAAATACTCATTGTTTCTTCCCTCGGCAACAAAGCATAAATTCTTCTTTAAAAAGCACTCCATGGTAATTAACTTATTATATCTTTCGATTGACTGCTTTTTCTACGAATGTACTTAAAGACCCGAGAAGATTCGCATGGCAAGGCAGGCGTTTATCGCGTGCACAGTGAAAACATGATACACAAGTCTTGAAAACACAATAATTATAAAGCAGAGTTTTTACAATAAAAATACATGTATATATTAGTTGTTTTTTTTTTTAAGTCAGTTTTTTGTATCCTAGTGTAGGATTACGGTTCTAGACTTGAAATATTAAACAATTTTGAGCAGCATACAGTGGCGTCAACTGGGATGCGGTCTGCATCGGCGGACACCTTCAAAAAGGTAGAGAGGGGAGGTTGGCACCCAGGGTTGACAACACATTAAATGCAATGTATGGAGAATTAATCTAAATCTCTATACAGTTTTTACTGACAAGAAAACTTTTATAAAGGAAATTTTTTAAAAGTTATGTTGTTGAGACTATGAAGCTATAAATAGCAAATATCCGTAGGACAATATTGACTCTATGTACTATGTCAAATATAATAAGTGCAATTTGAAATGGCGTCAGCGAGTCGTCGAGCCAAAGCTCTTCATGCCCTCCCAAAAGTACCCTCACCCAAACCATAACAGTCCTCAACTATCAGGCCGCGAAGCGGCACGTTGGAAATCTCCTCCTGGTAGGTCGGCCCCCGCTCGTAACTTTACTCAGTTAACCAGCTTTACGGGGGCCTTTCTATCCTAAGGACATCCGGTCGGTCGATGATGTTGTTCTTACGAGGAGGGTGCATTTACGTCCTAATATCTCCCCCCTGCCCATCCCGGGGAAGCGTCGGGTACACTCTGATAGGGATTTCTACAGTGGGTTTCTACCTCGTAAATAGTTCACGAAGTAGCTGGGACGAAACATGTTGCTTAGGAACGGCCTCCCCAATGGCTAAGTCTATATCATTTTCAGCATGAGGCTTCTACTACCCTCCTCATATCCGTCATCGGCAACAAAGTAATCATCATCACTACCTCACTTCTGCCTTTTTTTCAACTGCAGATATTGTTATGTTCGCACTGTAGTTGCTACAGTTTCGGCAGATACCATGCATATCTTTGTCCGCCCACGCATGATAAAAAAATGGTGGTTATGTTCCCCGGGTAACGCTAAGGGGGTCAGTGGCATGCGATCAAAGCCCGGGGGAGGGGGTCAATATAAAAAAATCAACAATTCAGGTTTCTTTGACCATGACATCATTTGATCATGAGTCATGATTCTATTTTTAAGCGTTAGAACATTGTATGATTGTCTCACCAGTTTTCTCTGCATATTAGTACCGGTATAAAACTTTAAAACAAGTTTCAACACATGTTTGTACAATGTGTTTTTTTTTAACGGACATCCTTAAGTCTTAACGGACATTTTCTGACGGGTTGGGTCAAATATTTACGGAGAGTTTTTATATACGGTCGGTTGAGAACCGTGGTGACACCAAATGGAAAATTGAAAATTTGACAGAGCTTGCTCGAGTAGGTTTCATAACTTATTTAAGTTAAATAGAAGAGCAGGTTGGCACCAGAACTGAGTGCCCCAAGAACAGGTTGTCACAAGAGCAGGGTGCCGCTTGCCCCAAGAACAGGTTGTCACCTGAGCAGGGTGCCACTCGAGCGTCTAGTGCTCCTAATGAGTTTTCCCATAAGTCTAGAGCGTCTAACGAGTTTCCAATAAGTCTAGTGCGTCTAATGAGTTTCCCCAATAGTCTAGAGCATCTAATAAGTTTTCCCATAAGTCTAGTGCGCCTGATGAGTTTTCCCATAAGTCTATAGTGCGTCTAATGAGTTTTCCCATTAGATTAGAGCATCTAAAGAGTTTCCCCATAAGTCTAATGCGTCTAATGAGTTTTACAATAAGTCTAGTGCATCTAATGAGTTTTCCCATAAGTCTAGTGCGCCTAATGAGTTTTCCCATAAGTCTAGTGCGTCTAATGAGTTTTCCCACAAGTCTAGTGCGTCTAATGAGTTTTCCCATAAGTCTAGTGCGTCTAATGAGTTTTCCCATAAGTCTAGTGCGTCTAATGAGTTTTCACATAAGACTAGAAAGTGTAACGAGTTTTCCCATAAGTCTAGTGCGTCTAATGAGTTTTCCCATAAGTCTAGTGCGTCTAATGAGTTTTCCCATAAGTCTAGTGCGTCTAATGAGTTTTCCCATAAGTCTAGTGCGTCTAATGAGTTTTCCCATAAGTCTAGTGCGTCTAATGAGTTTTCCCATAAGTCTAGTGCGTCTAATGAGTTTTCCCATAAGTCTAGTGCGTCTAATGAGTTTTCCCATAAGTCTAGTGCGTCTAATGAGTTTTCCCATAAGTCTAGTGCGTCTAATGAGTTTTCCCATAAGTCTAGTGCGTCTAATGAGTTTTCCCATAAGTCTAGTGCGTCTAATGAGTTTTCCCATAAGTCTAGTGCGTCTAATGAGTTTTCCCATAAGTCTAGTGCGTCTAATGAGTTTTCCCATAAGTCTAGTGCGTCTAATGAGTTTTCCCATAAGTCTAGTGCGTCTAATGAGTTTTCCCATAAGTCTAGTGCGTCTAATGAGTTTTCCCATAAGTCTAGTGCGTCTAATGAGTTTTCCCATAAGTCTAGTGCGTCTAATGAGTTTTCCCATAAGTCTAGTGCGTCTAATGAGTTTTCCCATAAGTCTAGTGCGTCTAATGAGTTTTCCCATAAGTCTAGTGCGTCTAATGAGTTTTCCCATAAGTCTAGTGCGTCTAATGAGTTTTCCCATAAGTCTAGTGCGTCTAATGAGTTTTCCCATAAGTCTAGTGCGTCTAATGAGTTTTCCCATAAGTCTAGTGCGTCTAATGAGTTTTCCCATAAGTCTAGTGCGTCTAATGAGTTTTCCCATAAGTCTAGTGCGTCTAATGAGTTTTCCCATAAGTCTAGTGCGTCTAATGAGTTTTCACATAAGACTAGAAAGTGTAACGAGTTTTCCCATAAGTCTAGTGCGTCTAATGAGTTTTCCCATAAGTCTAGTGCGTCTAATGAGTTTTCCCATAAGTCTAGTGCGTCTAATGAGTTTTCACATAAGACTAGAGCGTGTAACGAGTTTTCCCATAAGTCTAGTGCGTCTAATGAGTTTTCCCATAAGTCTAGTGCGCCTAATGAGTTTTCCCATAAGTCTAGTGCGCCTAATGAGTTTTCCCACAAGTCTAGTGCGCCTAATGAGTTTTCCCATAAGTCTAGTGCGTCTAATGAGTTTTCCCACAAGTCTAGTGCGTCTAATGAGTTTTCACATAAGACTAGAGCGTGTAACGAGTTTTCCCATAAGTCTAGTGCGCCTAATGAGTTTTCCCATAAGTCTAGTGCGCCTAATGAGTTTTCCCATAAGTCTAGTGCGTCTAATGAGTTTTCCCACAAGTCTAGTGCGTCTAATGAGTTTTCCCATAAGTCTAGTGCGTCTAATGAGTTTTCCCATAAGTCTAGTGCGTCTAATGAGTTTTCCCATAAGTCTAGTGCGTCTAATGAGTTTTCCCATAAGTCTAGTGCGTCTAATGAGTTTTCCCATAAGTCTAGTGCGTCTAATGAGTTTTCCCATAAGTCTAGTGCGTCTAATGAGTTTTCCCATAAGTCTAGTGCGTCTAATGAGTTTTCCCATAAGTCTAGTGCGTCTAATGAGTTTTCCCATAAGTCTAGTGCGTCTAATGAGTTTTCCCAT
Source organism: Lymnaea stagnalis (assembly GCA_964033795.1). Lineage (NCBI taxonomy): Eukaryota > Metazoa > Mollusca > Gastropoda > Lymnaeidae > Lymnaea > Lymnaea stagnalis. The sequence goes on along the minus strand of CAXITT010000302.1, from coordinate 532,638 downwards.
AAGTCTAGTGCGTCTAATGAGTTTTCCCATAAGTCTAGTGCGTCTAATGAGTTTTCCCATAAGTCTAGTGCGTCTAATGAGTTTTCCCATAAGTCTAGTGCGTCTAATGAGTTTTCCCATAAGTCTAGTGCGTCTAATGAGTTTTCCCATAAGTCTAGTGCGTCTAATGAGTTTTCCCATAAGTCTAGTGCGTCTAATGAGTTTTCCCATAAGTCTAGTGCGTCTAATGAGTTTTCCCATAAGTCTAGTGCGTCTAATGAGTTTTCCCATAAGTCTAGTGCGTCTAATGAGTTTTCCCATAAGTCTAGTGCGTCTAATGAGTTTTCACATAAGACTAGAGCGTGTAACGAGTTTTCCCATAAGTCTAGTGCGTCTAATGAGTTTTCCCATAAGTCTAGTGCGCCTAATGAGTTTTCCCATAAGTCTAGTGCGCCTAATGAGTTTTCCCATAAGTCTAGTGCGCCTAATGAGTTTTCCCATAAGTCTAGTGCGCCTAATGAGTTTTCCCATAAGTCTAGTCGCGTAGCTAGCGTTGTGGCTCTAAAAAACGGGTCATGATTTAGCGGCGTTCAATTCATAAACCAGATGAAAACAAAGTCCCTATGTCAATACCATTTGCATTGTATTGAATTGTCTCAAGATAAAACAACAATTACCGGTATTTGTTTTTTTTTAAAATATAATTAAGTTGCTAAGTTTATTAACGTAGAAACGTGTATCTCTTCATCAAGACTTACATTGACACTTCATCAAGACTTACATTGACACTTCAACAAGACTTACAGTGACACTTCATCAAGACTTACATTGACACTTCATCAATTTTTACATTGACACTTCATCAAGTCTTACATTGACACTTCATCAAGTCTTACATTGACACTTCATCAAGACTTACATTGAAACTTCATCAAGTCTTACATTGACACTTCATCAAGACTTACATTGACACTTCATCAAGTCTTACATTGACACTTCATCAAAACTTACATTGAAACTTCATCAAGACTTACATTGACACTTCATCAAGACTTACATTGACACTTCATCAAGTCTTACATTGACACTTCATCGAGTCTTACATTGACACTTCATCGAGTCTTACATTGACACTTCATCAAGTCTTACATTGACACTTCATCAAGACTTACATTGACACTTCATCAAGACTTACATTGACACTTCATCAAGACTTACATTGTCACTTCATCAAGACTTACATTGATACTTCATCAAGACTTACATTGACACTTCATCAAGACTTACATTGACACTTCATCAAGACTTACATTGACACTTCATCAAGTCTTACATTGACACTTCATCAAGACTTACATTGACACTTCATCAAGTCTTACATTGACACTTCATCAAGACTTACATTGACACTTCATCAAGACTTACATTGACACTTCATCAAGACTTACATTGACACTTCATCAAGACTTACATTGACACTTCATCAAGACTTACATTGACACTTCATCAAGACTTACATTGACACTTCATC
>CAXITT010000302.1:508634-530285 GCA_964033795.1 Lymnaea stagnalis | reverse complement strand
TTTCACCCTTTAACCCTTGGGCTTATTTTTTTTTTTTTGGCACCGCCTGGGAGTGGAACCTTTGTGATATGGTTTGGGGGGAGCAGTGTGGTCTTTGTATTTCGGACATTTGTTATGATTATCATAATTTTATTCCTCGTATAGGTGTCCAGATATGAGAAAGAAGGCCACTGTCGGACCAAGCGTAAAATGTCAGCATTATGTAAACGGAATGCTCTATACAAGTATTAGGTTGTAAATCTTAAGTTTGACAAAGCCTCATATAACTGATTTGATTCTTTGAACCAAACACAAACATTGACATAGCGGTACTCAGATTTCCTGACCCCCGAATCATTTCTGAGGGACACTAGAACCGTTAGCTTCCCAGGCTAGAAAACCTGAGATGGAGCATGGGGGGCTCTAGGGGTGGTAGTGTTAATGTTTTTAATGTGCAACCCTGGTCACGGAACTTCTTCACTTTAATGAACTACGGTTTACGCTCGTTAGAGTGTCAACATCCCCATGTGTCAACATCCCCGTGTGTCAACATCCCCATGTGTCAACATCCCCATGTGTCAACATCCCCGTGTGTCAACATCCCCGTGTGTCGACATCCCCGTGTGTCAACATCCCCGTGTGTCGACATCCCCGTGTGTCAACATCCCCATGAGCACAACGCCAAGTCTCTTTGAATACGACCTCCACCACAAAACCAACAGTTACGTCATGCACTAAATCTGAACGCAATCACATTCACTGGAATTAATAAAAAAAACAACAATAACAACAACAAAAAAAGACGATATGATCAGGAAAATCCATATTGAGGGTGGGGGGAGCACTCGTAACGGGCGCTAAAATCAGGGGGGGGGGATTTTCAGGCTTCGCCACGGGCGCCGCTTTCCCCCTACATGCCTCTTGTGTTAAGAACAATTTCTTCTGTGATACTTCTCACGACAAAGTCAGCATCGCTTTTATAAAATATGCAAGCGTCAAATTGAAGTGAAGAACACAATTAGGCCGGGCCCTTTGAAACAGCTTCCTCCCCCGCCCCGCCCCCCCCCCCCACGGGGAGCTGTTGAGCCCCGTTGCACGAATGAAGGTGTCACAGCGGTCGTTAAGCTTTATGCTACGAAGTAAAATCTATAAGCCAGTTTAAAAGCCTTTTAAAAAGGTGAACAACTTTTCCCGAGTGGGAGGTGGAGGCGGGAAAGGGGAGGGGGGGGTGATAGAAGGTCAGTGCGTAAAAATTAGGGTAAAAATTGTCGGAAAGGTTAAATGAATAATTCTTTTAATTTAAAAAAAAATAAAATAAAAGCTATTTGAAATTAGAATGCATTATTTTTCATTTTGTTCAAATTTGTTTCAGATCCATTGATTAGTTTTCTTTTTATAAAGTATCAAATTAATAGGGCCTATAGCCACACTGAGATATATTACAAAAAAGTCCGAGAAGTGAGGTAACTCTAATCTAATATATTAAAACAAATATAAATGATATCTCAGATTTATATTTTAAAAAAGCACTAAGGCTAAATTCTTTCCTTTATTCAAGTAATAAAAAAAATCATACATGGCATCTATTTCTTTAAATAATTTTCAAAAGGATTTCTCTCTATTGAAATAGTAAATTTATAAATTGTTTTCACACGCATATTGAGTGGGTCAAGTCTTCATGGTCAGTTTGAAAAGAAATGGCTGTCACTTTATTGGTTGCATCCACCTCAGCGAAGTACCCGTGGATTAAAGCAGGGCTTATCCATAGTATTTTTTCTAAAAAATTATTATGTGTGTGTGTGTGTGGGGGGGGGGGAGTTCAGCCTTCTCATCCGGGCTTTGTGTCATGCAAATGAAGTACGGCTTATTAAAATTATAAAGGGGTGCCTAAAATTCCGGTTAGATCTTTGAAAGGCACTGGCTTTGTGATTCTTCGGTTTTATAAGCTACAGTCCCAGGTTATCAGATATGGTTCTCTGGGTGAATGGGCGCTCCAACAAAACAGAACAGCCAAGTGTTATCGCAAAACAACGCGATTTCTTTTTTTTTTTAGTGTCTTGTGGTTATCAATTTACCACCAAGACCCCAAGGGCTTGTAGAGTTAGTAGTTTGCGTTCTGGCACGCACAAGTGAACCAGATAAATACGTTTCAGAATGAATCGTCTTTCACTGGGGTTGTGTTCTGAATATCATCGGGGTTTCACGATAGTAGGCACCCATGTGATCAAACGAGGCCTAAAGCAACTTCATAGATATTGCCAGGGTAAATATCTTCATAGATCTTGTTAGGTTGTGACATGTTTATCAATCTTGTCAGGGTAAAACTCTTCATAGAGTTTGTTAGGATAAAACGAATTCATCAATAATGTCATAGTTAAACAACTTGACTCCCCTAAATGTAGTGCTCCCAACCATTTTTGCCCATGCCCCCCCCCTGAGAACCTATATAGATTTAATTTCCCCACCCTCGGTGGAAGAGCTTTAATAAAAAGTCTCCATGCTGCCGCCAAGACGTTTCAATTTCGATTCTGTTGGGCCGGTTAGGTTTCAAGATCCAAACGTTGCACGAATAACCATTCAACATTTGAAATATATAATATAACAAAGGACAAACAATAACGGTGGTTAACACTTTTAAAAAAAAATGCACTGTTTTAAATGGCCCCGCCCTTTTGTTTTTTTTTGTAAACGTTAAGTATTATTTACATTTCCTATATGAAAGTCTAATACCCCCCCCCCCCCCAAACCGATTAATCTTCAAATTACCTGCCTATTTGGAAATAGTTGTTTCATTGCGAGCAAAGAAGCGACAGGACGTTTTTTTTTTTAAAAAAAAGTAAACAAAATAGAGGAAATCAATTTTCCTGAAGTACTTTCCTTAAAGTTTTCTTTAACTGCCTTAAAATCTATTTTGTTGCCAGATTACATTAAGGCTTATATCAAATATCACAATAACTACATAATTTTTTTTTTATTGAATCATGATAACGAAATAGATTAGCCGAATGCTACAATGGCATGAGTTTGCTGGCGTCTGTATCACTTTATGTCAATAGTAACAGAAGCAATGCACTATTTGGATGATGGGTGACAATTAATGGGGAAGATATATCTATGTGTGTTATTCCATCCACTGTTCGTTATATTTCAGTGTACACTATAGCAGTGAGTCACAGACTAGCTGTAACCAATCTCGCAAATTGGCGTGGAGGAATTTTACAATAATTAACACTTATTTGGTTATAGCTCGCTTTTTCCTTTGTGACGCCCGCTCCCGTCAATGCCCCATGCGCACCCTCCCCGCGGGGGACACTTAACGATTATTGGATCTAACAAATGCTTTAGACGCCCATGGTAAACGGCATTAATCTTGTCATGCAGTGGCCTTAACCGTGACGTCACCATAATTGCTTTTTGAGCCAGAATTTCAACCTGTATTACCGATTAACAAAGGCTTGGATTCAGTGGCGTAAGAAGGGGGTGTGGAGGGGGGGGGGCGCCCCGGGCGACATTTTTACAGAAGGGTGCCATTTTCGACCAACTGCAGAGTTTTGAAAAAAAATCTTGGTTAGCCCCTGGGCGGCACTAATCCTAGCTACGCCACTGTTTAGACGATCACATTTCGTTTTTAAAAATCATTCAAAAACTCGACGTACAAACATATTCATTAATACCCCTATAGATTAACTTACGATCTCATGGAAAGCACGGTGAACACGAAGAATCAACGCATAGATTTTATTATCGATTTCAAAAGCACTTCTCGGCAATATAACTTGAAAAGGACACCATCGATTCTCAATTTCAAGTAAAACTGGTCTTTCATTGGCAAGTGCGCCAACAATTTTAAGAGGAGCGCATTCAATGGGGCAACAATGTGAAGCAATGGACGGAGCGTTTATTTATGGGGACACAACTTATGTCGTGATGACATTCCAACGCCAGCATTACCACACACGCAACCAGTGACGTAGCTAGGGTTGGTGTCACCCGGGGCGGGACAAATATTTTCAGAATAAACTCTGTAGTTGGACGAGAATGCCTCCACTCAAATTTACGAAAGTGCCGCCAGTCAGTGCACGGAACTTTGCCGTTAATGTGACTTAGATAAATAGATGAGACCATTCCCGGCAGCAACTCGACAGTGTCCACTACAGAAAGCACAGCGTGACTATGTTTGTTTGTTTACATGTATTTTAATTTACTACCTTTAAAAAAAGAGAACCAAAAAAAATGGATCGCAATCAAATTTTACATGGTCTCTACCCCCTGACCCAAAAGTGGATCCTCAAAAATTTGGTCACAATTCCAATATCCAAAGGACTGTAATAAAACATAGCATTATTATAGAGTAAATATATTTTTAAAAAAATATATATTATTCTCTAAGGACTTGAAAATGTCTCTATAAAAATCTTGGTCATTCAAGATTTAAGTTATGTTTGGTATATGTATTTTTAATGAGCCTTCATTCAGAACGGTGTGCTTTCAAATAGGTTTAAGAAAAAGAGATTCGCAAGTTAGTGATTTAGCCCCCAAGAAACATTGAGTCAAACCACGCGACTGCAAGGATGGGGGGCATTTGATGTGTATAGCGATGTCTGAAATGCACACTTCAGTCCGTAGTTGATTTCCCTTTTTTATGTAAAATTATGTATATGATTACCTTCATTGTAAGCTTAATAAATGCTACACGCAATAATTTTCTGGCTAAATTTCATGACTGACACTCGTTGGTGTTACAGTGAAATGTTGTGCAAGACAATGTAGAGAAAAAACCAAAACACCCATAAAAGTCTTCTTCATCAATACATAAATGTTGGTCATTGAAAAAATCCTTTACAGTAACTTCGGTTTTGTTCGTGTGTTGCTAATTGGGTGGCAAAATCTTCGGACGGCTAATTGACCCACTTCCCATCAACCCATCGAGCTGAAACGTTGCACGTAGACTCGTTGCCGACGACAGCACATTCTCTCGAATTTTCAGCCCCACCCCTCAACCCAACCCCCCAAAAATTAGTTTTTCCTGATTTTCAAGGGGGAAGATGAAGGAAATGGGATGCCACTGATTTCACGAGAAAAAAAATCCCCCGACAACTGCGCTGAAAGGGATTCTTCAAAAAATAATATCGCAAGTGTGTTTAATGCGTACTATTTTTTTTTTCCCCTGAAATATTTGGTGAAATAAATGTGCGGTGTAAAAGCGGCCGGGGCATTGGAATATTGTGGTGAAATAAAAGAATCAAAAATGCATTTAAGGGTTTTATAGGCAATTTTAAGGGTGGATTGATTTATTCGTTGTTTGTCTTTAATGCTCATCCCTGTATCTTTCGTGGCTAGTATGTATCTACTGCAGACATGTGAAAATGTGTCGGTATGTCTGCTTCTACCGCATACGTTTCTACAGGGATTAATGGATCTTCATCAAACTTGGGATACATAGTTATTACATTTCATTATCCAGAAGGAATACTGACGGGGCCCCCAATAGTAAAAAATTAAGAGGCAACATCTTTGTCAAATCCCATCCCATTTAATGGCGCTAAATCTGATTTGTATGAGCCACTACTTAAGGATAACTAAATTTTCCTCTTTTAGAAAGGGTTCCTAACGGGGATCATTTAAAAAAAAAAAAAAGACAAACGGCCATTGCTTTGGCATCGGTGAATACGGTTGTTTTCAAATAAAACATGTTGAACAGTTCAAATGGTCTTTAAATCATGTGTTGTTTTTTACTTGGCTTAAACTTGAATCCTAACTGAACCTAATTTTTTTTATAGGAACTTGTTACAAATTTGATTGGTGCTCTAGGGAAGTTTTTATTATTTTGTTAAAATTTATATATATATATATATAGAAGTAGAAGGGCTCTATGTTATTATTAATTGTTTTTACTAACGTCAGTTTTTTTCGTGGTGGGGGCGGAAAAGGTATTGACCAGCCCCAATCGGCACTTATAGAATATCGAAACAACTCTGTCAGTCTCGCTAGGAATGTCTCTTGCGAAAATACGAAGCTTGGTTGATGTGTTTTATGGAGGGAAGTTTTCGTGGGCAGAAGATCCCAGCTCCAAGGGAACGTCAATTGTCAAATGGCCCATAACCATTTGGCACGCAGCCGCTAACGGCGTCGCAGGATTTTTAAAATGTGTGTTCAAGGTCAGCAAGCTTAAGGGACTGAATCTCCGGATGTTTAATGTCGGGGTCAAGGGTCTAATTAGCTTTGCCTTAACCAAAGGAGGTACAGTCATAAGGCCGTGGAGATTTGTGGTGTTTTCTTTGTCCAACTTCACTCCCCAGCAAAGTTGATGCTTTGTTCAATGCCAGTCTCTTCCCGCAGATGTTGAGATGGACCGCGTGCTTTAGCGCATATCTTCTTATTGTGAATTCACTCAACTTGAATATTCGTATAACAATGTCCTAAGTCAGCGGTGGGCAAACTTTTTGTGTGGAGGGCCACATTGACAAATGTAAAACTAGGGGGGGGGGTTATAATGTCAAATTTGTACATGTCGATAAACATTTCTCTATATTAAAATCGGTAAATCGCATGACATGACAAAGGTCAAGGACTGTTTAAAAAAATAGAAAATTAGAAAGAAATTTGATCAAAATGTTAAAACAATCATAACGGTACATGAAATTATGTAAAATTCAACAAAATAACTTAAAAACAAAGTAATTTTTTTACATTTCTAAATCCCTTTGAGGGCCGCATAACATCAGTTGCCGGGCCGTAGTTTGCTTACCCCTGTCTTAAGTGAAACAAGAAAAGCCATATGACGTCAAACGTTGACACCTTATAGACTAGTATAGAATACATCTACACAAAGACCCAGGCAAGCAAAAACATCACCAGTACCCCGGGTGGGTGGGACTCGTTAACCTTGGATGGCAACTCATCTAAGAGAAGGTAAACTCTGATTTCAAAACCAGAGATGGAGTCCCATGGGCGGATAACATTGCCTCTATGGAAAAAAAATCAGACAACCCCTGCGACGCTACTGTGCCAAGCTGTATCATCCATATATGATGTTCCCTTAGGTTATCCAGGTGGGTGGAGAGAGGCTATTTGCTGTGTAGGAACCAGCTTATACATCTAAAGAATATTCCCAGGCCTTGTGATTTGTCTGGTGTAGACTACACCATCGTCACTTTATGACGGACGGATGCCAGAAAAAACAGCAAAAAAACATAAAGATGGCCACAATATCATTAAAAAATTTTTTTTTTAAATATAACATCCGGGTAAAGCTGGAATTTAAAACTTATCCTACGTGATAATGATAAGTTATCTCACACCAAAGCTTAATTAAACCAGCACTCGGGGAGGGCCTTCTTGTCTCTCACCCCAATATTGCCATGTGAACCTATTCCCACAATATCCTTAAGGGATCGAGAATAAAGGTTAAATGCATCCAACTGCATATCACTGCAGGCGAAGTGAGATTTTCCAATTAAAAATGAACACTCACAACAAGTGAAAAAGAATGAAAACAGAACACAACAAAAATTTCCTCAATTACTATAGGCCTATATTAGGTGTCTTCTCGTTAATCAATAACTGAGTTTCTTTTGCACGCTAAGCTTTAGAGAAAAATTATTTTTAAAAGTGAATATAAGACGGACTAATTGGGAAACCAGCTTCCTCTTCAACTTATCATTGATTGAATAAAACAAATAAAAGCCGCTCTCTGCAAAATTGATTGACTATCGAGTTATATTGATTCCTTCAATGAGGCAACAAAGACAGAAATTGAAATAATATAAGTGACTTAAAAGGATTTATGTCTAATCTCAGAGAAAGTTATGCCATAGACAATTACATTAGGGACATTCAACAGTGAACAGTTAAGTGTAATCAATTCCACCACAGAGAACTTGAGAGTGAATTAAAATCATTTTTTGGGGATTGCCACACTTTGGCTGTGCTTGGGTGAATAAAGTGATAGAGAAGTTTAATTTATAAGGTTTACTTCACACTTAACCTGTTTTAACAAGTGTCATGTAGATAAGACATTTACAGAAATGCGTTTACCCAAGTGTTGGCTTCAGGGTCATAGAAAGGGGAAGCAATTGAGGAAAATGACTTAATTGAGTAGGGCCTACTGGTTTTAAAAGGTGAGGAGAATGGGCTCCTTATTTTACATAAATTCTGCCATTTGGGCCACTAAAAGCTGAGGAATTGAGTCTCATGTCTTAGATGAGTACTAGTTTTTGGGTAGGACCAACTTTACTGTTAAACCTTAGCAAATTCCAACATTTCTAATCTGCACCCCACCCCCCTTTCATTAAAAAAGAATGTTCAGATTCTTTAAATAAAGTTATGAAGTTAACTGCTAATAGTCTTGGTGTTATTTTTATACATGATACATGGTCAATGGACATTCTTTTTTTCATCGATAGGAATACTTCCATAGGCATATTATTTATAGGGCTCTGAATAAAACCAGTCTTTCAAACACACACAAATTTTTGAAAATATCTGAACTTAATAAATAAAGATTATGAAGAAATTGTAAAAAGAGTGGTATTGGAAAATAACTTTAAAAATATTAATTTTAAATACCATTACTTAACAGATCTAATGAATTAAGTAGCAAAATTATGCAAATAAGACATTAGGTTAAAAGACATATCTTATATTGTAAACAGTGTTTTTATAACATAATTTATTTTTTAAAAATTATTATTTCCTGGATTTCTACTTGGGGTGTACCTTGTTTCCCTTGCAGACCTTTTGTCAGACAGTCTACTTTATATTTGTATTCAAAGTTGGGCGTTATTTTCAAACTTTGATAAAATGTTTTTACCTAAGGTTAACCTCCTCCCAAAAGAATAACTGAATTGATGAGATCATGAATCTTTTTCAGCATAAAATTGACCTAAATAGAAGACCCCAAATGAAAAATATCCCCTAACCTCTAATATTTTGTATTAAGACTATGATGTTATAATATTCATCAGAAAATAGATTTTAATGAGGAATTGTAAAGTTATAAATATATATTAGTGAATAGAAATATTTATATTTTAATTATAATGTTAATCGTTAAAAATATCCACGTGTAGGTATCATAAGAACATGTGCCCTTGTTAGCCTTGTTTGAGGAAGATATTTATAATTTTAATGTATTAGTCTTAGCATAAAATTGTCTAAATTTTCTTCGCCCAGTGGTGTTAATTACTTTTGCACTGACTCAACTCCAAACATAAATCTAACCGATTCCTCAGTTTCTGCTGGCTTTGCTGCACTTTGCTTATATTTAATAAATTTAATAATAAATGATTTATTGACCAGATTATGATTAATTGATTAATTAGTTTGTTTGATTGTAAACTGTAAAGTATAGTATTAAAATAGGCCATTATAAATATCTGAGAAGATTTTTTTAAATGTTCGAATTTGAATTCATTATTAATATATATATTTTTTTTATTAATAATAAGTAGATACTTTTACTTTTAACTAGAATTATAAAATTATAGAAAAATTAGAAATATTAGTTCTAATTCTTTTTTAAAAATTAATGGAATCATACATAGAATCTCCTAAACTTAGTCGACTTAGACTTACCTAGTAGTATTAGTAGTAGGCGACTTACACGTAGGACTTAGATTAGGCTAAGTCTAAGTCTAAGTGAACATTAAGTCTTAGTCTTAGCTGTAGCTACTTATTAATAATAAATAATATTAACTACTCAGACTTGACTTGACTTAGTTATTTAGTGAAGTGTGATGTGCAGACGTAGTTAGACACATATAGATATGTTCCAATTCAATTAATTTTTTGATACAATTAACAGTAATTTTAATGAAGTTTCCTATCGCTAGACCTACAATCTTAAATGTACTTACAATTCGAGCCTCGGCGAATAAAGCGAATCACTTTTCCACCATGTTGTATTCCTGTTGTTGGGGAAACTTTGTCACATGACACAACATTACGGAGCTAGTACAATTGTATGGCCCAGACAATTACGCACCTTTGCTATACGGTGACTGGTCAATTTATCCATAATAAATACACAGAGACAAACAGATAATATTGTATCAAGACTATTTTTTCTTGTTGTTTGTTTATAAATGAGTCGATAACTCACAAGAAAACCAACCAAATTTGATGTAGTCATTCATTCTGACCTATATATGGTTCCTGAAAAGTTTGGTCACAATCCCATTAATTGTCATTAGCCCAAAAGCTTTATTAAAAAAAAATCTTAAAATAAACGAGCTAAAGAGTAAAAAAAAACCCAAAACAAACAAATTATTTTCAAATGGCTTCCAGAGAAGTTCAAGTTAAGTTACTTTTTGCATACACATTCTTATAAGCTTTAATTCGAAACTTAGCGCTTTCAAACATTTATTAAATATTATCAATTTGAAAGAATTGGGAATTGAAAGAGATTTCCACCAGAGAAAGGCTGAAGCATTTTATAGAAGAAAAAGAGAAACTAGAATAAAAGCCATTCAGGAAGTAACATTTGTAGCTTTTGCCTTTGATTTTAACAAAATTTTAAATGTACCGAACAATTCTAGCAATGATTTTTACTACAGAAGGAAGCTTTCCTTTTTGTTTTTCATAAGTGACTTCAATGGATTTTGTGATTCTCGTGCTGGTCAAAATACAATTACACACTAATTTGTTTTCTTGATTATCTCATTTAGCACAAAAAAGATTGAACTTAATTAAAAGTTCATTTCCTGAAAGAGGTCACTCTTATTTGGAGTGTGACAAAGCCACGGGACTTATTAACTGCAACTCACTAGCAAACGTGCCCTCAGATTGGATTGGCATTTTTAAAAGTGCAAGGAAGAACTCGACCCCTTTTCATGTTTTCAAACTTCAGCAGACAATGATAAAAGGTATAACTGATTTACTGAAGCCTCTTTATAAAGCTGGATGCCCTATTCCAACACTACCTCTTCAAGAAGTTTTATTTTCTGTAGACGCTCCTGGAATAATGTCTCACAGAGACTCTTGGAATGGTGCTTTTCTACAAACCACCAAAGTACTAATGTGAGAATTAACAAAAAAGTCGGAACAAGTGGGGAGCCTTTAATCCAGCACACAGAGAAACTGTCTATTTCAGTGGCAAAATTTAAAGACTTACAGGTCCTAAAAAGTTCACAAACAGACCTGAATTTTTTTATTCCCTACCGAAAGAAAACAAAACAGATGAACATGAGCACGATTACTTTGACTAAAAAATTTAACAAATTAAATTTCTTATCAGATTATACCATTGTTTTGTTATATTATGTTATTTATCGTGTATATGTCTGTCTCTCTCCCTGTCACTCTATTTCTGTTTGTATATCTGTCTCTCCCCCTGTCGCTCGTCTGACTCCCCTGTTCTCTCCATCTCCTTGTGTCTGTTTTGCTATCTCTGTCTGTTAGTCTCTTTAGTTCATACAGCCACTTCTAGAGAAAATAAACTAATATGCAGCCAAAATTGTAAGGAGCACATCAGTAAGTAAGATTTTAAACCTGATTGCCAGGTTAAACTCAAAATAATAATTTTTTTAAAGTGATAGCTATAGCCATGATCCATATTCTTATAGTATTCAGAAAAAGGATTTGCCTAAATATGAACATTTACTTATAAAAAAGTTTTATATAGATATGTATCAATGATCACACCTTAATAAACAACTTTCTTTGTATTTCAACTAAAAGTTCATATTCAGATATTACTCATCATAGAAAGTGGTTAATCAGAATGTAATCAGTGCTATAGCATAAGGTGGCAGGACAGAGTCCTTGATACAGAGGTCCTACAACGGGCTTATTTTATTAGCATCCACACTCTCCAACACAAATTACAAGCCCAAGATGGGCAGGGAATGTTGCAAGAAGTCCAGACAGATCGCAAAAGACTAATATAAGGTGAACTACCCAGTGGGCAACGTTCAAAAGGTGAGAAGAAAAAACGCTCCATGGAATGTCTAAAAGTGCCACTCAAATCCATGGACGTTGATCTTGATTCGTGGGAGACATTTGACATGGACGGTGCAAGCTGCGTGGTGGACTCACTTTCAGAGCACAATCCCCAGAATATAAGGGCGCCAGTCACGCCCAATGGAAGCACACTGCAAGAAAAAGAAGAATCGACTAAAATCCTATTAGGACCCAAAAATAACGTATCTCCCACGTGCGGGAAAGATTTCCACGCACAAATTGGACTGGCAGGTCACCTGCATAGTCACCATGTAATATAGCCTTGGTCATCTTTTGGAGCTGCCCCCCTTCCATATAGAGAAAAAATGCCCCACGGGGTCGACTGTAGGCCCCCCCCCCACCTTTTTTTCCATGCGCTGCTTGGGATACAGAGGCGTAGCTATGAGTGTTTGGCGCCCGGGGACAAGATTGGGGCCCGGGGACAAGATTCAAGTTAAAACGCCCGCTTTTCTTTTTCTAACTCTCAACCCATTATTTTCATTCATAAAATAATATCAAAGCACATTGTGGCGCCCCTACTTAGCTGGCACCCTGGGACATTTTCCACCCCATTCGCTACGCCTCTTTGGGATATTCTCCTTAAGTTGAGACTGTCCAAAAAATAAATAATTTAAAGTGCAAACAATAATTGCATGGTTTATAAAATAAAGCGCTATGAAATATTCACTTAGGACCCGAACTGAATGGTCTGAGTAGAAATATGTCAGGCAGATGCGTCAGTAGGGTTGGTGTCACCCAGTGTGGTAAAAATCATGATGTCCCCCCTCCCGACTTCCCCATAGAGCTCCTACTCTGACTACTCCAGTGGCAGAAGACATCAATATAATTCCTCTGTAGTTTGCACAGTTGCTGAGATCCTCTTGGTTTATAGTATCTTCACGAGGTATACTTCTTTCCATTCTTTTGAAACTCTCACTTGTTCCAATATATCTTTTCAAATTAAGGGTGTAGCATGTTAACTGTTATATGAATATCTGATCTCATCATCTCTGTTGTGATGTTACCTGGTCCCGATGCTTTCCCTATTTTGATCTGCTTGATAGCCAGGGATATTTCTTCCTTATTTGGGCCCCGTCTTCTTATGTAAATCTTCATTTGCTGGTTGTATATATGGTTTGTCTGTGAGTGGAGGTCTGTTAAGTAATTCCTTCAAGTATTCCAACCTTCTTTTTTGTTGTGCTTTTCGTTGCGGTACTAATCTACCTTCCTTGTCTTTAAACGGTCTTTCTGGCTTCTTGTATCTTCCTGAGAGCTTTCTTGTTATATCAAAGAGCTCTTTCATGTTCCCCTTTCGGGCTTTTTCTTCTGCTGTTGATACCAGCCCATACTTTATCCCTTTTGATTCTGTTCTTTACCCTTTAATTTGCTTCTTTGTATTTCTTTTGTGATTTTGTTTTCTCTGTCCAGGTGCGGCTGTACATTTGTTTCCTTCGTTAATTTTTTGCAACGTGTTGAGTGAGAGCCAATCTTCGTGTTAAATGAGAGCCAATCTTTGTGTTATGTGAGAGCCAATCTATGTGTTTTTGCTTCACCGATCCTAATACCTCGTCAGTGGCGTAGCGAGGGTGTTTGGCGCCCGGGGGACAAGATCTATTTTTAGCGGCCTTTTTTCTTTTTTTTTCAACTCTAAAACCCATTATTTTCATCAATAAAATAATATCAAAGCACATTTTGGCGCCCCTAACTAGCTGGCGCCCGGGGACATCTGCCCCCCTGCCCCCACCACGCTACGCCTCTGTACCTCGTTGCACGTATATGTTACAAACATATATATGGTTTTCCATTTATGTTCTATCTGGTCATCATCTGTTTGGTTTTGCAGTGCCTGGAACTTATTTCTCAAGGTAGCACTGAATTCCTGTCGTTTGGCAGAAGTGCTTTGTTGTATGGCTGATCAGGCCAATTTTGTCATGAAAACTTCTGGTGCATAAAGTGCAGGGGATGGATAGGGCAACTCCAGGTAGAGAGTTTGCTCGGGTTTTGCTGGCTTGTCTTTTGAGTTCTGCAGCAACTGTTCCGTTAGCCTCATGTTGCAGTGAGACAAATTGCATTGAGCTGTGTATAGAAGAGCGCAAGGAGTCTCGATCCTTTGAGGACTGTGCCCATCTGTCCATGTCAATGTGAAATACTTTCAAAGATCCTTTCAGTGTTTCTTTAAAACGTTTCTTTTGTCCCCGAGCAAACTGCCTGAAACCAAATGCTACACGATGAAAATTTCAAGAAAAAAAGACATCAACTCATATTTACTCACTAAATGAGACAATCCTCCAACAAGTATCCAATAGTCTATACCTTGGAATTCTCTTCTCAAATAACCTAGGTCACCCCATATAAACAAAATGAAAAAAAAAAAGCCAACTCCACCCTAGGTTTCATCCGAAGAAATCTGCGCCACCGCCCAGCTTCCTGCAAACGAAATGCCTACCTCGCACTCGTCTGTCCACTACTGGAATATGGTGCGATCATCTGGGACCCACACCTTAAGCAAGACATGGACACGATGGAGCGAATTCAACGTAACGCGGTGCGTTTTATCGCTCGAGACTACAAATCCACCACTTCTGGCTTCATCACTGGACTCTTAAAAAGATTTGACACCCCCCTCCCCTTTAAAGACAGACGAGAGGGACCCCGCCTGATATTCTTAAATAAAGTGATCATAGGACTGGTGCCGCCCATCCCAGCAGGCACGTACCTCACCCCACAGAAGCCGGGTAGACTGATCAGAGTAAAACGCTCACTGAACACTGACTTCACCACTGACATTCCCATAAACAATTACACCAGAAACAATAACACATGCTTCAAAGTGCCTCAGTGCAACACAGTGCAGTATCAACAATCTTTCTTTCCACGCACAATAATAGCATGGAACCACCTGAACGATGCCACTGTGAACTCGACATGGGTCGAAAGCTTTAAGGCTGCCCTGGCATCAGCTAGGAGCTGTTAGAATAGCAACATCATATCCCCAGCCGTTGCAAAAAATGCCAGTACATGGATACAGCAACCCTGCTTGAGTTCACCATAAAATTATTTTTTTGAGGGGGCAAGCGGTCGGTCGTCTGACATTCCTGCAACATGGCCCGCCCAGCGAAGCTGTGTCTGCATTAAAATGGTGTTTAAACTGGGGAGACCTTCTTATGTCAGTACATCAGTGATCAGTATCTGGGATCTTGTCCTGCCATTTGATGTTGAGGATTTTGAAGACTCATCGCGTGAAAGTGGTTTAGTTTCCTTGCTTGAGGTACATAGGGTAATAAGGAGAGAGACAGCAATCAGGTTAGCACAATTTTCCTACAGCTGCCTGGAAGCAGACACCATGTCGATAGTTCCACACCCTTTGCAAAAACCGCATTGACTTTCTTGCACTAGACCCTTCTCAAGATGCGAATTGAGATGGTTCGCTACCCCTCCATATAAAAAGTGACACCTGAAATTACCTCCCCCCCCCCACACACACACACTTGCATAGGATTAGCTAAAGGCTAAAGTGTTTAGCGCCAAGGGACATCGATTCATATTTACGCTTTCCCTACTCAACTCTGAAAACCATTATTTTCATCCATTAAATAAAATCACACCCCATTTTGGGGCCCCCGTTAGTACGGCGCAATCGGACATCTACCCCCTCTTAGTTACGCCGTCGGTCCACTGATACTCCCCTCCCCAAAAATCTGAAATGCGACCCCCTCCCGCTTTTCTCTCTAAAATTTTCTGAAAGTTGAAAGAAACACTGCTTGTCATTCAACAGTTGTAAAAATGGGCAGCCTATCGTCTTTTATCCAGCTACAATTTCTGCACCAAAAGTGCCGCCCCTAAAAAAAAAAAAAAGTGCCGACAAATACGAAAGCGCCTTGTCCCTTCTTGTGCTGCTCGTTAGATTTAGAGGCCAGCATCCAGTATTAAAAAAAACACTTTTTTTTTTTCTGAAAGTTTAAAGAAACACTGCTTGTCATTCAACAGTTTTAAAAATGGGCAGCCTATCGTCTTTTATCCAGCTACAATTTCTGCACCAAAAGTGCCGCCCCTAAAAAAAAAAAAAGTGCCGACAAATACGAAAGCGCCTTGTCCCTTCTTGTGCTGCTCGTTAGATTTAGAGGCCAGCATCCAGTATTAAAAAAAACACTTTTTTTTTTTGTAGAGTTGCCTACCTTGCAGGAAGTATTTTGTTATTTTATTAAAACCGTAGAAAAACTCAACTCTCACGTGACGTCTACAATATCAAAATGGAGTACCTGAGAAACCGACCGTTTTTGTTTACAGTTTTTGTGTTCTGTATTTTTTCCATTCCCTGCCAATGTTTGCACGCAAATGAGGCTGTACATATATTTAAAAGAGATATATCTAAGACTGAGAGAAGTTCTCATGACAATTCATTTTTAAATATTGTGAGAAAAAAACGAAGCACTGACACCGATAATAACATTCAAACTGAGTCGGAGAAAAAAGATCCGCGATGTCAACTACAACAGATCTCCTTTAAAGATGTGACAGACAAATTGAAGGAAGGAAAGCGTTTAGAAGAAACTGTAAGCTAGGCGTATTATTATATTTTATATAAAAGTTATAGGCAGTCAGTAGGCCAAAGAACTAAGTAAGACTGAGCCCTGGTTTTTTGTTGGCCTAAAATCTAAAAGTTACTAAACTAAACTTAACCCTTTTGGGACGGAGCCTTTTCATGGGAGCCTTTTCGATGTATGTGCCAAAAAGACAAAGAGTACTTTTTACAAGCTCGACACTTGCATTGCAAAGAAATTTATAAAAAATAAACTATTTCCTAAAAATATATGTAAAACGATATTTAGGCCTATATTATTCTTGTAAAATTGAATGATCTAATTTCTAATTATACAATCTTTATGAATCAAACTGAAATATTACCATTTATGCAAATGAGCTACCCTGATTTGCATGTAATTTTTTGTTACACCTAGAATAAACAGGACTTATTCAGGCTTCATCCATAAAAAACTTGTATTAATTGTGTGAATTTTTTTATGGATGAAGCCTGAATACGTCCTAACTTGTGTTTTGGGGAAACAAGGCCCATGGTCGCCATGGAGGCCCTTCAGACACCTCTGGCACATGGTTCTACTCATTTTTCAGCCCCCCCCCCACCCCCACCCCCCGGCTATATTTCAATTGTTACAGACACTCACAGTCACAGGCCCCCATTTATGACCTAGGGTCCTTCTCTTAAGCTGGACGTTACTGAGAAAGTTGTCTGCATATCTATTGGTCTCTCTCATAAACATTTGAATGATATTTAGTGTAAAAAATAGCATAAAGTACTCAAATGGGGTGCTTATGCCTTATTTATAGGACCTATGTTGTCTAAAAATTCAGAGGGGTCATCTCTGTCCAGTTGAGGACCTCTAATACTAAACGAAGAGTTCACAAAATTTAGCATTACCATCATTTAGATAGTCTTCATTAATTTCCTCATTGTTTTCATCAGTTTCAGTTTCAGATTCACTGCTAGAATATCAAAATCACTAAGGATAGTTTGATCAGTGTCACTGTCAGACATTTTGAAATTTCACGATATTTCTTGCCACCCACAAGAAAATTCCTCAACACAACAAAAGTTAGTAAACTATCAACAAAGGCCACCATTAAAATGCCAAGATGATCAGGGATATGTAAGAAGCAATCTGATTCACTGGTGCGAAGTCTAGCTGGCCAATCTCGAGGCTTGAATAATCGGGCCGATAGATCGGAAATCCATCTTTTTCGCTACTCCACCCTGGGTTGATACATCAGCCCATCCGTCTCAAGAGGCTTAATAATAATAAAAACTCAAGTCATCTAGACTTAGGACTTGGTGATATATTACTCTTACTTAATGGTAGTCCCTAAGCCTATCATAATAACAGATATAGGGCAATAATTTCGTCAAGTTACACAACTGCTTTGGCTAATATTTTCTTTCATTCTGTCATAATTGTACTAGTCCTAGGTCTAGCTGACTAGTTATTTGAATTCAATATCCACAGAAGTCATTGGTAAATGGTAATCCCTAATTAAGGCTTAGTTCAGCAAAAAAAAATTATTTTAGTGCAATTTATTAAAAACTTCCTACCTATTTACCTGATGGAAGTATTTTAAAAATTAAAACACTTCATTCATTGATAATAGAACTTATAAAATGAACATGTATTTATTGTTTTGCAATTAGTTTTCATGGATTTTTGTCGGTGTTAAAGGGATTTTTAGCATTAAAAGTGTATTTAAAAATCAGTCCATCAATAATTTTGTTTATAATCAACTCAGCCAGATTTTTTTACTTTTGCTTTTCCAAAAAAAATATTGATATTCTTAAAGTTAAAGTAAAAGTAAGGTTAAAAAAAATAGACACTTTAGTCAGACTCAGAGGCTATAATTTAAAGTTGGTTCATACAATGATGAAGTAAATTAGTTTAACCTCAGCCCTTCTCACCACCCTACACAGAGTTACAGACTTACATGTTTTGTACTAGGAATAAGTTAAGTTTAATTTATAATCTTTGGCAGATGGTCATATAATAATGACACTGATACTCAGCATTGTGCCACTCCCTTTCAGTGCGTCCAGAATATACGGGTGGTCCCTTGAAGCCTTTGACGAGGGTGGGCTAGACATTTCTTACCAATGCATAAAACTCTTCCTAAAAAACTGAACACAGGACAAGTGAACCCACTGACAAGTAACTATAGGTTCAATTGGCTATGTGCTCACTTGTAAATGTGGTCACTTGTCTGTCTTGTCGCATATCTGTGCGTTCACTTGACCACTGGTTCACTTATCCTGTGTTCAGATATTTATGGTCAGTTGTTTTCGGTTTTCTTGTCGGCTGAGGCTAAGGGTCCATTCCATTCCTAAATGATGTCAAACTATTTTGGCAGATCCCCCTCCCCCATCATCACAATCAGTTTATTGAAATAAGCTGCCAAATAGGCCTTCAAATTTACTAATGTTGGTCATCAAAGCTGTAAATATTGAAATATTGATGTGGAATTGGCACTAATTAATAGATACATCACTTTGATGATACAGTTAAACCAGTAACAATAAGTCACTTTTGATGGCAATAATAAAAACTTAGAAGCAAGATTTAAAGCTTAATTTACAACTACAGCAATATTGTGGAGGGTTTGGCCTTGATGGTGCACAAGTTGGGGGGGGGGGGGGAGCCCACAGTGATGGCTGACCTACAGCCATCCCTGTGGGCCAAACCCTTCTTGTGGAGGGTTTGGCCTTGAGGGTGCGCAAGTTGGGGGGGGGGGGGAGCCCACAGTGATGGCTGACCTACAGCCATCACTGTGGGCCGAACCCTTCACAATATTATGTTAATGTCCAGTTTTGAATTAAGTAAGAAAACACATGAACAAAGTGCATTTTGAGAGTGAGAATTTAGTATATACTAGAAATTAAATTAGTTCATAAAAGCCATCACCCTCGACTCATTGTAATATTAATTTTTTCTGTTCAGATTTGTTGAGGATCAGAAAACTGGCAATTAAAAAAAAATATGCTTAGCTTTAGTCTTACCTGAAATTTAAATGCTGAAATTAATCTAGTAAAAAAAAAAAGAACCAATAACGTTTCAAAAAAATGAGTACAAAAGAATCATAGGAACATGCTCTCAGGAAGGGATTTATAAACATCTTCAAATCTTCTTTTTTGCAGCATGTGTTTGAAAATGAAACAAAGTTCAATTTGGCATTGGCTTGGGCAGGCAAAAATGATCAAGGGGTAAGTTGATAGCAGATTTTAGTTATTGGTGGCCAGCTTTTAGGTTATTGTATTCATTATCATCCTGAATATCCCCCAGTGGGACAAAGGCTGTCCATCCCTTTCCATTTATCTTTCTATACCTGTTTTCTCAATGTCTTCCCAAATTTGTTTTCATTTCTCCAGATTCCCTAGTTTAGTCCATTCTCCTTGTGTTCTTTAGTGACTCATATCCTCTTGTCCCTACTTGGTTTCATGTCAGCCTGCACTGCAATGTTTGAAGGCCCTTTTCTGAGTTTTTATCAAGTCCACCTCCACTTCCTTTTTATCCCATAGTATTCTTTTTAAAATGTTGATAAGTTTACATTTGTTTCTCTCTCTAGTCATTAATGACTAATAATCCTGATAAGTTTTGGTGATGTGGCTTTGGACCTTTTGGTTGTTCATGTTCCTCCATTTCCATTTATTAATACATATATTTTAATGATTACTAAATATTTTTTGTGTGAATTAGATATTTAAATCAGCTTGTGCTACAACTTTCCACGTTGTTCAGCCTTCAATGAATTTTTGAAAAACATAGTGTTTCAGAATAATACTGGATGTGTGGTCAGTAAAACACATATGGCAGATAATTTGTTAAAACTACTTAATATTAATATTTTTAGTATGTCGTATTCATTAATAACTTTCAAAACTGTCAGCTGTTGTTCCTTCATCTTCTAACTTTCATACATTTCCCAACTAATTTTGTTTTATGCTTTAATTCAAATGTGCATAATGTTGTATGTAACTAAAGTTTTGAAAGTTGAAATTAGAATAACATGTGACTGTATTATGTTAAATAATCCTCACTTTCTTGCCCCCCATTTTTTTATCATATAAGCCTAGCATAAATGTTTACAACATAAATCAGAATTATTCACAATATTACATTTTGAACACATGAATTGGTTTCATGATCAGTAAGTATACAGAATTTTTAAAATGAGTTTGCCCTTAGTTAAATCTGTATACTTTCCCCCACCACTACTCTTAACCTACTCATATGTAATCTTTAGATTTAGTACACATGGGATTACATTGAATGTCACATGTGTGTGTCAGGTGACCCCATACTTGGGTGACTACTTGATACCAGTATGATCAAGTAGTCACCCATTCCCCACCCCATTATTTATTGTTCTTGCTCAAGTGATCTAGCCAAAGCTTTAGTAACTTAAAGAGACATGGCTCACTGTAATGGAGGGGAGGGGGGCTGTCAAATCAGCTGACTGTTATCTTGTGACTTAGCAAGATACTAATCCTAATGTTCAGCTTGTTAAGACTTAACCACTATTCATATATTGATTCATTGACTTTTATCTTATAGATTTTAGATTATAGTGATGGCCTGGTATAAACCAGCGCTTGTTCATCTTTTTGGTGTCCTGTATAAAATTTAATTTAGTGACCAGTGCATCATAAATGTTTTCAAGTCTCTTATTAGTCTACTATTTATCTATTTTTCCTTTCAGTTTTGGGTTTTACACTTTTATTAATAGCTTCATTCTTTTATTTCTTTTGCATTAAAATAACCCAAGCTGTTACTTATAATAGACTTTTAAAAGGTTTAACAAAATCAATTGCATTTATTTTCTACAGGCTGTATCTCTTCTTCGTCTTCTATATATTAAGGGCCCACAATCAATTTATTGATCATTCTGGCAGCTATATCGTTTTAATTGAATCCTGTTATAACAAACCCCCATTTTTCTAACCCAGAACAAAATTTAAAAAATATGTGTCTTTTGATAAAGGAAATAGTAGTGTATTATTTCTTAAGGAAAAATAAAGTTTAAAAATGTGGTAAAGAATTATTGTAATTAGAGTTGTCTTTATATTAATGATTGTTGGTTAAATAATAACATTAAATATTATAATTGCAATAATTTGAAAGACACGTTTTTTTTTTGGGGGGGGGGGGGGGGGTTATTTTTTTTTTTTTTTTTTGG
>CAXITT010000302.1:479626-508611 GCA_964033795.1 Lymnaea stagnalis | reverse complement strand
GGGGGGGGGGGGTCAAAATGGCCTTTGATGTAATTTACTGGATGAAAATATTGGTTTCAGGGGGTAGGGGGGAGCGTGTAAAATGAATCTTGTCCCTTGGCAGAAATACTGTAGCTAAGCATCTGTCAGTGGCGTAGAAAGGCGAGACAGATGGGCTGGACCGCTCAGGTGTCACTTTTTTCTTCATATGGAGGCCGCCATATTCAGACAACTGCAGAATTTACATTGTGAAAGGAAATGCTGCAAAAATCTTGGCCCGTCCATAGCAGCACAAATACTAAATTGGAAATAATTTTTATTGGAAAGTAGGGCAGAAATCGAGGGTGCCGACGGCTCCTGAGTGGAAGAGGGGTCAGGGGAGCATCAAGAGAAATTTTTGATTATTTAAAAAATCAAGAAATGCACTTTGAATTGATTTAGATGATGATTTAGTGTTTGGTTCATCTAAATCTTGAGTGTAACATCTGGAAAGAGCCACCTTCCCTGACAAATTGTTAAGAACCATTCACCATTCAAGGCCCTCGCTAATTAAATAAATGAATTTTAAAAAATATGGTCAATATATTATTGTAATATTAATGTTTCTCCCTTGTGTCCACACAGATACTTCTTGTCCTGACAACTGATTTCAAATTTCCCAACACATTTGAGTCAACTCTGTGGAGGAGGTAATGCCCTGGACTTAGTCTTATTTTTAACTACAGTGGAGAATAAAGCCAGACATGCAAAAGTTAAACATCAGTTTTAATTTGATAATTTATTTGACTCAATACCAAAGCATCACTTAGTTTATCCATTTGATATATACATAATAATAATAATAATAAGAGGTCTTATATAGCGCGGTACCCCAGCCTAGGGCTGGGCTCACCGCACTGTACATAAAATTTTTTATCAAAAGAAACATAATCATGACATTATAATAAAATACATTTATGAAATTACATACAAATATAACAAATGGGCTCAAGTATGCATGGGTCTAAGTTCATGCTATTCAATAAAGAATATATTTCAACATAAATAAAGAATTAAAAAACTGTAATTAAAATACTTGATAAAATTAGAACAGATGTAATTCTATTCTTTTCATAATTTCACTTAAATTTATAAAACCCTATCTACCGTTCCTTTCATGAAATGTATTTTATATTATATGTTGTTAAAGTTACGGTGAACATTTTTTATAAATGGAATATAATCTAAAGTCAGTTGTTTTAACTCTATTCGATAGTTGAATCATTCTTTAAATCATGGCCATTGCTAACAAACTCATTGTCTAATAATTTCCCCAGTACAAATCATGGCCATTACTAGCAAACTCATTGGCATATAATTTCCCCAGTACAAATCATGGCCATTACTAACAAACTCATTTTCCTATAATTTCCTCAGTACGAATCATGGCAGAACCTGGACTAACTGGACGGATAAGGTGGATAACCAAGTTTTTAGAAAAGATGATGGACTGCAGCGTAACCCTCATAACCCCAGCAAGGTACTGATTCTTTTTAGTATATAATGTTACACATATTGACTATTTATTGTTTACCCGTAGATACTGAGATTCTTTAGTCATATAATGTAATGTTACACACATTAACTAGCTATTGTGTACCAGTAGATACTGATTCCTTAGTGATGTAGCATTTTACACCTTGACTGGCTATAATTTACCACACTCTACCA
The DNA here is from genome assembly GCA_964033795.1 of Lymnaea stagnalis. Lineage (NCBI taxonomy): Eukaryota > Metazoa > Mollusca > Gastropoda > Lymnaeidae > Lymnaea > Lymnaea stagnalis. The sequence goes on along the minus strand of CAXITT010000302.1, from coordinate 506,922 downwards.
ACTCAATTTAACTCTTTCCGTGCCAGTCCATAATATATTTTTTATTTGACTGGCCGCAATGTGCCAATTGACAATATACAGTCATTTTAATTTCTGTAGTTTATTTTGTTGCCTACGACTATCAATCCTACTTTTTATGCTCACAAATGAATGATAAATTCTTACTTCCTTTCTGTTAGATATAGGCTTTGTTTACATTTGTTTTTCCAATTATTGCGACTTTTAAAAAAATTTGTGTTGAAACTGTTGTAGACAAAACAATAGCCTCGTCTACTCCAAGCACATCAGTTGTGTGTAGACCACGTAGGTAGTTAAGTTTGCTAACAAAAGAGCTTTTTTTGCGAATTTTTGATGCTGAAACATCCTACAATAACCATGAATCATTTGAATCTGATTCCAGTGAATATTTTCAGCTTTCTGATGGGTTGATAAATGCCAAATGGCAATAAAGGATGTAATGGTAATAGTGGTGACAGTCAGCACTTTGGTAAAAATTTCAAAACGTTTTTAAAAATAAAAAAATATGACAATTGTATATAGCCTAGAAAATGAATTACAAAAACACCAAGATCAATTTTTTAGCTCAAGTTGTTCAAAAGTTATGAATTTTTTAGTAAGGACCTCAAAATCACTCATTTACTATCAATGAGGATTCAGAAAATTCTACTCCTGTTCCTGCAAACAGGCAGAAAAGATGCAGGAAGAATATTTTCTAAAGCCCATAACCCTGAATCACTGATTCCCCTAGTACCTACAAAATCATAGTCAGGGGAAAAGCCCATCAACAGTGTCTCAAAGAAGCACCTGGTTGACTATGACTAACAGTGCGCATGCTGTTTAGTGCACAAAATAAACAAGCGTGGCTGCTTTGTGTGCATCGGATGCACAGGAAACCCTCATCTGTGTTAAGGGATGCTTCAGAAAGGACCACTCCGAAAGAAATTTGTACCAAAGTAAAATATTTTGTAAATAATGTGTTTCACATTTGTGTATATATACATATGCAAAAAAAATATTTTTTTCTTCAGTTGAAATTAACATTACAAAAATGTGTGTAACTCTGTAAATAAAAAGAATATTTTAAAAATTTCTTATAAAAAATGGGTATACTTTTCGCACCCAAAATATTTCCATTGGCTGAAAACTGGTCTTGCACAAATGTGGAAAACCCCCTAGCATGGAAAGAGTTAAAAAAAAAAAAACTTTTTAAAATGATTTTTTCAATAATTGTAAAAATATGTAGTCAACATCAAGGTATGACCAGATCAGTTACTGATTTAAAAGATCAATGCTCCATGAATCATGAAATCAATTTTTGTTAAAAAGATGGATTATTGGGGTGGAAAGCACAAGGTTCTGTAACCTAATGTTTCGTTCCTTCAAATAGCGACCTAATGTTTTTATAGATAGTTTAGAAGAGGAAAAACGCTACCTTTCTCTCACAAGTCATTATAACACCTCAACAAAAGTTATGAATTCCTCATGAAATAAGGCTGGAAATATAAAAATTAGTGTATTAAGTATAACTTGCACAGTGTTACTTTTGGTGTCATTGAATTAATTGTCTTGAGTTTTGCTCAGTTTAGACGACTCTGCCACCCAGTTAATGAATTATATAAAAATGTATATATTTATATAAGAGTAGTTTGACAGAATGCCTTGTGAAAATTTTAATAATTTTGAAATTTACTTAACAGGTTTATCTTATCAGCCATGAACATTTCATCTATGTGACTGAGAATGGTGGGGAAACCTGGAAGAAATCTGAGCTGCCAGTTTCTGAGCTGACTGTAGAGGAACAGCTAGAATTCCATTCTGAGCCAGAATTTGAGGATTATGTGGCTGTTATTACCAGAACTAGAATGGTTCGTCTCATTTCATTTTTCATTTTAACCTTTCGGTTTGAATCTCGAGTTTGACCATTTATAATCAATTGATTTTATCTCAATTCTTATTGCTATTGATAATTTTATGTGTATTTAAGCTGCTTTCTACTGCCAGTAAAATGGGCATCCAGTTGTCTTATAACTGAATTATAAAACAATCATTGCCTAACTTTAATGGTCCACCAATACATGGGAATACCCTGGCTTGGGCCCTTCTGGCCCCGTCACAGAAATCTTTTGATTTACGCAGGACTTTTCTAGAATCTGTTATTTAAAACACTTGATAACATGACAGTTCTACTTATGGCTTTCAGTTATTCAATACTTCAGTTGTCCTGGAATTCACATCAAATCTCAGAAATGCTAAACATTTAATACACTGAAAAGTAAACGGATCAATAAAATGATTTCTATTACTATAGGTAATTTTTAAAAAAATCTCTTTTCATCTCAGCTCTACGTCACTTACACTAACTTCAAGACCCCTGCCAAATACATCAAAGCAGACGCTCATGCAGTCAAATGGTAAGCTGTTATAATAAACTATTAATGTGTTGTCCACTTGGCAGAGATTGTTAGTTATTGAGTTTTACCGTAAAAATTACTAAAATATTTTAAAGTAAGATTTTAAAAAAGTATATACAGTAGGAAATGAATGGCATTATGAATTATGTAGCTGGATTGTGCAGATGAATTTGATGCAGTAAATATGTAATGTATATACTGTTGTTTCACCTGTAGGGGAACCAAGGAAAACGCAAGAGAGAAAAGTCTGTATGTGACCACTGGAGAACTTATCCATCCACTGTTTTGTAAGTTGAATTGCTCATATAGTATGAAAACACTCCTACAAATAGCTTTAAAAAAATATTTTTTTTGTGGAGAGGAGTGTACTTTAACTGAGGTGAATAATTAAATCGTTTCCTTGACACAGCAATGTGGCACCTGATTTAGTATTCTAAAATCAATATCCTAATAAAATAGTTTCTTATATTATTTTACAGCTATGGAGCCTGAGTATTTTAAACTTGAACGATATAACAGCGAAACGGGAGAATGGAAAGAGATTCTTAAAAGAGTTGTGGTCTTTGAGATCCAGGATAAATTTATGTACGCCTCTATCTTTAAGTCAGAGCACCCCAGTAATCAGGTGTGTACATTATTTTTGGTATCAAGTTGAGATTGTAAGTGTAGGTGGTAGCAGCCACAGAGTACCGGGGTCAAGGACCCAACGTTTTAGGTTTAGAAATGTAAGTACCCTTAAAAAGAGTTTTTAAAACTTATTGTATATTAACAGCCTCTTTGTACAGTGCTATCTTTGTATTGTACCACGAGTTCATGGACAGGGTAATTATCATAGCCCATTGGACATGGGTTCATGGACAGGGTAATTATCAAATCCTATTGGACATGGGTTCATGGACAGGGTAATTATCAAAGCCCATTGGACATGGGTTCATGGACAGGGTAATAATCGAAGCCCATTGGACATTGGCTCATGGACATGGACTATAGCCAGGGCCAACTGGAGGTGTGGGAGGCAGTGCCAAGAAATGCTGTAAGATCCAACAAACAAAACCGACAAACTGAAGGGAACATTTTTTAAATTATTTACAGCAGTAGATTTTGTTTGTGCATAATTTGTACTGGTCATATGTTTGTTACTTTCTTTATTTTTTTCTTTATGCATTTTTATCCCTTCTGGGGCATAGGCCGTCCATAAGAATTTTCCACTCATCACGGTCCTGTGCTTTCCTTTTCAATTGCTTCCAGGTGTATCCCATATTTTGTGTGTCTGCCTCTAGCTCACATCTCCATGTATTTTTAGGCCTTGCTCTCTTTCTTTTTCCCTGTGGGTTCCATGTTAGACATTGTCTGGGGGTGCTATCTGGGGGTTTTTGGGGGGGTTTTCAGAGCGAAAATCCCCAGATGTTTGTTACTAGCAATTTAATTAAAAAAGGAAAACTAACGTAACTGAATTATTTTTATGATTATAAATTTTATTGCAACACTCTTTAAGGGGGGGGTGGGGGGGGGGGGGAAAGCAAGGAATGTTTGGAAATTGATCACTACAAAAAATTAAGAAGCCCTGTAATAGGAAATTGATACAAAATGTCAATGACTGTCCAAACATGGAATATTATAATTTCACCACTTATAATTGTGTGTTATACAATCGATTGAATGAGTTTTAAATGCTTCGATGAGTATATTAGAAATAGAAATATTTGAATTGTTGGCCCCTATTGTTGGTTGTCATTTTATTGAAAAAGTTCTATATTCATCTTTCAACTATTAATGTAAGTACTTTCATTGATTTCAGGAGGATGAAAAGCTGATGATGATTTCATCAGATGGTGGAGACACATGGAATGAGGCTCAGTTACCAACATTGACAGGAGACAGGGTGAGTGGAGAAGATGAATTGACTCTGGTTTTATTGCGAGGCTATTTGGACAGATTAAGTTTGACTTTACTTGCTATTATTAAAATTAATTGCACACGCATTTGACTGCACTGTCAGGAAGCCTGTGAATATTTAAACAGAAATGAAAGTTGTGCTTGATAAATATCTATTAATGATACATGGCTGCGGGGCTGAAGGAGGAAGTGGGTGAGCCGAGATCATGTTTATGAAAGGAAATTACTTCTAGAGAATGTTTGCAGCTCTTTGCATCATTGAATTTCTCTAAACACTTACCTCACCCCCAACCCTTTTTTTTTTTTTTTTCTCCCCCCCCCCCCCCCCCCATTTTCTTTCAACCTGGTCATAATTATCTGATGAATGAATTTTTTTCTTCATCTCATTTTCAGTTTTTCTCTGTCTTGGACATGTCTGAGGGATTGATTTTCATGCATGTGGACAATCCAGGAGGTGAGTGAAAGGAATTGTTTTTTTTCTGGGATGTAAAAAATGCCAATTAATTCTAGCATTGTAAATTTAATGTTTCAGTATAGAATGTTTTGTTTTCTAGATTGGTCTTCTTTCAATCTTTCAAATTTTGTCGACAATATCTGTGTTCTTAAATGTGTAACTCTATTTCTTTCTGCTAACTATAGCAAGGTACGATACTTAACATTTTATTGCATTTTTAATTTAATCCATAAGTAATATTTTTCTTGGACTTTTATATATATATATATATATATAGATACTGGTTCCTTCCATCAGATTTTCAGATTTTGAAAATAACAAAGTAGACTGATTTCCACTCACAAGGGAGACTGTTCAAAAGTCTGCTTTTCTTTGTTTACAGATACCGGACATGGTGTCCTGTACACATCTTCATCAGATGGGATTGTTTACTCAGAGTCGTTGCGCAACCATCTGTTCCCCAACTACAATTCAATACATGACTTCTATAAGGTGATTCATTTAACCCATTAATAGTATTTTAAACAGTAACTTGAAGTCAGGGTCTGGGTTGAGGTGTCCTTCACTGATTTCTGAATGTTAATTTTTGGGCATTAAAATCTATCAACAATAAACTTCATTGACCTAAAGATTTAATTCTGTAATCTGAAATTATAAATGAGTTTACTCAATGTTAGTTTGACTCAACTTTATCCAGGTTTATTTCCAAGTCACGTTAATATTTATATCTAGCTAATTTGTTTATTGCCAGGTTGAGTCCATCCGAGGTGTTTACCTGGCCAGCCAAATGAGTGAAGCGGACAAGTCCATCCACACGGTCATAACTTACAACCGAGGTGGGGAGTGGACCAATGTAACACGACCCGAGGGGGTTGAATGTAAGAACGCTGAACAGGTAACAACTCACATCATCATTTAAGCTGAACCTGAAACATTGTGTCAAATAGCAATTTTTTAAAAACCTTTTTTGAGCTCTTGTTTGTTGTCATTGTTGTTTTTTCACATTCATATTCATGTTTGTGTTTGAAGGTTTTTAAATAATCATTCAAAAACAAAGATGTGTGTATGTATGAAAACTTGGATTTCTTTGTACTTAAAAATTGTCTTCCATATGTTTGTTGACAGGATGGCTGCTATCTTCAAATCCATAATGCTTACAGTGTGCATAGAGGCATTATTGGAAGGCCTCCAAATAGCCAAAAAGAGGCTTATGGGATCGTACTGGTCCACGGTGAGGTTTTCTTTAGAGCTTTCAAACAATACTGTTGTCTACAGAACTGAGATTAACGCCACTGATACTTTTTAAAAAAATGGATACATTTTAAACTAAACATGTTTTGAATGCTAGGATTTCAGATTTTGATATGGCTAATACTGTCATGTCTGTAATGCTAAGGCTTCAGATTTTGACCTTCCTAGGGTTGTTAAAAATAGTATCAGAATTATGTGTTTTCTCTGGACTTTTAAGGAGAACAAACTAAATTTGATCAACAAAGTATGCATGAAAGTATGCATCCTGCAAGGGATTCATTTGTTACATTTTTGCATTCAGAAATCATTGATCACGTAATACTTTGAACATGACACTTGTATGGTAGATAAATGAACCAGTTTAATGATGTGCAACTCATTCTCTGTCACAGGTCATGTGGCCAGCAATCTCCAGACCACTCCTCCTGATGTCTTCCTGTCAACTAATGGGGGATACCAGTTCAAGCGGGTAAACTATCTCAGCCAGCTCAGTATTTTAAACATGCAAAATGGCAAATCAAGGATAAAAAAAGATTGAATTAGACATATTTCCACTTACTTCACAAGAGAAGAATTCTCCTTCTTGAAGAGTTTCATTCTTCTGATGGCAATATGAATGGCCTCTCTTAAATAAGTTAACATAAATAAGTGATAGACATGTCCCCGAGGTCCACTTAACATCTAACATTGCTATCATAACAATCTTCTCCAAGGTCCACCTAACATTTATTAAAATTGCTTTCATTACCATCGCCTCCAAGGTCCACCTAAGATAACATTGCCATCATTTCCATCTTTTCAAATGTCCACCTAACATTAGTTAGCATTTTTATCATCACCAGGTGCTGCAGGGTCCCCACGCCTATGAGATTGCTGACAGTGGTGGCCTGCTGATTGCTGTACCAATCATTGATGACACCCCCAACATTGTCAAGTTTAGTACAGATGAAGGGAACTGCTGGCATGTTTACAAGTTCACAGATGAATCTATCAAGTGAGGGACTTCCTTTTTTGGGTTGATTTATTACAAAAATACCATTTTGTTCCATCTGTGAAAACGTCTTGATTTTTATTTGATTCTGAGACAGTTATGTTCAAGTGAATTCATCAGTAGTTTAAAGTTTAGCTTATTAATTCTCTTGTACATGTCTTATGTAAAAAAAAAAATTTTTTTCTTAAATGATGATAGTTGGAAAGAATGGTATAAATTGAAATTAAAACAATAAGAGAAAAGGAATAAGTCAAGGAAAATCATCTAAAATGTTCATCATTAAACAAAATTTCTTCCCCTTGACAGTAGGGGGTTCAAGTTTTTGTGATGGGGAAATTTTGTTTGTATGGTAACTCAATTTTGTTTGTATGGTAACTCAATTTTGTTTGTATGGTAACTCAATTTTGTTTATATGGTAACTCAATTTTGTTTGTATGGTAACTCAATTTTGTTTCAACACATGAGTACATGTCATATTGCTTATCATTCAGGTTTACTGGTCTGCTGACCGAGCCTGGGGGTCAGTCCATGACTGTTGGAATCTGGGGCTACACCAGTACTACCAAGAAGTGGGTCGTCAATATCATAGACTTCAGTAACGTGGTCACAGAGGAATGTGAGTCTTTAATTTTAATGAAATGTTTTTACAATTTTCTGTTTATCAAGTCATGTTGTTTAGTTATGGCCATAACTTCTCTCATATTGTCTGCATTTTTTTGTCTAAAGTTTTGTGTTTGTTTAGTCAGCTGATGCTAATGAATTAAAACTGATTTTGGATTTATATCTGGGTCAGGGTCAAATCTAAAAAAAAAAAATACCCCAAATCAAATTATTGAGACACTCATTTGTATTGAAGGGATGTTCTTACACGTTAGCTCTGATTTGGGAAATCAAAAATAATCTGTTTAAGCTAGTGTTCAAATATGCAGTTCTGTGCAGTGTTGTAAGATGTTGATTTCAGTCAGTGATGGAAAAAGAGAAATAGTTTTTTAGACTTCTTTTATTAATATAATAACTATAATTAATACTAATTTTCAATTTTAAAAAAAGTCTTGTTTTTTTAAATTATTGTCATCTACATTTGAATATGTGTCACTGGAAAAAAAAATGGAGGCTGGGGTGTTAAAATCACTCTGGACAAAAATGGAGGCTGGGGTGTTAAAATCACTGGGGAAAAAAATGGAGGCTGGGGTGTTAAAATCACTGGAAAAAAAAATGGAGGCTGGGGTGTTAAAATCACTGGGGAAAAAAATGGAGGCTGGGGTGTTAAAATCACTGGGGAAAAAAATGGAGGCTGGGGTGTTAAAATCACTGGGGAAAAAAATGGAGGCTGGGGTGTTAAAATCACTGGGGAAAAAAATGGAGGCTGGGGTGTTAAAGATTTTTAGGTGTCACAATTTTATATTAATCTTCGCAAGACTTAAAAATGAGAAATAGATCTACCATTGATAGAGATCAGAGGGGATTGGGTAACACTGAGTTTTTTAAAGTTTTTTTTTTTTTTTAAATGTAAAAAAAACCATGTTGCAGACCTTTTTAAAAAAACCAGTTTTCCTAACAGGTAAAGAAGATGATTATGTCGACTGGATTCCACATGCAAGATTGAAGAGCACTCCTGGACAAGAAGGTTGTTTGTTGGGCCAGAAAGAGACATTCAAAAAAATTAAAGCAGACTCATGGTAGGTCTGCCTGTAGATACAACGTGGACATGATACAATATTGTTTGTGTCTGTAGATACAATCTGGACAGGATGCAATATTGTTTGTGTCTGTAGATACAATCTGGACAGGATACAATATTTTTTGTGTCTGTAGATACAATCTGGACTCGATACATTATTGTTTGTGGCTATAGATACAATCTGGACAGGATAAAATATTGTTTGTGTCTGTAGATACAACCTAGACAGGATACAATATTGTTTGTGGCTATAGATACAATCTGGACAGGATACAATCTGGACAAGATGCAATATTGTTTGTGTCTGTAGATACAATCTGGACAGGATGCAATATTGTTTGTGGCTATAGATACAACCTGGACAGGATACAATATTGTTTGTGGCTATAGATACAACATGGACAGGATACAATATTGTTTGTGTCTGTAGATACAACCTGGACAGGATACAATATAGTTTGTGCCTGTAGATACAACCTAGACAGGATACAATATTGTTTGCGTCTATAGATACAACCTGGACAGGATACAATATTCTTTGTTGCTATAGATACAACCTGGACAGGATACAATATTCTTTGTTGCTATAGATACAACCTGGACAGGATCAATATTCTTTGTTGCAATAGATACAACCTGGACAGGATACAGATTGTTTGTATGAAACCCTCAATGTCCTAAAAGAACAACTTTGGTTGTACCTAAAATATGATCCCAATAGCCAAACATATTTTCAGAAATATAAAGTAAAATATTTTGGACAACTTTTATGTTATGTTTTGGTGCTACTCCCGTAAGGCTGTGTCCGCTCATAAGACTGTGGTCAGCTGTAAGACTGTTTCTTTGTTTCAGGTGTCATAATGGCTATGGTCGTAGCAGGGAAAAGCTACAACAAAAATGTCCTTGTACAGAGGAAGATTATGAATGGTGAGATAGGACTTTGTCATTTGTCTGAGGACTTGATTGTTTTGTTACACTTAGCACTTGTTGTTGGTTACTTGTTACACCCTATCACTTGTTACTTGTTACACCCTATCACTTGTTGTTGGTTACTTGTTACACCCTATCACTTGTTGTTGGTTACTTGTTACACCCTATCACGTGTTGTTGGTTACTTGTTACACCCTATCACTTGTTGTTGGTTACTTGTTACACCCTATCATTTGTTATTGTTACTTGTTACACCCTATCATTTGTTATTGTTATTTAACTGTTTTATGTAACATGGTTCACATGTCATCTGTGGCGCCCCAACGGTCCAAGGACTAAGGGACATGAGGATGAGGATGTAACCAGTTTGTTAACTTATCTATGTAACCAGTTCGTTAACTGATCTTTGTAACCAGTTCATTAACTTATCTATGTAACCAGTTCGTTAACTTATCTATTTAACTAGTTTGTTAACTGATCTTTGTAACCAGTTCATTAACTTATCTATGTAACCAGTGCGTTTATCTATGTAACCAGTTCATTAACTGATTTTTGTAACCAGTTTGTTAACTTATCTATGTAACCAGTTCGTTAACTGATCTTTGTAACCAGTTTGTTAAAAATATCAGCTGGCACAATGATGTTCATTAAAAATTGATGTTTCTCATTCTGTACTCCATTGCATGGCAGCCATCTTAAATGAATGCTTTATTTCCTCAGTGACTTTGGCTTCCATCGGCTGGCAGGGTCAACCAAGTGTGTCAGACAGTCTGAGATTAAATCTGAGGACATTGACATATGCACCAAAGGCCATGTGGACAAACTCATCACTGTTGGGTCAGTGTCAGTGCTCTACTAACCTATACAAAACTGAAATTTATTTTTTGCACCATCAAGTAAAATTGCTCTTTTTTTTTATTACAACATCAAGTAAAATTTCTTTGTTGCACCATCAAGTGAAATTGCCTTTTTTCCACAACATCAATTAAAATTGCCTTTTTTGTAACAAGTGCACCCTCAATCATCCAGTAAAGATTTTAATTGACTGCAGTGTGCTTTTGAATTGAAGATACCATTTGATGCTCCTAATTAAGTCATTTAATTATTATCTATTCTGAAATGTTTAAACAACAAAATTGGGTTAAATTTGTCTTTGGTACATTTTATATTCCTGCATGTTTTACATTCTTACAAGTGGTTCGCATCAAGACCAGTGTGTTGTCATCAAGACCAGTGGGTTGTCATTAAAACTAGTGGGTTGTCATTTAGACCAGTCAGTCAGTTGTCATTAAGATGAGTGGGTTGTCATCAAGACCAGTGGGTTGTCATTAAGACCAGTGGGTTTTCATTAAGACCAGTGTGTTGTCATTAAGACCAGTGGCTTGTCATCAAGACCAGTGGGTTGTCATTAAGACCGTTGGGTTGTCATCAAGACTAGTGGGTTGTCATTTAGACCGGTGGGTTGTCATCAAGACCAGTGGCTTGCCATTAAGACCGGTGGGTTGTCATTAAGACCAGTGGGTTGTCATTAACACCGGTGGGTTGTCATCAAGACCAGTGGATTCTCATTAAGACCGGTGGGTTGTCATTAAGACCAGTGGCTTGTCATCAAGACCAGTGGGTTGTCATTAAGACTAGTGGGTTGTCATTTAGACCGGTGGGTTGTCATCAAGACCAGTGGGTTGTCATTAAGACCAGTGGGTTGTCATTGAGACCGATGGGTTGTCCTCAAGACCAGTGGGTTGTCATTAAGACCAGTGTTTAGAATGAAGATAACTTCTGGCCAAAGCTGCTTTAACATATGTATTCTGTAACGGACTATGTTTTCACATGAAAACAGAGAGGTAGCATGAGTGAACAGTGAATTGTGTTGACCATGTATTTTTGAGATGCAAATGTGAACTCCACGTTTTTGGAGAGTAAAATTATGTTTTTGTCAGAGCGGTTGTTTTGCACGCTTTGCTGGTAATAAAGTATGAGTTGACTGATATAGTAGAGAGCTGAGCGCAGAGCAGTAGAGTCAGTAGCGTGAGAGCTGTGTGATTAGACAGTTGAGCTGAGTTGACAGTAGTGTGAGGACGTGTCTTTCTTAATGATGGAATACTATAGATATATATGTGAAATTACATTCATGCAAGGATTATTTATTAATATTATCAATATAAAGTGTGTTCAATAAAGTACTGTAAGTTTAACCAGGATTCAGTATTCTTATTTGCGTGCCCGGATTATAAGTGGAAGAATGAAGAAGCCTTAGTCGGCATCCTGAAATATCAACATAACATAAGTAACCATACTACTGACATAACCCACAGCATAAGAAATAAGCTCCCACGCCATGTCAGAGTAGATGTGTTACAAATGGTGTCAGAAGCGGTGTAACGACGATGCGTTACAAATATTGTAAAGAAGTGTCAGAAATGTGTTACAGAACATTGAGTAACAATGATATATTTTAAAATTCGAGCGGAAGAATACAGCGAACGACATTACGACCGTGTATTAATCAAGTCCGAGACGAGTTCACTACACACAGAGTTAGCCGATAATTGAGGTCAGTCACGGGAGTTCAGAGTTCAGTCAACTGGTACACGGCAACTAGCAGCATAAGGAAAATTTTCAAGTTATTTACAACTGTAGCAAAGATTTACTGTAAGCCTACATATTACAAGACCAACAGAAGTAGAAGTCTGACGTTATTACAGATGAGATGTGTGTATCAAGACATCGAAAGTAAGATTTCCCCAGCATAATCTTCACTTTATACAAGCCGCACAAAGCCTAGTGCGCATTTCAAGTAAAGTAATTCTTTAATTACTCACAAGTTCAACTGAGTCGGAGAGAAAGTACACTATTTCCAATTGGATTATTACACTATTACTTCTATTACGCAAGGTACTTGCATTGGATTACTGAAGCAGTTTGTGTTGTAACTTTTTCATTGGATTATATAATTTTTGCATTGGAATATTTACCCAAGTACACTTCTACATAGAAGGATTATCGACTACGCAGATCATAGCGTCCACAGAGGAGCAGAGGTGACCAACTACAGATTTCTTTTGGACACTTGGTATTTATGTATTTATGTGTTATGTATTATATATAATTTAAGACTTTAAAAATCTACTTATAGAATACTTAATTAGATTAAGTAAAATTTTTACTTTTTCTGTATAATATAAGTTTAATTTTAGAGTATACTTTAGGAATATCCACGGTGTTATCTTTCCTAGGGAAGTTTTTTTATTAAAACGGTAAAGGTTTCTTCTGGCCCTATTTATAACACTGTAGGATAATTCTGTGTTAGCTGTGAAGTCTAGTTTGTACATTGTCATAACTGTTGTTTTTTAGTAGATCTTGTCATATTTGTGCTATTTGTCTTGTCATTGTTATACATATTGTCAACCTACTGTCATATTTTCTACTATCTTGTGGTCCATAAACTAAACAGTACTTTTGTATTTGTTGTCTCATTTGTATTCATGTAAACGTCTACATATCTGTATTTATGTTGTGAAGTAGACAATTTAATTACTTTAAATTTTTCTTACACTTATTTATAACTTATAATTCATGTTTCAACTTGCATTTGTGTATACATTCATTAACATGTAGATATATGAAAGATCGTAAACTATTTTAATTGATAACCAAAGAATAAGGAGATAACTGATATACTGATACATAACAATATAATTTTAGTTACTCACATTACACAAAAAAATGGCAGAGTACTTAGAATTATTAGAAGTAGGTGAGAAGCTTGGCTTGAAGCAGGAGAAATTAGCTGACTTCGTAACTCGAGAAATGGACAAACTTAGGGAAAAACAAGACAAAGACAAAGACCGAGAAGCTAGACTGTTAGAGAGAAGCGACCTTAAACAAATAGAGGAAATGAAATTAAAAGGACAAAAAGAGATAGATGAACTAAATTTAAAAGGACAAAAGGAAATAGAAGAGCTAAAACTAGAAAGAGCTAGAATAGAATCAGGACAGCATACACCATCAACAAGCAATAGAGAAACCAATAGTACATATAAACCTAAATTTAGAGAATTTAATGAACATAAAGAGGAAATTATTAGTTATTTGTCACAATTTGAGGGCATATGTCAGTCTTACAATTATAGAGAAGAGACTTGGGCTAATATTTTATTGAGCAGATTATCAGGGAAAAGCCTAAGCATTATCAATTCACTTAGTGAAGAACAAAAGAATAATTATAACTATATAAAGAAAGTTTTGTTAAAGTTCTATGGAAACACAGAAGACATTTATAGAAAAAATTTCCATAACATAAGACTAGAGAGAGAAGTAGACCCTAACACCACCATATTCAATATTAGAGACAATCTTGTCAAATGGCTTGAATTAACTGAAATTGACCTAAATGATCCAAAGGCATTACTAGATATGTTTATCATAGACAAAATATTAAGAAATGCATCAGTCTCTTTATTTTCATTCCTTAAAGAGAGAAAGATTAAAAATGAGCGTGAGTTAGTTGACTCAATCACAACATTTAAAGATGCTCACCCCAATGAAGAGCTAGATAATAGAAATAGCACACTAGCTTCTATTAGAAACACACCCAGTGATAGAGACAGTCAAAAACCAAACACATATTATCAAAATAGAAGATACAACAGCCTACCTGCCAGATGGCAAAACAATAAATTTCAGAATAACTATCAAAATAATTACCAGACATATGCTAATTACTCAAACAACAACAAATGTTTCTACTGTGGCATTCCAGGTCACAAGAAATATGAGTGTAGGAAATTACATAGAGATTTAGGACATTCACAACAATACTATCAGAGAACATCACCCAACACTAGTCCAATAAGACACAACAATACAAATAGGAGTAGACAACAATATAGAAACCAACCAAGTGATCACCAGAGACACAACACTAATCAAACAAATAATAGACACAATCAGAATACACCTCATGAAACATCAGCTAGTATTTATCACACTGATGGAACACTCAAATTTTCACCAGCAATTGTAAACAATAAAGTAGTTAAATGTCTCAGAGACACTGGTTGTACAACAATAATTGTAGACAGAAAATTAGTAAATGACAACTACTACACAAATGAAAAAACCATAGTTATCTTAACCAACAATAATAGAATAGAATGCAGGAAAGCTAGAATCAAAGTTGATTGTCCATGGATCACAGGATCTGTGACAGCTGTTGTAATGGAGAATCCAGTGTGTCCATTAATTATTGGCAATATAAAAGAACTAAGCAATAACACTAAGTATCTAATAACAGAAGGGATAAGAGGAAGACATTTAAACATGAATCCAACACATAGCATAACAAGACAACATAACAAAGGAATTCTTAATAAAACATATACAGAACAAAAATCAGACAGGGCAAAACACATTTTTAGACTAAATTCAAGAAACATTCATCAACAATATAGACAGGCTGAAAAATTCAATAATGAAATCAAAGACAGAGAAAACAAGTTTCAAGAAGAACATTACACAACTACAAATAACAATTTTATGGAAAGAGATGGACAAAGAGATAACAGATCACAATTGTCATTTTCTTCAGTGCGGAGAAATACTTAACATTACATTTTAGCTAACCTAGCATAACACTTTCTGCTAAATTAATTATTAGCTGTTAAGAGCAAAATTTTTTCAAATATAGGAATTGTCTACACAGAACTATTTTTTAAACTGTTTACATTATTGGTCATCAACTTTTTCATAGACAATGACAATAAAATTAAGGTTAAATTGAGCATGAAGAGCATTAAAATACACATTCAACCATTTTTTTGATAAGACACTTGTACATATCAATTTTGTAAATATCAGATTTTAACAAATTGTAAATTTTCTAATGCAAAATTTAAGGTTGTTACATTCATTTTGCAGTGTTTATTATTCATTAAGATGTCAATGTCACTTCACATTATCATACATAAAGATATTCACTATTATGTGTGATATTAACAGTAAAAGGCCATGTATTTCATTATGATGAAATGTTAATGTTGTTACATTTATTTGATTGATAGATGTGGGATTGAAATTTTCTAAGAGACATTATCATTATTTCAACATATAATGCCAAAAATTTTGTTGCACAAAATTTTTTCAGATGGGTGGGGCATGTAACGGACTATGTTTTCACATGAAAACAGAGAGGTAGCATGAGTGAACAGTGAATTGTGTTGACCATGTATTTTTGAGATGCAAATGTGAACTCCACGTTTTTGGAGAGTAAAATTATGTTTTTGTCAGAGCGGTTGTTTTGCACGCTTTGCTGGTAATAAAGTATGAGTTGACTGAGATAGTAGAGAGCTGAGCGCAGAGCAGTAGAGTCAGTAGCGTGAGAGCTGTGTGATTAGACAGTTGACAGAGTAGTGTGAGGACGTGTCTTTCTTAATGATGGAATACTATAGATATATATGTGAAATTACATTCATGCAAGGATTATTTATTAATATTATCAATATAAAGTGTGTTCAATAAAGTACTGTAAGTTTAACCAGGATTCAGTATTCTTATTTGCGTGACCGGATTATAAGTGGAAGAATGAAGAAGCCTTAGTCGGCATCCTGAAATATCAACATAACATAAGTAACCATACTACTGACATAACCCACAGCATAAGCAATAAGCTGCCATGTCAGAGTAGATGTGTTACATATTCCAATAAAAGATTTTATTATTTGGTGTCATAACACTTACATATGTATTGATCAGCATGAATCGTACAATGATTATACCAATATAGAAGAAGCTTCACAGGCAAGCATGGCATGTTGATGAGAAAGTTGTTGCATGTCATGCTGTAAGATATGTTTGATAACGTTTCCATGTTTGATGACCTCAATATTTCATGATCTGTTTCAGATACCGACTCATCCCTGGAGACCAGTGTGATGTGACCAACGGTTTCCACCCAGTGTCTGACATTGTTCATCTGGATGAAATTTGTAATACTTGGGACAAGTCAGCTGTGAAAAAGGACTTTGAGGCTCCTAAGAAGGTGAGCAACTTTAAACTGAATTATTCAAAGTGTTGTCAACATTTTTTGGGGTCTTTTTATCAGGGTTTTAGGGTGACAGTTTTGGTGTTTTTATCAGGCTTTTAGGATGACAGTTTTTAGTGTTTTTATCAGGCTTTTAGGATGACAGTTTTTAGTGTTTTTATCAGGCTTTTAGGATGACAGTTTTTAGTGTTTTTATCAGGCTTTTAGGATGACAGTTTTTAGTGTTTTTATCAGGCTTTTAGGATGACAGTTTTTAGTGTTTTTATCAGGCTTTTAGGATGACAGTTTTGGTGTTTTTATCAGGCTTTTAGGATGACAGTTTTTAGTGTTTTTATCAGGCTTTTAGGATGACAGTTTTGGTGTTTTTATCAGGCTTTTAGGGTGACAGTTTTGGTGTTTTTATCGGGCTTTTAGGGTGACAGTTTTGGTGTTTTTATCAGGCTTTTAGGATGACAGTTTTTAGTGTTTTTATCGGGCTTTTAGGATGACAGTTTTTTTGTTAAAGAAATGAAGAGAAAAGTAATGAATTAAAATGCTACAATTAAAAAGATATCATTCATTCAATCAAAGATATCTTTTTAAAATAAGACCATGAAAGCTCTAAGCCACATGAAGGAAAACATGGTTTCACCTTTCTAAGTCTAACATTGTAATCTAATTTTGCAGATGAAAAAAAAAAATTAAGTATAAATTCTATATCTTACAAGGCTTGTTTACTCTACCTCTTTATTTGGTGACTCCTTGTAGAGCAATGATTCAATGAAGCTGGTTGTCATAGCTGTCATTACAAGCATCCTGGTGCTGGTGGCTTTTGTTGGGGCTATCTTCATGTACAAAATGGTGCTGTTACGCAGACAGTAAGTCCTTGTATTTGAGTTACAGTATGGCTAATGGATTAGATGCCTAGATTAAGACTTGCATGGCTTAAAGGTGAATTCAGGTATCCTCTAAGATTCTAGGTAAACGGTGAAGTATTTTACGGCACTCAGACTTGACATAAGCTTTGTGATCATTGGATCAACTTCTATTGACTTAGATGTAAACTGAGATAAACAAAGATTAAATCAACTCTACTTACACTAAAATAAATCAAGCATTCAATCAACTTCACCCGGACGTAACGTGAGATTCATCATGATTAAATCAACCTCTATGAACCTGTGACACATGACATATTATGTTTCCATTTATTTGAAGGATTTAAATAAAATACAAAAGTTTATAAACTCAAACTGGGTCACACTTGTGTGTGTTTATGGCTTGATAGTGATGGCTGGCTCATTTATTCTCTGTAGCAAAGTTGTGTATCGCTACTCCATGTTGAACCAGGCAGACGAGAGAGATTCAGAGTTTGAAAATGCACTCATCAGCCACGACACACTTTACAGGGATTCATCAGAGGATGAGGTAAGTCCTGGCAGTCATCTTGTGTTTGCTGGTCTCTTTGGTGACAAATGTATCCAAGGACTTCCCAGTAACCACAGATCCAATCAGTGATAGTGTTAACTTAACACACATGACGATAAACTGGCCCAGGCGTAGATATATTTTTAGAGATTTTACAAATTTGAATTGAAAAGTGCTCTGAAATTCTTTCACAGGGTTTTTAAACTCATATGGGGAGCTTGTGTACCGTTAATTATACAAATAGAATATTTCAAGCCACTGGGCACTAACGAAAATTTTAAAAATGCTACGAATAGACACCAACAAAAAGAAAAAGTGCCAAAGTTAGGTTTCAGAATTATGATGAATACTTATGTTTGACCTTACGTCCTAATCTTATGATACATTTAGATGAAATGACTTTGGTCCACAGGTAGAGGAAGAGAACAGATCCCCACAACACAACGGTAAAGGTCCAGTCAGGGACAGTCATGCACCCAAGTCCTATCATGATGATTCTGATGATGTAATTATCCATGTGGTGTTATTATTAGCTTACATAAGTTCAAGGTTTACTAAAGATTTTTTTGAGACAAAAACAACAGTACTAATGTGAGCATCAGTGGGGTAGAAGATATGCATATATTAAGAACCAAGAGGAAAATATCATTTGTAAGTGCTAAGTAGGGTATGGGCTGAAAAAAATAACTTCAGCGATGAAATTTTCAATTTAGTGTTGAAACTAAGGCAATATTGATTTGATTGGGAGTGAACATTTTGAGAACTGTAGGCATGAGCAGAGCCTTCTCCCATCTCCCATCTCTTTCTGTCATTATCAGAACTGCTTTTTATAATTTAATATAAAATTTTTCTCTTGGCAGGATATGCTAGGATGAGTTACGTGTCTTGACAGGATATGCTAGGATGAGTTAGGTGTCTTGACAGGATTGCTGGGATGAGTTACGTGTCTTGACAGGATATGCTAGGATGAGTTACATGTCTTGACAGGATATGCTAGGATGAGTTACGTGTCTTGACAGGATATGCTAGGATGAGTTACGTGTCTTCAAGTCATTCCCAAACCACATCTTGACCACAAGTGAGGTGGGCTGACAAGTTGAACTGAAACTTATCAATGAGATGCCAGTGTTAAAATGGTGGGGTGTGCGAGAGAGATTGAGAGATAGAAATTGAATGAACTCTTCTCTATGTTGAGTCAATGTGCAAAAAAAATTAAATGATTCTGGTGGAATAATGTGTGAGTTTGAAAGAGATTAAGGTAAATATGTTTTAGTCAAGCAATCTGGGAAATAAATCATTTGAACAGATTTCCCCTTGCCCACATGTTGATGTGCAAAACTTGTATTGTTGAGATGAAAAGAATGTAGCAAGCTAACAAGATACTTTGGTCATAATAAATAAGTAAAATCTCAATGTTTTATTGCATACTCTTTATTTTTCTTTTACAAAAATGAAATTTGTATAATGTGCTTTACACTTTTGTTGTTGTGTGTCTTTCTTAGAGGGACCAGCTGAAAAGTAGCTCATTGAATGACATAAATCTTTTCAGTCTTCGGTTAAAGTTGATCCCGCCTCAATTTTATATGCATAAATCAAATGGATGATAATGTATGTCTCACATTAGTTAAAAACAAAATTAGTTTCTGTTGAGTAATTGTAATTAATGAGCAGATAAATGTGTTAGTTCAGTTATCAGCTCAGTTATGGACCTTGGCCATGACAGTATAGAACTTGAACAGTTTTAGACAAAGATAATTGTAGTTTTTATGTTTTGAGTTATTTAAGGAAGGTTGTAGAGACTGTCTACAGAAGCCTTGACTTAATCACATAGCTTCAGCACTTGTGAGCAAAATGAAATACATCCAATTTGGTTCTTGAAGCAACTTCTAAGTGTTTACAGGAAAATAGACCCATGGTAAATAAAGCCAAAACAGACGGGATCAGTTACAAAACTCAAAGATTTGATTTCTTTTGGAAAGACACTTTTTTTAATATATTTTTTTTTAAAAAGTACTTTTAAATGAGTGTGTTTTTCTGTGTCTTATATAGACAAGAACATGAGGGTTCATCATCTTTGGGCTTTTCTCCTCACGTGTGTATTTTTTAAAATTTTGTATTATCTTTTATCACCCGTATTGAAGGGAATGTTTTATTTTCTATTACAAACATAATGCTGGTTATTCACTTGAAATCCCTGCTCAGTGCTCATGCAGTTTTGTCACGGAGATGCTTGAAAATAGGAATTATTGGATTAAATAAAACTTTTGATTGCTACTCCCGAAACGGTAGCTTAAAAATCTTCTTTTGAGTTGGGGCCAAAAATATTGTTTGCCCTCTTTTAAAAAAAGGAAAGAGAAAGATAGCCAATATTTTAGCCAAATGGAACAATCTAACTAAATGTTATTTAAATCAAATAAATGTATCTATATTTTGCTTTAGAAAAGATACTGAAATAATCTATTGGGGGGGGGGGGGCAGTGATAGAAATGAAATTTGGTGCCTCTAAAAATGTATGTTTTTGTTTTTCAATGAAAGAACAAATGAATTTTGCATATTAATAGATAGGATGAAAAAATCACTATACCAGCTCATGCATAATTGTATTACTTTTGATACCACTATGGAGATCTGATCTCATAGCTTTAGCGGTCCTCACAAATATCTATTATATGTCTATCAAAATGCTTTCTTTATAAGTGGTCTTTTTTTTTGCTGATAATTTTGGTGTTTCGTTTTTAAGGTCAAGTTGAATACACAATGTGTAATGGTTGCCACTTGTAAGATTTTTCCCCCATTTAAAATGACTTGAGTCAAAATGATCTTTTAAGGTTGGAAGCAAGTTAAGATATAAATAGAATAGTCATGCTTTTTTTTTTGTTTTTTTGTTGAAATTCCGATTTGATCCAGGAAACCTCAAAACTTTTATATGAGTCCTTTTTCTAAGATGGATACAGATATACTGAAGTTTATTCACTACTTGGGCTGAAATCTTTTTGATAAATGTATGAAGTTAATAAACTGCTCATTTGTTGGTCAAATAAAGCTAACCTAATGCAATTGGTTTTTATTCAAATTCAATTTTGTAAATTTGCAACTACTATTATTAATAGCATAATTTTTTTACGCTTTGTTTTTTTTATTACTTCTCTATATGTGAAAGATTCATTGACATTATTCATATTTGAAAATTTCAAAGGTTTTGGAGATTTAGCTTACATGGGTCACAGAGGCGTAGCGAGGGTGTTTGGCGCCCGGGGACAAGATTCGCGACCGGGGACAAGATCCATTTTTAAGTGCCCCTTTTTCTTTTTTTCAACTCTCAAACCCATTATTTTCATCAATAAAATAATATCAAAGCACATTTTGGCGCCCCTAACTAGCTGGCGCCTGGGGACATCTGTCCCCCCTGCTCCCCCCTCGCTACGCCTCTGATGGGTCATCTGTATAAGTGACAAGAAGAAAACCTATTGTATTATAACATTAATTGATGATGCCATTTTTGTCCTCTCTTCTCTCTAAACTGTATTTTAGATAGGATTCAAAGGTTCAATGGCATTTCCATCAAAGAAAACACATCGATTGGTGGCTGGGTTTAACATTCCTTACATATTTATCTTACTTGGCCTTGAGTTTACCTTCTCAGTTGAACAGTAACCAGCTAGTAATTAGTGGACTGGCCTTGAGTTTACCATCTCAGTTGAACAGTAACCAGCTACTAATTAGTGGACTAAAGACATGTTTCTTAACTAGTTTCTCTTGGTTCAAACCTTTAAGATCTACTCCACCAGCATGTCAACAATAAATTGAGATTTTAAAAAATGGAATTCTAAAAATATACATATCCTTTATAGAAGAAATGACATTTTGGATGGATTGGTGTGTGCTAAATTATATTTAAAAATTAAAACACATTCCAAGAACATATAAACAATGTGAAATTTGGGCTTAGAAATACATCTTTTCAACAAGTACCATATGTGGCTTTGACCTTCCATATGTGTAAAATATCGTTAAGCAAATGTGTGGTGGTAGAATCTCTCATTTCAAGCCTGTCTTAGGAAACTATGCCCTGTTTAAGCAAGATTCCCAAAGCCAGGGCCTGAAGTCTGCTTGGAGTTCTTTAAGTAGTTGTGAGGTTAAGAAGAATTATTTTGTATTACTATGAATATTTCTCATATTTGATTCATTGCTGAAATGGGCTATTCAGTTTTGCCTTTTCATCTTTTTCATCCGATTATGGTGTGTTTGTGCCGAAAGCTTGGGGGAAAAACTGCATTTTTACCCTGCTTGTAAAGTCTTGGTAGTTAACCTCAAAAGCAAAGGGGGGGGGGGGGGGGGGGGGGGGATCAGTTTTTGTTTACCTCAAGAGAGCAGTTAAACTTATTAAAGACAGAGAGGACTTAAAAGCAGACATAAGGCTCCTGATCTCTGTGAGGTGGTGATTGGTTTTGGTGACACTGATTTATTGACATAAAGAAAAGTAGAACTAGAATGTATGCACTGTGCACATCTATTATTACTATGTAAACATTTCCAACTGAAGGTTATCATCTTTGAAATTATAATGAACTATTTGCATTTCCTGATGGTTTTGTCTCTCATTTCAACTTCATGTTGTAACTAGACAGCAGCACTATCTTTTTTTCTTTAAGTATATTTAATACAAAGGTCAGTGAACTTTTCTTAGCCATTACCCCAAAATATAGACATTTATGCTGCCATTCTCTCTCCCCTCTCTTTCTCTCTTTCTCTCTTCCTCTCCCCCCCCCCTCAATTTGAAAGGAAAAAAAAATCATAGAATTTAAAAATTAAAAAATGGTTTATTCACTATTTATTTGGAGTATAAATTTATAAATTTAAAAGTACAAATAAATCAATAGACTCCTCTTCATTGAACAAAAACATTTCTTTGAAACAATCATATTTTCATATTTATTCAATTAAAAAAATGTTGGGTTTTTTATATTGGGAGAAAATTTGGAGACTGTTTTTGGTTAAATTTCTTTTCTTTGTTGTTGTTTTTTTTCATTTGAGTGAAAAATTGGCAAATTGAGCTGCAAAAGGGGAGCTAATCCTTGACAGCCTCTTTGTGGGCAATTATGAAAACCTGTGCATCTCTTGACTTTATGAGCATAATGAATAGTAGGAGTGCGGACTGTATCCTCAACATCTTAACAGTGGATAGACACCTGACAAGGGATAGTCACCCTCACAGGCGGTAGACACCCTCACAAGGGGTAGACACCCTTACAGGTGGTAGACACCCTCACAGGGGTAGACACCCTCACAGGTGGTAGACACCCTCACAGGTGAAAGACAACCTCACATGGGTAGACACCCTCACAGGTGGTAGACACCCCCACAGGTGGTAGACACCCTCACAGGTGGTAGACACCCTCACAAGGGGTAGACACCCTCACAGGGGAATGACACAAAATGAAAATGAGTAAATTGGACAGAATGTGACCAA
The DNA here is from genome assembly GCA_964033795.1 of Lymnaea stagnalis. Lineage (NCBI taxonomy): Eukaryota > Metazoa > Mollusca > Gastropoda > Lymnaeidae > Lymnaea > Lymnaea stagnalis. The sequence goes on along the minus strand of CAXITT010000302.1, from coordinate 483,389 downwards.
GTCGGTTTTATTACACAACTAAGTTTTATAAGAGCAGGCTGTCACCTGTCATCGTAGGGTACCACCAGAGCAGGTTGTCACAATAACAGAGTGTTGCCAGAGCAGGCTGATTCTGGATAGTCTCAGAAGTCTGAAGGGGGTGTTACCATGAGATAACTGCACCGAGTGGAACCAATTCTAGTGATGTCACTGCACTTAAGATAAAATAGACAAAAATAACGTACACAAGACCAGACGTGAGCGCTAGCTGACGAGCCACTAGTAAACAAGTTATTGGGTGTTTTTGACTATTACAAAGGAAAGTTGCAGTAGTTCATAAAAAGAGTATTTCATAAAAAACATGCATGGAATATAATTTTATTTATGTCTTTTGAGACCTCATTACCCCCAAGATTTCCATTTTTACCCCATTAGGGGTAATTTATCCTATTTCATCAACCTCTGCTTAAATATCTTATATTTATTGTTTCCATTAAGTGCTATCATGTCTGTATATTTATACATTAAAATTAGAGTTCATTTTAAAAAGCATTTTAACTGTTTTTCCCCTTGCTAGGGGCAATAGAATTATATTGATTAAGAAAATGATTTTGAAGGTATCTGTTTCCAGTTATAAATTTAAAATCAGAATGGCCTTTTTACCCTGGTCACTGCAGTAAAATTATAATTCTAACATCCTCAGTGTGTACAAAAATATACTGACAGTTTAGAGTGAGCATTTATGTTACAAAGAAATTATCAATGCTTTTCTTTTATCTTGCTTTTTATACCTTTATGTCTGTTTTGATGATCAGACCATTAAATTTCATTACTTTATACAAGGCTCATTGAAGGGGAGAAAATATAAATTTCATTCCAAAAGTTAACATTCTGTTTGTTTATTATTGTGATCAGTGTGAAATGTGGGGATACTTTTGTGGCTACAGGTGTACAAAAGACTGTCTCCATTCATTTGGTCAATAACATTGATATAAATAAGCTTTTAAAAAAAGTCAATCATAAATGTATACTAAAAATGCAAGAAGCTTTTATGAATGCTCTTGACAAAGATCTCATCTGTTAAACAAATTAACCATGCATCAACAAAATTTCTCCATGGCAATTAAAAACATAAAATTGCTCACCGGCATATTACTATATAATCTACTAGATGGATGAGCCCGTCAACCATTGGCGACAGAAATGCGTCAACTTCCCTTACTATATAATATACTAGATGGATGAGCCCGTCAAACATTGGCCACAGCAATGCGTCAACTTCCCTTACTATATAATATACTAGATGGATGAGCCCGTCAACCATTGGCGACAGCAATGCGTCAACTTCCCTTACTATATAATATACTCTATGGATGAGCCCGTCAACCATTGGCGACAGCAATGCGTCAACTTCCCTTACTATATAATATACTAGATGGATGAGCCCGTCAACCATTGGCGACAGCAATGCGTGAACTTCCCTTACTATATAATATACTAGATGGATGAGCCCGCCAAACATTGGCCACAGCAATGCGTCAACTTCCCATCTACTCAAGTTACTTGACAACAACGTGAACTCAAGTTACGCACATTTAAGAATGTCAATTCCACCCCCACCCCCCCCCTTTTTTTTTTCATGATACGCCACGGCACACTTTTTATTTCACGCTGAACTTCCGCTTAGCAGACGCCGCGAGCTGGCTGGCAAGCGAGGGTGGTGCAGGAAAAGGGGGCGGGGGGCGGTAGCTCCACCTCAGTGCGCATGTCTCGAGGCCAATAATGGGCAGGCAAGGGAAGGGAGGGTTTGCCTGCGTCTTACTTGCTCTGGCGTATCTATATATAGCCTGCGTGGTCGTCTTAGTCTTGTTGTGCCCATGTTTCTGGCGAATTATATACATAGATACTACCTACCCATTATTGTCATATCATTCCAGAAACATGACCTGACCAGTTTTCAAAAAGTTTAATTCAGTGGTTTTTAAAGTGGGCGGTGTGTTCCTGAGGGCGTTAAAAATGCTCAGTACATTTAGGGTAGCGCTTGGGGGGGGGGGGGGAGGGGATTATAAAAAAAAAAATTTTAAAAAAAAAAATTATATAAAATTTTGGGGGGGGGGGGGAGTGGATTATATAAAAAAAAACTTTAAAAAAAATAATTATATAAAATTTTTAAAAATGCATAATTAAAAATGTTTGAACAGTAGCTGCCTTGAAAAAAGTGTTTAAAAAAGTGCAAGGCCCTGTTAACAGCACGAAATATTAAACTTAGTGAGTCGAAATCACCTAATGTAGGCCTACTAAAGAGGAGCTGAAAGCATATTTTTCTACACATTCACTGAATGCAGAAATAAGAATTTAAAACTTAACCTTATTTACTCTGGTGGTAAGCCGTATCATTATTATTATCAGTGTCAGTTTTTCATACAAGATTGTATATATTTAAAATTATAGAAGGCAATGACTTGTCAGAGATGGTCATCCTCATCCTGACATATCAAATCTCACTTGTATAATTTCATTTTATGCCTTTGTTTTTGTGAAAGTTCATTAGTCTTGATACAGAAGTTCGTTAAACGTCATTTTTATAAGGGAGGGAGGGGGGGAGGGGAGACTGTACATAAGTTTGAATACTTAAAATTTAATGGAAACTTTACCATCAAGGTTAGGTTGTTACAGCGTTTTTTTTAAATTCCATTCCCTTATTTGTCTAATTTTTATCGTTTTATTCAATACCAACATCCTATAGGTAAAAATCTCAAAGTTTATTTACTTTCACAAATGCGAGTGTGTAAGTCGCTTTTTGAAGCTATTGGAAACTGTGTTTTTTTTTTTTTATAAATGGCTTAGTTATTGTCAGAAATATTTACAGATTTCAATTAAATCAATTTACATTTTTTGGTAGATGGCAGTGTTACAGTGTTACTAAAACCAAATGAATTAATTCTACTTTCATATCTAAATTAAATCGGATCATTAGGCTAAGGCTTAGGAATACTGGCCAATATCCAAGCCAGTCGGACCTAGAAGTGAAAGAGAGGGGGTTACAAGACGGTAAAGTAAGTGGTGGCACTTGGCTTGGTGTTACCCAGTGCTGGAGGCCTATACCCATGGTGCCACCCTCCTATTTTTCAGACTTCTCTATGGACCTCATTGACTTTTCCTGCTCGGGAGGAAACCTTTTCTGTTTGCAACCTGATCTAATGCAACCATTTCCTGTGGCAATATACTCTGATGGCACACAGCTCTGTCTGGTGAGACGCTATTCTGGGGGCAACCTGTATTTGTGGGTCCCTGATCTGATGGCACCCTGCTTAAGTAATTAACTGAGGTCATTTTTTAAATGGACTTGAGAGTGAAAATCGCCAGAAGGGTGAGAGACAGCAATCAGGTTAGGGAGAAGGAAATAAGTGAAGCAATGAATGGAGAAAACCTGAAAAAAGATGTAACAAAACAACATGAACATTGTCAAATTTGCAATTTTCCATACCCCCCCCCCCTTGCTGCTTAAACAGACCTGTTTACCCTCAAACTCCTAAAATCGTACAATATCGTCTCAAAATCGTACAATACAGTATCTTAATAGTAAATACATAAATATACAGTATATATAATATATAATGTATACAGCATCTACTGGTATAGCGTGTTCAGTGGCATCCAGTTCAGCGGTTTGTTAAAAAATGGAACTGTAAGGTAATCAGTATTCGACTGACGTTAACTGCAAACTGCGGTCACTTCATTTTGAAGACCTGCATCTGCTATAGATACCTCCATGTTTGTTACC
>CAXITT010000302.1:363872-476497 GCA_964033795.1 Lymnaea stagnalis | reverse complement strand
ATCCAATCAATCCGGGGGGGGGGGGGGCGCAAGTGCCCCACTTTGCCCCTACCTGTGGGCGCCCATGGGTGCAGCATAGCCACAAGAGTTTGAGACCCACTGGTTTAATTTCCAGATGTGGTTTCAAGTATGAAACAACAATGATTAAAGCTTAAACACAGCGGTTCTCAACCTGTGGGTCGCAACCCCTTTAGGCGTCACACAAACCTTTCCCAGGGGTCGCCTAAGACCAACCACTGCTTTAACAGAGCTAAATAAATAGAAAACCACTTGGTTTACTGCAGTGCCATCAAACTGACAAGTGACAAACACAACTTGTTTTATAAAGAACAACAGCAATTTTGAAAGTTATTCAAGAAATATTTTATTGGAAATAATAGTCCACATGGACAGCTCACCAACAGATGCACATTTTGGGCAATTGCTCTATGTTTTAACATGGATCAACTGCCCATAATAACTAATAAATTCTGTAAAATGTCATGGTTTTTAATTGTTTATAATTATGATCATTAAGAATGACTCCCAAAAAATCCTTCTGTGGTTTAACTAAAGATTGTGACTGCAACAAACCATCTTATTTTAAACTATAATTTTGTTTTGCTCATGCAATTTTGAACAGCTGTAAAAATAGGTTTTAAAAGAAAAAGTGATAATATAAAAATTATAAAAATAAGACATGGACAATTCTTAATAACTTTTTAAACAACATTGACTTTTGGGTTAGGATGAATAAAAATATGTATAGGAAATAAATTTTAAAAAAGGTAAGCGAAACTAATTGTCATTTGTCAGTGATTTTCTCTAAGATAAAACAAGCATATTTTTGTTTCTGATATTAACTGGAGTTTAAATTACCATGCAAGCAGTTAAAGACTCAACCATTATTATTTTTCCATTCCTACCATCTTCATGGCCCTCTTATTAACAGTTGCAGACAGAAATAAAGATGGACATGGAGAATACACCAACAGATCTATAGGAAAATTTAATTTAAAAATTAAATTAAAAAAAAAAAAAAAAAAAAAAAAAAAAAGGTTTGTTATATTTCAATAACATCATTACTCATTGGACTCATGTCTGCACATATTGAATGAGGTGTAAAATTGTGGAGCAACAGTTAGGATTTACTTTTAAAATCTTGAAATATTGATGAACACAAGTAAATGTCAGTTTTGAACTTCAATGCAGTATCACAGTGATAGCATTTTATTCCATCAGCCAACCAAACATTTCAAGCTCTTTACAAATATATTTTTTAGTTATAAAGGCAGCAATGATCAAGTGTGGCCCTTGGTATTTTCCAAGATGCCTACTAAATTAGATGGTTCTGCTCCTATGATACAAGACTTATTAGAGATGAATCAAGTGATGATATAAATTTAAACAAACATTTTAAAGACAATGTTTAAAAATATGTAATAGATTTTGACGCATTCATTTAAATGATGATACATTAAAAAAATCTCAGTATCAGTATCATAACAATTCCCATCTATTCTTAACGCTGAAAGAGAATAAATAAACTTATAAAGTAATAAAAACTCGATCCATACACCACATCAAGCCCCCAGACAGGAAGAAGGAATTCAGCTAAGCAAATGTAAATGAAAGCAGAAATCATTTATAAAACAGGAAATATTCACAGTTTCCAGTTTAGATGTAGGCAACCAATTTACCACACATTTTTCAATATTCTATGAAAATGACAAAGCATGAATTTCTTGAACATACAAAATATACTGAAGTCTTGGGATAAATGTTACAACTTTTTTAATTAAGAAGTTTTACATCTTCAACTAAATAATTTGTTATTTTAATATAACTTCCATGACACATTATACATCTACCTCAGTGCTACTGAACCTTGTGTGTCATAAATTGATGTTCAAATGATATGATGTATCAGTCAATAAACTCAAAGATTTTGGGTACAAGTCTAGCTTCTAGTTACCAAACAAATGATCTGCAATGTTCACCTCATGCCACCAACAAGCACTGGACTGCCCACTTAGAACTATTATTATTAAACAATGCAGCTAGGCTGAGACCTTACAAGTTGCTAGCCAACAACAGATCTATTAAATGGATTATTGCAGTTGATCAATGTCCAGATGTCTTTTCTGCTACTAAATTTATCAAAAAGTTGCCCATGTCACCACTAGGAAAAAAGGAAGACAACAAGAAATTTCATAGGAACCTTTCATATTTGGTAACAAGAAAAATAATGCCAAAAATAAAAAATAAAAAAAAGACTCAAATTATTTTTCGAAAATCACGATAATAGCAATATTTTGATTGCCCTTAAACTTATGTTCAATGACATTCTTTCCTTTTTTTACTATTTACCTTTGTTGTACTGACAGCCTTAGAAAATAATGTAGCATTTGTTTGCTGAGTAATATGTGTTATAACACTTGGTTTTTACATGCTAAATTAAAACCCATTGAGCCATTATATAGTTATTGTCTTCAAGCCTATATGTACAATGATTATTTCTTTCAAATTAGTTGTATAATCCTTCACAGCAATAAATTACCTTTCACCGCCTCTACAGCAAACCACAGTGGTATCCATTATATTGCTAAAGATCAGGATTTTAAACCAGTGGTAATGAAAGGTAAAAAAGGAACATAATTCCATGTTAAAAATGTTTTGAGCATTTAGTCTACAAAATAAAATATACACTACACTGCTGCTTACCTAAATATTTATATTTCATGTTTTTTTGTGGCTGAATTTTAGGAATTAGCTTTAGAGTTCATTATATGAAGAAAAAGTTGAAAACTGCTGTTTTATTTCAACATTTTTGTTAAAGGAAATAAGATATGTTTCATGACACTACCTAAAATTGAAATACAGCTTGTAATATAAAAAATTAAAAAATCTCAAGGAAATATCTATAAAATAGCAAAATATTATCTATAAGACAATCAAATATTACAAACTGATTTTTATTTCAGAATATCAAATTTTGTTATAAAAATTTAGTAACACCGCTACTAATTCAAATGTTGGAACTTTAGAAATAGATTTAGTCAACATATTCAAAGTTTTAACACATGACTAAATATATTGCAAACACATGTTTCATGTGTGTGTATCACAGAGTTAATGATATCATGATTGGCCTAACTTAATTCATAAAGGGACAGATGCATTGTATGATTTTAAGCTGCACAGTGCACATTGTTGATGTTCAGGGATTTAATTTTTTTCATAACATTTTTTTTGGTTACAGCTGGGATTGGTTTAATGGAATGTCAAAAATATATGAACAACTATTTCTTAGGCTTTACATGAAATTTTAACCCAAAGAATTGTTTAGCTTACGCTGCGCTGCATGAGCTTTGGTGACTCAGCTGCAATAAACTGATCTTCTTTTTTTTTTTTGTCTGTGTTAATGTACAGTTGCAAAACTGTTAACACAAATTATTGCAACAAAAAGTGAGAGAGAAAAATATGTAAAGATTAAATTAAGTGAAATAAAATAAATGACCAGGCTCATGACACTTATTGTCCTTTATTTAATAAAATATATTTCTTCATATTTTAATAACTGTCTATGAAACCAACTCAATGGTTTTAAAGTATTTGAGACCCTGTTATGAGCATTGTAATTCTGATAAAATTTAAGTTTAAGGATAGTATTGTATTTCTTCTTTTGTTTCCAGCAGGCACCAGATAAACAATGTTGCACTTTTTCAGTTGAAAAAAAACTGATGGATTTCATACTTTCTAGAAAACTCCATTAAACAAACTGAAAAACATTTGAAGCCATGTTTATTTCTTCAAATGCGGAGACAAAAGTATTTTAATGTTTTCACTTATTATTATTGGCATTCCTAAATGCTAAAAAATGATTTCCTAAATAACAAATGTTTTTACCATAGTGATTGTGGCTTTCGCAAGTGGCTTCAAAAAAATTTATAAAAATATGATTTAATATTTCTTTTTTCAAAGAAAAACTATTAACTACTTCCCTTAAAAATCAATGATATGCAATATCATTTTTAAAAATCACTCTTATCAGTTCAGGTAACAAATGCATTTCAGTAATACAGGAAATGTTCATTAAAAGTTTGTCCTTATGCTGGTTTAGCACTATTATATATTTATATCAGGGAAATTACTATCAAAAGCTGCCCAATTTCTTGGCTTATATATTGTAGATAATTCTCAGAGCTGACAACTTAAGTTTAACTTACTTTTTGTTTAATTACTTCAGGAATGTCAACTTAGTTCTGTCCCATGTTTACAATATAGCACATAGAAAAGGGAAATGTAATTTAATTTATAAACTTGAGTATATAAATATCAATTCATTAGAAGCAACTTTGTATAAATGTATAAGAGTATATTGAAGAGTACAGTATATCTTGTCATATTTAGCAATGCTGTGCGATATTATTATTGTACCCAAATTTAGGATAAAAATATTTTCAAACCTCTAAAACTTTATTCTAGTTGGGCAGTTGTAGGTTTTAAAAAATCTGATTGATTCAGTGTTTAAAATAGATTTGACTTTTGCAAGTTGATATAAAACAAAATGATTCCAATAGAAAAAACTAAAATAATACAGGGAGTGGGTGTTCATATGTTGTGTGTGTTCAAATGTTGTAAACCAAATAAATATTAACAAATGTCATGGACTATTACATCATAAATTATTGTATTGGTGGATTAAATGGCCAATAATTTTATATGCTAATTTATTAGCAGAATAGAAATTATATCATGTTATCAAATCGTTCCTAAATTTGAGACGCTTATTGAAGTGGGGGGTCATGATAAAAATCGATAAAATATAATATTACACAAGAAAATCCCCCTACAGAATAAGATTTGTGCTCTGTCAGTTGTGTAAACAAGCAGTTGAATGTGACATCAAACCAAACTATACCAAAGTATAGCAACAAATTCACCACATCAGGTTAATAAAAAATATTGGTAGTGGTAGAAAATAAATATGTTTTCTTATTCAGTTAATAAAAACTGATGCTAAAATTACAATAAGCCTCACATTTTAATTTATAGTACACCATCAAAGTTTTTTTTTGACATCTGTATGAGCCAAATAATTATCCAAAGCCCTCCACTTTAATTATGCATCCCTTTATAAAGGAAAAGATTTAACATGGTCATAAAGCAACATATTCAGCAAACTATGATGGCATAATGCAAAGATGGGAGAAATGTTATGGACTCTTCATGGTTCAACATTCATTTTTTGTCTTTCCTAATGTTTTGTCATCACTAATGTGAGTAGTCCCTTTTTGGCTATAATGTTCAACTAAAAATTATTTTGCTCACTTAAGTTGCAACATTTTTGTCATCACAAAAGAATGATGACAATGGCAACAAAATTGTGCATATTGCTTTGTCACATGAGCACAGTATATTTGGTAATAATAATTATTCCAGGCCTCATTTTCATATAAATTATTATGTTTATGATTGAGAGCAGCAAGTTAAATTAATAATTAACATATTTCTATTTGTTTAATTTTAGATTTTTTTATTCATAGGGCAGATGAATTATATATGTCAATGTTGTCAGGCCAAACTATTTGTTTCATCTTCTGTTATTATCAATAAACATGTACAAATCAACTGCAAAAATTTAAATAACTAATTATTACCAAGGACCAACTGTATTTAAGCACCCATTAGATACTGGTAAAGCTTTGTCTTGTTCTTGAGGCTTTTGGGTTTGTACAAGAAATAGAAAAAATGTTGAAACTTAAAGGTAGAGTAAAAGACTCAAACACATACAATAATTGTAGTATCAATGAATGTACAATAACATTCAACCAGGGAGTGTTGACAGTCATCAATCAATAAATAAAGGTAATAAAAACATGGAAGAAATGCTATGCCGGTTAAATGACAAACTTCCATGCCTAATAGAATAGCTAAACTAAAAATCAAAGAAGGTACAGACAACTTATTTAAAAAAAACGAAAAACATTCAATAATTGTGCTTGAAAAACTCACAAAAGTTGATTTTAAATCTCCAATTAAAAAAATGTATTTTGCATAAAAACTTACTGCTTGGTTATTTCCTGGCAAAAGTTAAAAAAATGCATTCTTCCCATTCGGTAAAAACATTAGGTTAAATGTCTTTCATCGACTCATTGAAATTTCAATAAACCATTTAATTTGTAAAAACATGCTTCCACAACACTTCATGCCTGAAGCATTAACTTTGGTGCTGGAATCCCAAAGCATGAATTTTTTATAACGTTGAAATGTTAAAATTGAATTGTAGGAGAAACAGATTCATCATATTATCAACAGTAGTAAAAGGAACAATCTGTACTGGGCTACAGAGGGTATATTATTCAACAACTTTTTGCTTGATTATAAATAACATTATCAGTCTATTTTGATGAGCATAAAATTTTAAAATAAATGCCCATATACTAATACTTAGAGAAACCATCATTGCTAATTGTCAAGTAAATATGGTAAACATATTTTTGTATTTGGGTAAAACTGTCTAAAAAATTTTTTTCAACATTCTAATAATACATAGAGTAAATGTGTAGTTTCTTCCAGCCAAACAAACATAATGAAGAACAGCACAATGGCAACATAATGAACACACTCAGTTACAGAAATGGCATTGAAAAAAAAAATGCATTTAGACACAACTCCATGTAATCACACTTGGCATGTTGACAAAATACTGACAACAAAATATTTTTGAAACAAATTCAACAGAAAAAAACTTATTGTAATAAAAAATGTACATCAATAGTTAAAGTTTACATCTATGGTTTAAGACAGGTGTACAATTTTAATCACCATTTCGCAACATGCAATTGAGTGCACAAAAAAATTATTGGCTCAGAGAACTGAAATCAATTATTTCTCTTAACGATATCACGGTGCTCACAACACGAAGAGTCCAATTTGATTGTTTCAAGGAATGCTTTCCATACAAATAATAAAAACTATAACAAATCTGGAGCGTCTTTACTCTCCCCCCCCCCACCCCCCGCGCCTTCTCCTTAAATGACTAAGAAGTGAAAGTGAGCTATCTATAAAGTAAATAGAGATAATTTTTATTCTTAAGTGATATGTTTGTATAAATTCAGAACCCATGTCCATTGCGAAAACTCTCCTCTCATGTCTCCCAAAATTTCACCGTTCCCACCTGAACGGAAACTGTCATCTTCATAAAGTCACATACAACTACACGTTTCACAAAGTTAATATTGAAGAAATTAGATGGACCCGCAGCACTTTTACCCTGAATCAAAGCTACAGTGCATGAGAACGGTTCTCTCCTGATGCATGATCTCCGGGCCTTGGTGGATGATAAGGGGTCTCATTGAGACAACGGAAATTTTAAAAAAAAATCTTGAACAAGCGTTTCACTCTGTACTGCTAGCAGTGGCCGTGCTGGCGGGTAGAGGGGTGCTGGCGGGTAGAGGGGTGCTAGGGGCGTGGTTGCTAGTGTTCTCTTCCTTACTCACAACCAGCTTCTTCATCTGTCGGATAACAGCTGTGGCATTGTAGGCTTGCTGAGGAGATAAAAACAAAGTGTTTTGTGTAACCATAATCAAAAGGGTGTGTGGCGCTGCTGAAAAGTTAAGAACAACCGAGTTAGAGAAACAACTAAGAGAAAATTAACAGTAGATGTTCTGGATTTGCATTTCTCAAAATTAAAACTGATAATTGTTTTCCCTTTATTAAGAAGCCAACCCAATTCCATTTAAAAACTACCTTACACATAGCTTCTGCAAGTCATTTAAACATGTTTTCAGATTAAACTGATGCTTTTAAATACTTGCACTGTCTATAAGAGAGGTTGAAAGCTAGTGACAAAATCAACTATTCTACACATCAGGTAGTGCAGGCCAGAAAGAGGAAAGGGAATGTCATATGAGTATTGATAAAAACATAAATACTGATGATGTTTTACATAAATATTCTATCTGGTTTACCTTCCACTTGGTCCGTGCAAATGTTTTTAACATCTGAGCCTTTACAGATGCATGGATATCCTTGCTCAAGGCTGCGTTACCAGAAATCCTGAGGAGGGCATACAAATAAAAGTCAGCTTTCTATGATAGCACTCATTTTACTGAAGAATAACAAAACTTTAGAGACTTTTATGGTGCAGAAAATGATTGCAATCATTAAAAAATATCATGAAATTGCAAGGAATTTTTTCTTTAGCATGCATATTATATTTATGGGACCAGAGGCATAAAGTAGGAAACTGTTTTAAGTTCAATATTAGAGCATGCAAAAACTCTTATTTCAGACTGCCCACCAAAGAAAACTGATATTACATGAAGGGTTTATCTAATGCTGGAAATAAGTTGAATTCTACATATGCCTTAGGCTTTGCATTATATTTCAAAATTAATTGATTTTTACTATTTTCTAAAAGTGTTGTTGCCCCCTTTGAGTATCATTGAGGCAGTCCCGATTGTCACAGCACAATGGTTGAAATCCACGGGTGGGGTACTACTGAACAAAATTTTACTCACCACGGGTGAGCAATGGCTTGCTTGCATGTATATCTTTCTTTAGGATCTTTACACATCAAATGTCGAATAAAGTCTTTTGCTGTGTAAGAGGAATGAAACTTAATAACACTCACAATCTCATAGCAATGTGATTGCAAGAAAAAATAAATCCTAATCCATAAAAATGGATACATCTATGCTTTTTCCGACATCATTGATCCCTTGTGATTTGTACCAGAGTGATTAGCTCAATTTTGTGCTGCATGCAAAATGTGAATTTTTCCTTGGAAACTTTTCCTGGTAATTATTCTTTATTAATTTTCACAGAATATAGTATTAGATTTTAATGATGTCTTAGTTTGGGGGGGGGGGGGGGGAGAAAAAAATTAAATTGTTTTATTCCTATATGTTTTTTGAAAGGAGACCATCAAAAAAGTATTTAATGATGTCTTAGTTTGGGGGGGGGGGGTAGAGAACAATTAAATGATGTTCATCCTCAATGCTTTTTGAAAGCAGACCATCAAAACAGTATTTCTTTCAAAAATATTGTCATTAAAAAACATAATTCTTATACTATTAAGACCCCCTAGGCACCAGCGCCTCTTTCAGAGTTCAGGCGCCCCCTAAAATCTCCTGGGATATCCCACTTTGAGAACCACTGTCTTAAATAAAGAGGAAAAGTTAGTTTAAAAATGAAGTCTTAAAAAACAGTCTGAGCTATTTCTTTTTAAATACAGAAATTGTTTTTTTTTTTTTAATTTTAATAATGCTGTGTGCAAAAATAATATCTAGGACTAACTACAGGTTTAGCACACACAAAATTATACTTGTCACATGAATAATGATTTGCAATAATGTAATCTGTACAGTTAACTAAACCAAACAATTCTTGTCCTCATTAATTATATTTCAAGATTCATCAAATTTATAATTGTTTTAATCGTTACATAAGCAAAAATGTTGCAAAAATTATACCTGAGTCAGAGATTTCATCCCAGAATGGAGAATCAAATTCATACTGAGCTTTTAAAATCTGCTTGAATAACTCTGCATCATTTTCATCATAAAAAGGGGGATAACCACATAACCTGCAACAAAGATTTTATCCATGTGTACAAGAAAATGTCAAAAATTGATTTTTGGGAAGGGAAACCTTTAACATTTATTTCACAAAGCTCTTTTTAAAAAATGGGAAATGATGGCCACCATGATGAAGTGGCAATGTTTCCTTCCTTTCAACCAAGAGATAGTAGGTTTAGATATTTTCCAGGGAATATGACATCTATGGGTAAAATTGAGAGGAGGAATGGACTTGTTAGTCAGGTACAATGTACAGGAAGGAGGAAAGAAACCCAAAGTAAAATAACTCCACTGGGTGATAATTTGCTGAGGTTAGAATTACTGGGTCATCTATGCCTATACTGGATGTAATGTTTTAAATAATATTATTCTGGTTTATATTTGAATATATAGGTTTAGGTCCGCCTATGACCTGTGATGCACCCTCCTTGCCCTACCTCATTTTCTGTTTCGGGTTGATCCTGAAGTGTCAAAGTGTCCTCGTTTTATAGCCATTTTCATTGTTTCTATAGAATAGTAGTTACTATCCTAGTGTCTCATTTGTATTTACTTAGTTTACATGTTTTAATAATTGTAAAGCGCTTAGAGCTTTATGATAAGCGCTATATAAAAATGCCTAAATAAATAAATAAATAAATATATATAAATATGGCTATTTGATGAAATAGTAATATGTAATGTAATGCATTAAATATGTGCATTTGGACATTAGTTAATTGATAATTGTCCACACTTTAAAATATTAAATTATAATGCAAGACTAAACTGGGTTTCTAATTTCAGCAGATACAAGATACAAAAAATTATTACATGTATGAATTACTCACAATATGTAAGCTATTACACCTATGGACCAACAATCCACCTCTTTGCCATACGGCTGTTGGGCTAGTACTTCTGGGGCTGGAAAAAAAAAGAAAATATTACAATTTAACAAAAAAATAAAATAACAATGAAAATGGTTCAGGTCTTCAATTACTGAAACAAAACAATTTTTTTAAATATAAAAACTTGCTGCTGGGCTAGACAATGAATAACAAAAAAGGCTCAGACCTCTAACTTAATCAATAAATAATACAATACAAATAAAAAAAAAAAAATGAAGATAGCAATCAATATAAAAAAAACCTCTTGTTGTCAGGCTGCCGCCCTTTACTGGTTCCAGTAGCTGGCATTCCTAAATATACATAAGGAGATAATCAAAACTATACACTATAAAAGTGGATATCAGTTTTATGAATCCAGAAAACTGGATATAAATTTTAAGAATCCAGAAAACTGGATATCAGTTTTGAGAATCCTGTTTTTAACAGGTTATCTGTTTTGGCTATGCATTGCCATCTGTTTGCATGGTACCATCACTTGTCTCCCTTAAAGGGTTTAATATTTACTTAAAGCCTGCAAAGCATGTGCTAGAGCAGAGTTTCACCCTTTCATCACAATCCAAAAAACCTAACCATCTGTATGTCCTCATTTTCAGGAACAGAGGTGGTTACATTTTAATGGGCCTTGACTAAACAAATGCAAAGCTATGACGATCTTAAAGTTAAAATGGCTAGTTAATACAATTTTATGAAGACTGTAAAATAGCAAAATTAATTATAACACACCATCCAACAAACAACGTTGATATATGTGAAACACTAATGTAAAGCTTCCTATAGCCCCATGCCGTGTCTAGTACAATTAATGGATAGGAGTAAACACCCCATGAGCACATGTTCACCTCATATGCACATGTTCATGACATTCACAAGTGGTGGTTTGAGTTAGCTGACTGGCAGCTCAGAGTTTTATCAAAGAGTATAGGCAAAGTTGCACTAAGAAAAACAAAAACAACCCCGTAACATCGGAGTTGGATCTCCCAATTATTCTACTACAACATGCTTCATCATAGAAAAACATTAATTGATTAATAACAAGAGACACATTCCCACACCCACAACAAAAGAAAGAAAAAGAAGAAAACGATTATGCTTGATTGATTACCCTCCCAATTCACTATAGCTTTATTCTTCTCTTTCCAGTAGAAAGACATGATAAGGAAAATTTATTACTGGGGCACTGTATGTAAACCAAAAATAGTGATTAGGCTTTGATGTGTGTACAAGAATTTGCTCAATAACATTTTTGTAGTCCCTCCTCACCTATTCTTTTCACGACGATGACATCATACAATTTCTTTAACCCCTACCCCACCCCCACGTAACGTTGATACTCTCATGTAACGCATATTTGACAACTGAAGAGATCCAGGAGCAGATGCGGATCATATTGAACAAAATTATTACTTTATTACTTTGAGATGGCGTTTACTGAAAGCAAAATAGAAGTTGTTTTATTTGTCAGTTCAGGAGGGTTTTGATAGCACATTTATGTACAACATTAAGTGAGTTGACACAAGCCTAAAAACTTCTCGCTCAACGTGAAACTATATAACCATTGCAATTTAAGTCATTGGATCTGTCTTGACTATAAAAAATTTTTTTTTTAAAAACCTTCATGTTATAATTTTTTTACACATAAAACAGAAGCTGTAGAAATGTAGATATTTTGTGTGCGCTCTAGCTCTAATTATAAAACGTCAGTGCCCCCCTTCCCGGTGCTACAGCATCAAAAACAATATTGACTTAGCGTGACCAAGGGGCTTGCCGTAAAGTTGGACTATTCTAAGACAGGGGTATCGGCGTCATCAATGGAAATAGTAGGATTCCTAGATATGGTGTTTGCTCGAAGGAGGAGGAGTGGGGGTGTCACAAACAAAACTCATGATCCCCAGGTAAAAGGGATGCCCATGGCATGCAGGGATGACTTCTTGCTTACATGGATGACCCCTTGCGTACAGGAACGACCTCTGGAATACAGGGATGGCCAGTTGCTTACAGGCATGACCTCTGGAATACAAGGATGGCCAGTTGCTTACAGGAGTGTAATATGGCATACAGGGATGACACACACCCCCCCCCTGGAATACAGGGATGGCCTTTGGCGTACAGGAAGGACCTCTGGCCTGTAGGGATCTCCCTGGATGAGACTCCGTGACCACGAGCGTGCGCGTCTGGTGCTCAAGGCAAGAGATCAATTAATCACGGGTCGATTGTTTGTCCAAAGCAAAGTGAGAGGTGACGCCGCTGTTTACACATTGGAAATTGTCAATAGGGAAGGTCAAGGTTACGTAGAAAGAGGTTTTTTCGAGCCATAACGTGTACGGACATTTTCTGAGGAGACTATACCGAAGTCAATGTCCAGTCTGTAACTTTAGGCCACATTCCTTCTGACTGCTCTGATATATAAGGCGATCAACCAAGGTAGTTCATTAGTAGGGGACATGCAAAAAGCAGGACATTATGTTTCTGACATCGTCTTGGGGAAAATAAATCTGTCAAGCTTTACATAACACAGGATTAACTGTCTCTCATAATTCCATTGAATAAAATCGTGTTTTTGCGTGTGCTTGAAAACAACACCACAAAACAACCCACTCAGTTTGATCACACTGACATTCTGCAGCCTATTTAATGAGCCTCACCAGTTCTGTATGTCACCGTGCCATGACTCTAAGCCAGTTCTGTATGTCATCGTAAAGTGAGTCTAAGCCAGTTCTGTATGTCATACTTTAAAACATTTCTGAATGCCACCGTGACATGACTCTAAGCCATTTCTGAATGCCACCGTGACATGACTCTAAGTCATTTCTGAATGCCACAGTGACATGACTCTAAGCCAGTTGTGTATGTCATCATCACGTGACTCTAAGCCAGTTATGTATGTCATCGTGACATGATTCCAAGCAAGTTCTGTTTGTTATCGTGCAATGACTCTAAGCCATTTATGTATGTCATCGTGAAGTGAATCTAAGTCAGTTCTGAATGCCACAGTGACATGACTCTAAGCCAGTTCTGTATGTCATCGTGTAATGACTCTAAGCCAGTTCTTTATGTCATTGTGCAATGACTCGAAGCCAGTTTTGTATGTCACAGTGCAATGACTCTAAGCCAGTTCTGTGTGTCATGACTCTAAGCTATTTCTGAATGCCACCATGCCATGGCTCTAAACCAGTTCTGTGTGTCATGACTCTAAGCTATTTCTGAATGCCACCATGCCATGGCTCTAAACCAGTTCTGTGTGTCATCGTGCCATGACTCTAAGATATTTCTGAATGCCACCATGCCATGACTCTAAGCCAGTTCTGTATGTTATCCTGCAAATGTTCTAAGCAACTAGGAATGGACTATATAGAAGGAATGACCACCCCCCACCTCAAATTCAGTGAGGCAACTATATAGCAACTAAAAATCAACCACCTTTTAAAAAATGTAAACAATTTCCAATACAATAAAATGCCCCCAGCGACCAGCCCGAGTACCAACCGATGTCCACCGTGATGAAGTCGAAAAGTACAAGTACTTTCCACAAGACGCCACTGGCTGTAGATCCTGCTGTTGTCACAGAGCTAACAACCATGTTGCGGGCTGCTAAAGCAATCAAAAGTTGGCCAATGAAATATTTCTTGCTCGCACACCCCTGGAATATTTATTTTATTTTCCGATATCGATCTCTGTGGCAGACTTTGGTAACTCGACCACCCATTTTTTTCTTCTATACCTCCCACGCATTTCTAGAAACGCACTTGATCCCTTAGAGCTGAAAGTTTCCAATTCTGAAAATAATTACTATACAGGACACCTATAGTATTGGCTTCCCGTGAATCCAATCAAAGACGTGACGCTCCGTATCTAATGAGATTCGTAGGAGATATATCAATTTATTTATTGCACTTTATTCAAGACCAAACCCATGCAACTATATTTATTGACAATTTATATGAGAAACAATAAGTTGGAGATTTACACTACTCAGCATCTCTGCTATTATCTATGCATGTTGGGGCCAGGTGCCCATTTGTTCCTGATGGTTTTCATATATATTTGTATATATATATATATACTATATAAAGCTTAATTTTGGTTTGTGTGTTTGTAGCATTTTTTGACGGTAATAGACTCAACAACTACTGAAACTAGAGAGCTAAAATTTTCCACAGTTCTCTCTCTATTATCCTAGAATCAGAATAGGCTAGATCATTTTTTTTTCCGGCCACAGGTTGGCCCACGTTTGCCAAAATGTGTTTTTCCCCCCTTCCTTTTTCAGATGAGCTAAGCAAATGAAATAGTGTCATGATTTGACCATGTGGGTAGGTCGGTCATGAACATTTCATGTAAATTTTGATTGGTGCCCAAAAATGACTGTCTTTCACGTGCGCGGTAGATTTGCTCTTTACATCAATTACAAGAGGACATTGTGTGGAATGTTACTTTACATTTACTTTAAATTTTACATCTGATCGCCGTGAAACGTATCATTACTGAATAACCATTCCTACACCGGGGTGGGCGACCTTTTCTCAGTTGTGGCGAATGAAAAGTAAACTTTGACACACTATAAAAATCATGGAACACTATTATTAAATAAAATTGAATGAAGAACTAGCTGTTAAATTATATTTTAACCGAAATTAAATGGGAAATTTGACTTTTCAGAAACAAGTTATACTTTTTTGTTCCATTCTTTTACTTGTTACTCAAGGCACAGCTCATCGCTGGCTCTAAATATTACCATCATCAAAAAATTCAAATTATGTATTTTGGCTTGATGAACCCCAGTGTTAATAATGCAGACCGACAGAGCGAAATGGTACATTCATTGAAAATTTATCCTCCGTCAGTCATAAGCAGCATCTTTTCAACTGTTTTCCTTTTTTTCGTTATTGCAATAGAATTGTAATTTTCATTTTAAAAAGTAGCATTAAACAGACAGGTTTTAAATCTACCTTAAAATTATACAACAAAGCCCATAGATACAACTCTTTTGTTGACTAACAGGATGCATACTTTTTAATACAATTAAAACTGAATACAATTGAATATTTGAAGAACAGTTTTAATTATGCAAACATTAACTTTTTGGTAAATTTTTGATCGCTATATAAATTATTGTTTAGACATTTGTACAATTTGAATGAATTAAAATGATAATATAGAAGTGAGATGTAATATTCATTACATGTACTACAATCTTATTTAACCTTTAAATACGAATAAGCTGATAATATTTTAGACATGATTATTTAAAAAAATAAAAAACCACCCATGACAGAGTGAATCCATTCAAATACGATATATTAATGCGTAGTGCAAGAGAAAAGTATGGTTTAAAATGGTATTTCAAGTTAGGGGTTCGCATTTTACGCGGTCGCGCCTGTCAGCAATATTTAATTTAACGATATATTTCTATACTATTCGGATAATTCCTCTGAGACCAATGAGATGTACTCGACCCAATCGCATTAGCCGACCAAGGGCGCATCGCATCTTCGTGTAAAGAAAGTAATTGAAATAGCGCCGCTTCACGTGGTATTAACATGGTCGTATCGATATTACCAATCTTTTTAAATATTATTATAATTTTAAGGAATATATCATGTCCCTTAGTCCTTGGACCGTTGGGGCGCCACAGATGACATGTGAACTATCCTCCTCCATTCGTCTATGTCTTCTGCACTACGCACAGCAATGCGCAGTGTTAGTCCTGTCCAATCTTTGATGTTATCCTCCCATCTTTTTCGTTGTCTTCCTCTTCTTCTCCCTCCTCTTGTGATGCCTTGTGATGCAATATTTCTTTGGCAAGCCCTTGTTTCCCTGTTACGTGGCCGTATCATTGTAGTTTTCGTTTTTTCACAGTCACCACTAGGTCATCGTACCCAATTGCCTGGCGAACCCTTTCTTTCACTGTATCATTGGAGATATGGTCCCTATAACAGATGCCAAAAATGCTTCTGAAGCATCTCATCTCCATTGCCTTTATTTTCCTTTCAAGATCGGATGTTAATGTCCAGGATTCGCAGGCATACAGGAAAATGGAGAGGACTAATGAGCGCATCAGCCTGATTTTATATGTATAAATAGTTTCCTTATTGCCTATTTTATTATTAATCCGAACAAGATTAAAAGATTGCATCATAACATGGCATGGCATTCTAGTTTTTTTTACTACAACAACAACAAAATGCTATCTATCATATCCGTGAATGGTTTCATACGCGGTAATGTAACGTATATAGAAGATCAGCCCAAGGAAAAAACATTGACGGGTGTAAAAGATAAAAGCAGGCAACCGCTCTTTAAATCATACATTTAGCATAGGAAGTTACGGGTTGAATAATTGGGGCCGCTATTTCTTTCCTTTCTTTGTTGGGTTCTAAATTAATTAATGTAAATATCAAGGTCTCCAAACTTTTTTTCACGACGGGCCGGATAACGGAAAAAATGACGAGAGCGGGCCGGATAATACGATACTTCCAAGCCAGAACGAAAGCTGTGGGGGGGGGGGGCAAAAACTAAGTTTAGTATTTTAGTGAGTGGCATGCAATGTACAAAAAAACAAAAAAACTCGAGCTACTTGGTAGGTTTTAAAAAGATATTATTGCTTAATAAATTCATTTAAATACATCTTGTTTTATGCTGATCTGACTTGGAGTTTGAACCACGTTAAATTTCACCAGCAATTTTATTTTTTAACCAGTGACAGGTTCTACGTCCACTCAAATATAATTAATATCAATAGCAATTTCACGTCTACAAAACAAAGTGACGACAGACTTCATTACAAACGTCGGTCATCTACTTTTAGTAGCTACAATTTTTGACGCCAGTTTCACTCGATCCTACTAGGCATAACGATGCGAGTAGTTCATATAGTATATAAAATGAATACAATAAATTAATATATAGATTTTATTTCTTTACTATTAAGATACCGTATTATACGATATTTTACGATTTTAGGAGTTCGAGGGTAAACATACATTTTATCAAGCCAATTCAAGTACCGTCGGCGGGCCAGGTGAACTGGCCTCGTGGGACGTAGTTTGGAGACCCCTGGTTTATATATCATACATTTTATTATATCATAAACATAATGGTGGGTTCTAAGTAAATTGATGTATAAGTGTATATATATATATATATATATATATATATATATATATATATGGAGAGGAAGGAGGGTGATACAAGAGGTTCCCGGAGGTGGAAACACGGGGACAAAGGAGGTGGAGTGACCTAAGAGGTTTCGAATGTTGCTTGATAAATAAGGGAACATAGGGGAGGGGGAGAGAGAAGTTGAAAAATTTAAGTCACGCAATAAGCAAACGGAAATGGGTGGTCAGAAAAGGAAGTGTTTGGATGTAGTGGTTCATGCAATTAACCACGACTGTATTAGTATTAGATAGGGGAAACATTTTAAGCAACGAGTGAAAAGCAAACTAAACTATATTGGTTATTCTGTTTGTGAGGACTTGGACCAAACTATATGACTACACCTGGAAAATTTCTTGCTTTCAGCGAGCCGATAAGGTTCAGTGAGCTTATTTCACACTGAATCATGCAGTGCGCGCCCGCTGTTGGTCGGGACTAACCCCAGGAGATAGGTCTGTCCAACGGGTGACTCCCTCAGAGAGGGTTACCGACATGACATCAGACTCTCGCTACTAGCACGAGCTTACTACATATAGTCACGTGGTTGATATCCGCTCGCTCACAGTTGAGACAAACTTGGAGCAAGATGATAAAATCACAAAGTTTTAGAGCCTGGAATCATAACAATTCTAGAGAATTTATGTCTCCGTGTCTGTGGCTAAGAGCTCTGGCATCTATTATTGCGTCACCACTGATAGCCACTGAGACCATAGAAATACAAGAAGTAATAACTCGTGAAATCTTTTTCTTGAAATGTTCAACATAAACACCAAAAAATGGAAAAAAATAAAAAGATCCACAACAATGTACACCCAACGCATTAAAGATTCACAGCCCATTGGACGCGCACAGCGAATTGAGCGGTGCATCACGACGTTTTAGACCTGTTTATATATGTAACACGTGTCACATCAATCATCCATGGTCATTCAATATCCGAACTGCCGCCATTAATTCTAACACGATTAGCATCCACACTTAGGCAAGAGACAGCTAAATGTACATTTACCAATAAGTTTATTTTGCTAAGTTTTAAGTTAAACCAAAACTTAGATAAATGTTTTACCAATTAAAACGCAAGTATAATCAACATAAAAACCAGTAAACAAGAATATAAAACAATTGTTAAGAGTTGTTACTTAAAAAATAAAAAAGACAAACCATTATTGATTTATCTGTGCTCACATCAGATTGCCAACGATAGTGGGGGCGACAGTTTTTCCCCACCTTTGTTGTGTGATAAGATTAAAAGGACAATAAAATTTATGATGAGAAAGCCATGTTTTGATTATCTGCATAGGCTCGTGTCTAATCAATTTTTCAGTACTCACAATTTTACTGATGGCATTTGGCCGAAGGGAGCAGTGTAAAACTAAATTATTGACACATTGAAATGCCCAGCATAAATACAAGACATTCGTCGTGTGGCTTTATTTAGGTACACGACTATGTTTAAAAAAGCATTGTTTTTTCATATATAAAATTTAGGGTCTTTCGCGCACTGTGACATTGACAATTATTTGCTTGCAACCAGTGTCATACCGACCCAGTCAACAGTTTTCTTAATATGGTATGTCTAAGAATTTTATGCAAGAATTCATTTTAGTGTGTCGCTGTGTAAAAAGGAAGAAGAAGGAATGGTAAATTTAAAAACAAAGTGTTTGATTCTGTATTATAAAACGTCACATATTTTATAATAATGAGAATGTAAATGCTGTAGAAAGTTTGCGTTAGCTCCGTGAGTCATTTTCAGACAAAATCGGTACAATCAATAACAAGCCAAGTCCTCTAATGTCCCCACAGACAACATCGGTACAATCAATAACAAGCCAAGTCCTCTAATGTCCCCACAGACAAAATCGGTACAATCAATAACAAGCCAAGTCCTCTAATGTCCCCACGGACAAAAAAATCTAGGGTCAGTACAAAAAGTCCCCAGCGTTACAGTCCCTTAACTCTCCATTAATCCTATTTGAAAAGACCAAACCATTGATTCCTTGGTCAAGCAACTGACCCGCATGCGACACACCACATCAATATTACTTTGCCCTTCCCTATCGACTGCCCAGGCGGTTAGTACGGGATAAGATCTCCAAGTACCAAGTTTTGTAAAGAAGTTATGGGGCACTTTTAGGAGCTGTCTGATTATCAAGTCATGTAAAGATAAAATGTATGTAAGTGTTTTTTCTTTCTGTTGACAGGTTCACCAATTTTTACCGTCTCACATCTACTAAATACAGAGAGTCACTTACCAACATACCCGGGTGTACCACAGGCAGTGGCCATGATGCCTGAACCTTCCATCTTTGACAGACCAAAGTCGCTGATCATTATCTTAGAGTCGTCCTCGGGACTGTAGAACAGTAGATTTTCAGGCTGTTGAAATTGAAGGAAAAAAAAATCAAAATTATGTCATAGTACGTTCTAGCTTGAAGCTATACAACTAAAACTGACCAATACAATATCAGGAGAACCACTTAGAATTGTGTCTGACACAGATAGTTGAGTCAATTGTTCTTACTCACCAAATATTAAGGAGATTTAAAAAAGAACGGTCTGATTATTAATATAAAGGTTATCTAGTCAAAATCGCATTCATGACTTCCCATTTCCCCAATTTCGTTTCCTTGACATTTTGTCTACAAGATATTCTGGTATAAAGAGTGGTCAGTTGAAAAATGTTTATTTGAATGCGATATCACCCCTGTTATCAGCCAACACACGTCAAAACCACGTAAAAACCACTGTCTTTATTAATGTCAATAAGTTGGATGGTGTTTGTGAGTGAAATGTAACTTTATTGTATTGTCATAGTGATGTGAGTGACATGTCACCTGAGTGTATTGACATAGTGATGTGAGCGAAATGTCATCTGTGTGTATTGTTACACGGATGTGAGTGAAATGTCACTTCAGTGTATTGTCGTTCTGATGTGAGTGAAATGTCACCTGAATGTATTATCACAGTGATGTGAGTGAAATGTCACCTGAAAGTATTGTCAGAGTGAAGTGAGTAAAATGTCACCTGAGCTTATTGTCGTAGTGATACGAGTGAAGTTTACTATTTGTTTACGTGCGGAGTACTCTGTGGTGAGTGATCAATTCTATACGGTATGAAAGCATTAATAAGAGAATATTATCAATCGTACTGCTCTTAAGCAGCAACAATTCAAAACATCTCTAGGCAAGATTACAATTTTCTCACGGGAGTAACAAATTGATTTTCTCGTTGCCTGTTCTCCCGTTTAATAATACAAAACAAGCCAGGCTGCCATCATATTTCAAGAATGTTATCATAATCCCCCCATAAGATAACAATCAATAAGCTGCAGCAGTAGCAGACTGGATATATTTTATTAACTTGGCCGGTCTGTTCGAATTCTGACACATACGGCAAATGTTACACATATTGATAAACACATTCATAATATATCATGTATAATCTTATTGTCAGGTAGCGCTTATTCGGTTAATCTGTTGTGGGGTAAAAAACAGCAACCATTATATTAAATTCTATGTGGGTTTTCATTTTCTGATCCACATAGTCGACATTTTCTGGGTTTCAGTCCAAGAACAATAATCTCGATTTGTTCCACAGCACCGTTGTACATATGCTTCAAAGTAAACAGCACTTTCGCTTATACATTTTAAGAGAATTAAATAAAATGTTAAGAAAGTTCTTGATGGAAAGACTGATTGTATCGTACACTTCGAACAACTATTGAGTTAAATATAAAAGCACGTATTCCTTTAGTTAAAGTCATTCTTAGGTAACATAGTATGTATTGATTTTGTAACAAAATAATTACATTTTTCTTTGGGTATGCATGTTTTGCTATAAATTTGTTTACACATTGAAGCCTGTTTATTTGTTAAAATATTTAATTGGTATATAATGTTGTTATTATTATTATGCATGATAAGAATAAAAGCTCTGCTCTACACGCCAATTTTAATTTCAAATATGTTAGAAAGACTTTACCATCACCTAGACAGCCCTAACAATAGGGTAGCGTGCTTTTCTTGGACCTTTCATGACCACATAACACTATCGCACCATTTAAGCTTTCTTAAATGTAAACTTTCAACAAATCGCCCACAATATATCAAGATGAATAACCAAATATATCTCAAACTTAAGAAATAAGTACCGGGGCGTCACAAGGTTGTGTTCTCTCCCCTGTCTTGTATACCTTATATACCGAGAATATCCAGAGCAGAAGCGAAACCGGTCAAATCATTTAATTTGCGGATGATACCACTATCGATGGCTTTAATATCTGAAGGGGAAATTTTATAACGCAACTAAGTTACACGTTTTATCTGCTGGTGTGAAATTTCTTCCGGAGGAAGCCTCACCAAATTGCAGACCTCACAATAAAAAAAATCACAATATAGAGCAAGTAGAGACATACAAGTACCTAAGTGTCAACCTTTAATAGTAAACAAACATGGCATGAACACGGTCTATATATAAAAAGTTAAACTAAGACTTTTCTTTCTTTAAAAAAAATTAAATTTTGGCGATAATAAACGAACTATTAACATATTATACATTGCAACAGTTGGAAGGAAGCCTATTTGAACTTCATTATTATCTGCTGGTGTGGGAATTAATCGCTTCTCACCAAGCACCGATTAAATAGACTTATTAAGAAAGCAAGTAATATCGTTCAAACAAAACTACCTTCACTTGAAAAACTTTTGAAGCAATATTCATTTGTTAAACTAAAAAAATATATTAAAAAAATGTCGGATACATCCCAGCTACCTAAGATCAGCTCGATCTTAGTACTGAAAGATATAAAAATTCATTCATTCCCCAATGTATCAGAATTTACCAGCACGCCCCCTGCTGTAAGAAAATCTAAATAATAACTCTTTAAGATAATATTTGTCACTGAGGAAAGTTCCATTGCTGTCTTGTGTTAAATTATTCTACTTTAAACATTTTTGTCTTTGTAAGAATATTTCATAGTAGAAATAACCCTTTGAAAACCATGGAGGCATATAATTTATTTTTCCATAAAATTTTATATTTTGCAAGCTTTCCCTAAAGTTGGGAAAAGCGGGGCAAAAGTAGGCCGTGTAAAGAAGCCAATTTTGAGCAAGGTGGTTCTTATGGTTCACATAGTAAGTTATGATCGAATTTCTTGGATTAAAAACAAAAAGCTTAAGTTTGCTTTGCCCTCACTTTTTACAGTAATACTTTCTTAGATGGAATACTTCCTTAAAAACAACACTGCGGGGAAACAGGTGTTCATCCAGCAGCAGTTGTACTTCTTGGGAATTTGGTTGAATTTGCACTTTCACTTGCTTGGGACTTCTTGAATGTCTGTACCTGAGATTTGTTGATTGTCATTGCATAAGCCGGAATGATGGGGAATAGTCAACGTTGCAAAATGAATTTAAGGATAGTGGAGATGCGGATGTCAGGCTCGAACGATGTCACACCATCTTTATTTACAAACGCCATAGCGACTTCGTACGATGTTGGTGCGTTAAAGCAACAAGAATCCCACTGACGATCTCGTCGAAACACCATTTGACCACAGGAATCTGATCTCCTTCATGTTTTGTTTGTCGTGTTGCTTTAGCTTCTACTTCGCGCATCATCTGATAATTTCTTGTAATTCTGTTGTGTTGGCGAAAGAAACATTGATTTGACCCAGAATGCGCGGGCAGCACTAATCATTCGATAGAGGTTACCGACGAATGTCTGTGGCTTGAGGGCTGTCCAGTATGTAGAGTTAAGTGTAGTGTGGTACCTGTTGTCCGACAGGCGCTCAGCCTTGAAGTTCATCGGTCGACAGAATTGGTAGTTTTTAGCCATTGGACCACAATTGTGCAATAACGCGGTTCTGTTCGAAGTGAATAGCCTCTCGTCAGATCTGATAGCTTTTTCGCTCTTGGGGTAAGCGCTGACTTTTGCAATCTCCAGATGTCGTCTCTGTAGATGAGATTCGGCATCTGATACTCGTCGTGCTTCTGATAGTTCAGGCGTTTCCAATTGTCACCTATATTGATGAAATTTTCGGCTGTTGTTGCTCATCGTGATTGACACCGTTATATCTTTTGCTTTAGCTTCTTCTGTTCCAATCCTTTTGACAGCGTCTTGAATTTACGCACTTTCATCTTTTCTTCCATTTTCTGGCAAAGCGTCTTTCGTGCTGACTGATCTTCGTTTCTTTCAATGGTTTTCAAATTTAAAATGTAGTTTAAAGCGATGATGTGATGTTTATTTCGATTTAAGTTCAACGACCATAACGAAACTTCAATACGGTTTTCAAAGCTTTCCATGACACGACAAAGACTCATGTCGTTTGATATCCAGTTTATCGTCGTCACAGTATCGTTCAATAGTTTCATAATGTCTACCAGACATGTGGGTAGCTTCACAGCGAACCATAAGGTATAGTCATTTATAATAGAATCAACAGGTCGATTCTTCGGTTTCGTGAAGGAGGTTGCGGAGTCAGTCAAGTTGCCCACAAAGCAGGTCTCATTTGATCATCGAAACGGACCCAGTAGGAATCCCACTCGTGATGGACTTAATATGTAAAGCAAAGTCTTCAGTTATGCTACAGGGTACAATGGTGTGGGTGGCTACACACTAGTGTTTTGTTTCCAATTCTTTTGGCTCAGCTGTATGGCTAGTTGATTTGTTTTGGTTAAGTACTTATAAATAATTCGCAGTGAAATAAGCACAAAGAATTAAAAAAAGCCGGTACAAAAAGTACATTTCCACCAACAGTCGTCACTTGTCGCGTTGGGTTGTATGATCGGTCGGCTGCTGTACAATTATCAGTCGACTTAAAGACAGTGAATCGTTAGGCATTTGATGGCGTGATTGGTAAATCGGCTTTTTGATTTAGGGTTACCGGGTGCAGACTCTACGAGGTGTCCGATTCAAACAGTCAACCTTCAAATAAGGTCAGGAAACTGTGGTAACATGACTCAGACCGGCCATCAGTAGACGTCACCTTATCTGACACGCAGTTTAAAATGAACTCGAGATAACGAACTGGTAAAATGTAGTCTTTAGCACTGAGATCCATTTCCAAGAATCCCAATAAGATCTTGATTAAATTAATGGCCAAGGAAAATACTGAGATATAATTCAAACTTAGATATTCAGTATACACTTTTTAATACTAAACTTTTCTCCTGAGACGCCCCCCCCCAAGGGCGCTGGTTCCAGAATGTGGGCGCATGGTAGTAGAAGGAGCGTTCACCGATAGTCTTAGTTTTGGTTTTTTGGGATTGAGATGGTTCTATTGTCAGTTGAAGAGCGTAGTTGTCTTGTGGGGATGTAAGGAAGCAACAGTTCAGAGAGATAGACAGGAAAGTGAGGGTCAGTGAAAGAGTTGAAGCATAGATTGGCAGACTTATACTTGATGCGAGAGGATATTGGAAGTCAGTGGAGTTGCTGCATGTGTAATTGAATGTGGTCGTGTTTATTTGATTTAAAAATGAGTCTGCATGCTGAGTTCTGTGCCATCTGAAGTTTGTCTATGTGGTGTTGAGGAATGCCTGCGAGAGGAGTGTTACGGTAGTAAAATTTTGAAAGAATGAGTGAAGAGACGAGCGTTTTTGTGGCATCAAAGGAGAGGAGGTGTCTAATGGTGCTGATTTTTCTAATTTCATTGTATGCTGCTCTGCAGATGTTCGTGACATGTTTGTCCATGGAGAGGGTGTCTGTAAGCGTGACTCCAACGTTTCTGGCAGAGGAAGAGAGTGTGATGTCAGAGTTGCCGATAGATATAGAAGAAGGAGCGGATGGAGGCAGAGGTTTGTTTTGAGAGTGGATGAGAAGGATTTCCGTTTTATCATCATTTAGCTTCAGTTTGTTGCTAGTCATCCAACGCTTTACGTCGTCTACGCAGTCCTGCATGCGAAGGATTGTGGCATTACGTTGATAAGGAAAGGATTGACTGGAAATTGAGTGGTGGCTAATGAGAGATGATAGAGGTTTAGTATAGAGGATGAAAAGGACCGGACCAAGGACCGATCCTTGAGGAACTCCAATAGACAATTATGCCGCACACGCGGGTTTTTATAAAAACTTAACTACATGACATTCTAACTATGGCGTACCATTATTTTTACTGTCCACTATTAATATGATCACCTGGAGAAATTCAAAAGCAGGCAAGCCGGGGTATATGTCTTGGTATATGTCTTACTATATTGATTTTGGAAATATATTTTAAAAAACTAAATAAAGGTAGTTTGACACATTAAAATCTTTGGATAATCAAGTTAATAGAGCACTGGTTTCCAGCCCATGAGAAGTGACTTAAATTATGGGGCTGCGAAGGAATTTATGCGGGGTCGCCAGCTGAAGCAATAAACTTATAAACTATGACTTAGAGAGCATTTTAGTTCGAAACCGATAGCGATAACAACAGTGCATCGATGGTTTGAAAATAATGAACACTTCATTTAACTGATAAAGGAAGTTATAGATCTGAGACGGGCTTAGAAATGACAGAGCAATGACAGGGGTCTGAACAATCCTAGGAAATCTCCTCAACACTGTCTCCCTGACTTTAACAAGCTGGTTTCCTTTATTAACCGCTCCCTGGGCGTTTTACATGGACCGCTAGAAAGCGACAAGCACACATGCGACAATCATCCCGTTGACAAAGCCGGGCAAGCTTGACTTGCTAAATTATGCGTTCACTTAAGGACTGAGCTTCGTGGTGAAATCAAGTGGAAGTAAGAAACACGAGCGCTAGAGGACTGCATCTGTTATAGGCTGGGAGGGGGGGGGGATGCATGCGCTATAACCGCTTAGATATTTTGGCTGGGTTCTGGAGATATCATGTGATACATTTATATAACAAATATCTGTAAGTATAATAGAAGCCAGCACCTTAAATAGTTTAATAACCCTTCGATTCCAGAGGACAGTTGGGAAAGCTGAGACAGCACACCACAAGAAGATTTTAAGGTAGAATGATAAGATATACCTGCAATGAAGTATAACGTATTTTCGTCCGTCGTTCAGACCTACAATTCAATGCATAAAGTTTAGACGAGGTTTAAGACTTATGTCATCCACTGAGCATTATAGGCATATTATTCAAGTGACTTTTCCACAATTCACGGAAGCGTTAAAATAAAGCCATGTTAAGACCACGTCACCCAACCAATTATAGTGACGTAAATTAATATTCTTATACTTAGTTCCGTTATTTCTAATCTAGATGTGCGCATTTAGGCATTGGCGAAAAGTGACACAACGGGTTTCACGTGCAGACCTGTTTACCGTCAAACTCTTAAAATCGTAGAATATCGTCACAAAATCGTACAATACGTTATATTTATAGTAAAAAAATAAACAGTATATACAACCTATACGCCTAAAAATCGTACATTGTACGCCAAAATCGTAAGAGTAAACATGTCTGCACGTACCATAAAGAGTGATACAAATATCTGCTTAACTCACGAACCAACTGTTTAAGTAGGTGATGTAGTCGTTCGCCAACTATTTTTCATGATCGAACACAATATACAAAAACTATGATATAAACTTGTCACAATTCTAATATATGTACCTGTATGTTAGAATTTAAATTGCTCAACTGTTTATGTTTGGTGAGTCACTGAGCAAGTGATGACATTATGAAAGGCAAACTAAATGGATATACAAACGATACAATAGTTTAACATCGCATAACATTTACCGCTTTTTCTGTGCACGATTAATGTCAGGTTTAAGCTGCTTGGGCCATATTTATTTATTATAGAAATACCTTGATTGTTCACAATGTTATAGGTCTTTGCCTCGGCTACATCGTTCTAGTTACTTCCATGACTGAAAACTATCTAAGAAGTTCTCTAACACTTACGTGGCGTTGTCTTACATCTGCAAGTTAACGCAGAATTCTGACTGTTATAACTTAAACTAGACATAAAACATGAGTTTTAAAAAGGGTCTTCTACTCATATCAAATCACGTCAAACATTAAGCATTTTACCGTAAAAATATACACTGCCATTCAAGGGTCGATATACTTGAATAAACAGCGTGGCTGGCGCTTGTTATATGTAACCAAAGAGGACAAATGGATCCAGAAGCTTCTTGCAAACAAAATGCAAAGAGGATTCAAAACAATCATCAAATTAAGTTTGAATATAAAGGCAACTATGTAATATCTTGTCAGATTTTAAGGGATGGAACACCAATGTATATGCATATTTTATTTCTAGCGCAATGCATTCTAAAATGTCGAAACTACGTGCAAACCAAGCGATAGTTGACGGCTTGAACATAAAGGAACCCTCTGTTATTTATAGTCTACTTTATTATACCAACGTATTCATTCTTCCTTTTGTTTTCAGCGCCATGTGTATTCTATGGGCACCCTTCATGCTCGGTACATTTGTGAAAACCGTCTGGGTCGAGGTCAGGAGTCTACCACTTCTTTCCACGGGCGAGCTTTAGGCAATTAACGGAAAGAGCTACAAACCGGAGGAGGGGGGGGGAGAAGAAGAAGAAGAAGAAGATGAGAGAGAGAGAGGGAGAGAGAGAGAGAGAGAGAGAGAGAGAGAGAGGGAGAAACATCTTGTTAAAAAAACTTTTTAAAAATGAATGGCAGCGTTGCATGGCGCCATGTCTAGGCTACAGACTTGATGTTACGCTGGTAACTCTCAGATATACAATGTTTTGTTTTTCTTACCGTCTGGGTCGAGGTCAGGAGTCTACCACTTCTTTCCACGGGCGAGCTTTAGACAATTAACGGAAAGAGCTACAAACCGGAGGAGGGGGGGGGAGAAGAAGAAGAAGAAGAAGATGAGAGAGAGAGAGGGAGAGAGAGAGAGAGAGAGAGAGAGAGAGAGGAAGAAACATCTTGTTAAAAAAACTTTTTAAAAATGAATGGCAGCGTTGCATGGCGCCATGTCTAGGCTACAGACTTGATGTTAAGCTGGTAACTCTCAGATATACAATGTTTTGTTTTTCTGAAATAACCTATGAAATAAAATCCAGTTTATGTTTCATCATATGCAACGAATATTTATTTTAATCGCTTAAAATTTTTAAAATGTCAATATAAATTAAACTAGTTACAGTACAAGCAGACACGCATTACATTATCGTGTTGAAATTAATAACAAAAAGTTGCCATTATTTCCTATAGTGTTAATTACAACTAAACTGCCCTTTAAAATGTCAATATTACACTCCAGTAGCTTTTCCAATTCCCTTATTTTCGATTTGTTGCTTTTGGGTTACTTTAAATTCAAATCTAAGCAAACCTTGTTGCTGCTGTCAGCAGTATTCATAACGAATTTGTAAAAATTAAGAATTACCGTAGATAATATTTTCTGCTGCCTAAAAAAGGGTGTAGATGTTTTTGTAGTGCAATGCATTTATTCTCGGTATGTATATATACTAAATATTATCTTGCTGGCAATCATGAAACACAATCAATAATGCGCTACTATGATGACCGATAAGCACCAACTTAAACAACGGGAGTAAATCTTATTTTGGGATAAAGAAAGAATGGCCAACCTTCGGCCGACACGTTGCATGGTGTGGCCCGCAGAATATATCAAAATTGATTTTGCTTTTTAAAAATTCAATTTGCGCTTCTTTTCATTCTTGTTACAAACGCACGTGTTATATTAATGTAGTATATCTCATTTTATAAAAAAATTATAATTGAATTAGGTGTTTATTTTATTTGATAGGTGTACTAACTTGCAGCACATAAAGAGTTTACTCGCAATTAAAATGAATCGTCAAGATATTTCGGCTAGCCTTCCCTGTTAAAACGAGGTATGGCGAAACTGTTCACTAATTTTGTTTTTAAATAATTGTTTAGTAAGCTAAACGCACACGGCCTCAACCTGGTGATAACATACCTTCAGTGTTTCTACTTAGAACAAAAAAAAAACACAACACTACATAAAAATGGAAAGAAAAAGCTTTAGGACGATATTTCTAGTCATTTTTAATACAAAACTAGCTGATCAAAGCTCAATGAACAAGTGAAGGATTTAATTTGATTAAACTTGTACATTGTAGTTGTTGTGTTAACAGAAGTGGGGTAGGCGCAATCCTCTAATGATTAAACTATACAGCGTATTACTGGAACTAAATAATATAAAATGTATATATTTTCTACAATGAGAGCCCATTTACGCTCAAGTGATATGGAATCCCAGGATGAGTGCAAGCTCCAAAAGAATTAAACAAAACAAGCACAGCATTGAGGAAACATATCTTGACGTATGCAAAATACATGTCCGCTGTCCAACACACGCAAGCAAGCATAATGGAAACTAATTATTTAATAGTAAAAGCTTTTACCGTTCATCATTAAGTCCTCTAAATTGGTAATTCCTTTAAATGCTAAAATGGCATGTATACAAGCGCTATAAAAGTATTCAATTGATAATCACCTTTTATGCACTTTTATTGCAATAAATACATATCCACTCCGACGTAAGAAGGGAGTTGCTGAAGTTAGAGGTCCGCCCCAAGCGCACTTTTTTCTATGTATTGAAGGGCGGCATAACTAACAAACACATTCTGCTAAGGCTAAAAGCACCGGCTAGCACACTGGCAACCAGCTACATCTGCTGGGTACCCAATGAACCGTTAACTTGCGTCCGATTTTCTCGATCTTGCCCACGTCATCCAAGATGTCTTCAACCAAGTTGGTGTTTCGGGCATTCCTAATTCAAGATCTCGAGAGCAGATCTTGAATCTGAGAATATGACAACGTCAAGTCACACTCCTGCAACGTACTGTGCACACTTTCCAAAGCCCCCGCAGTCAACAGAGACCTGAAAGTTCCTCATTAGGTGGCCCTCCAAATTCAGTATAGTATGAGCGCACCGTACCCCGCATTTCTTTCTCTCAAGTTGGCCGATCCGTCCGTGAAAACTTTCACTAGGGTTCCCACAAAAACCCTTCAATTGTCTCAAGGGCAGTGCTTTCTGAACATGTGTAGGGCTGCGTTTCGTCACTGTGTCATTCCGAGCCTAGCGTATATCGGGGCGGGAAGGTTCCGCATATGGCGGTATGACTGGGATAGGTGTCAGTCGTTCTCTATTTTTTGGGGGAGTTTGACTGTCTTCTCAAGTTCCGCAACTGGGTACAAAATGAGGATCTTTTAAGTCTACTCCTCACCACCCAGCTATTCTGCATTTGGAAGCAGGGTTCCTTTTCATTTAACCCCCGGCACTGTTCCGCGGTAGTTACAGTTTTCTTGTACTTTTTTTTTTAAATTTGTAACGGATCTACGTTGGCTATGATTTTCAAAGCAGCTGTGGGAGTGGTCACATTTTTCAATTCCAGTCTTGCTTGCAAAGGATTTGATGGACATGCTGTAGTCCATCACCAACCTTACACTACTCAGGGTAGAGCTCTGAGTGTTCCTGCCCCATGAATAGTAAATATATCGCTTTTTTGGGGTGTTAATTTCAATTTGCCACCACTGCATGTACCTACTGATAGCTGATAGCTACTGTAGTAGTTCTTGCAGTTGGTTGGCGTCCATACAGGTATTCCAGATTAACAAATCATCAGCATAAATGGTTGCATTTGTTGCCAATATACTGGAAAAATCACTGATATAGGCCAGGAAGAGCGTGCAACTAAGTGCTGAACCTAGTGGTAATCCTCGTTCCAGAGTACTCTTTCTCGAGGTTTCAATGTATTCCGTTCGGTTTGTAGTTACGCATAAGCCTTTTAATTTTAACAATATCCGGACCTCATAAGCCTGTCGGATGTAAACAAATACAGCCAATGTATGTGACTTTCTCTAGAGACCATCGGTTATGGACTGAAGAAGACGGAGCACCTGGTATATATGCTGCTTTCCTTTTCGAAAGATCGCCTGATTTGCGTTTAGACATTTGGTACTTTCCAGATACCAATAAAGTATATCGTTGACCACGCTCTCAGCTACCTTCCCTGAACACAATGTTAGGGAGATCAGACTGTAGCTGCTTGGTTGATTGTCGTCCCCCCCCCCCCTCTTTGGGAATAGGAACGATGGTAGCGTTCCAGATAACAATAAAGTATATCGTTGACCACGCTCTCAGCTACCTTCCCTGAACACAATGTTAGGGAGATCAGACTGTAGCTGCTTGGTTGATTGTCGTCCCCCCCCCCCCATCTTTGGGAATAGGAACGATTGTAGCGCTTAGCTAAGCTCTGGGAAGGGCTCCCGTGGCACATGATCTGTTAATGAAATTCAATAGCATCGTCTTATCTATCGTGACAAGGTTTTTGATAATTTCGTTACAGCTTTTATTCTGTCCTAGTGCCTTGGCGGCTTTGCACTTATCGATTGCTTTCTGCAGTTCGACCAGAGTAAGGGTGCTGTAAGACTTCAGCATGTGGTACCCACTGCTGGGCGTTTTCTACATTCTCTCTCTATTTTAGAGAAACCTTAGCAAAATGCCTGTTAATGGCTTCGGCACTTTTGGTATCTTCGGTAACCGTGCCTGTCTTTGTTTGCAAAAGGTTTTAGGTTTCTCGTTTTCCCCATGCCAGAGAGAGTGAGAGAGAGAGAGAGAGAGAGAGAGAGAGAGAGAGAGAGAGAGAGAGAGAGAGAGAGAGAGAAAGAGAGAGAGAAAAAGAGAAAGACAAACACTCACTAAACCCTTTCGGTAACCGTGCCTGTCTTTGTTTGCAAAAGGTTTTAGGTTTCTCGTTTTCCCCATGCCAGAGAGAGTGAGAGAGAGAGAGAGAGTGAGAGAGAGAGAGAGAGAGAGAGAGAGAGAGAGAGAGAGAAAGGGAGTGAGAAAAGGAGAAAGTCAATCATTCACTAAACCCTTTTCCCGTCTATCAGGTTGAGTTTTTCACACGTTCCAGAACATTTTTCCTTCTCTGACTTTATGACAGCGGCCCTGATATCAGTCGTCAACTTGTAAGAAGCGCGATCTGCTCAGTCTTCAGCCTGGCGACTTTGGCCCAGGCTTTTTTCCTTTAACGGACGAGTTCCTCCACACTTTTGGTCCAGAAAGACCGGACTTTGCGGTTTCCCCATGTCCTGGGTTGGTCTTTTTTTGTTGTTACCACACTAAAGATAGCACTCAAGAGGTTTTAGTAAGCAACATCGATGGTCATGAGCGTCTTCGGGGATCCCAGCTGACCCCGCGATCGTGCTTTCTATTC
Organism: Lymnaea stagnalis; assembly: GCA_964033795.1. NCBI lineage: Eukaryota > Metazoa > Mollusca > Gastropoda > Lymnaeidae > Lymnaea > Lymnaea stagnalis. The sequence continues at coordinate 443,748 of CAXITT010000302.1, read as the reverse complement.
CTTAGCTGAATAGGATCCATTTGGCTTTTCCGAAAAGCCAAGCAAACCTTGCCTTTTCTAACCAAATATTTATAAGGATAAGTCTAAGTCTTAGTTTTCTACCAATCTCATGAAGTACTTCAAACATCACTTTCGCTTCTAGTTCTGATGATACTAGAGTGAGATCCGGACAGGACAAGGGGTTGGTAGAGAGCTCGACCTCTTCTAAATAACGCCTGGAGACGATCCTCTCTGGGCAGCCCCTATCCCCCATATTGGCGTTAAAATCCCCTGCTATTTTTTGAAGTTTATTGTGGCACACAAGGGTAGGCATAACGTGTTTCTTGGTGTTATATAAAAGCATATAAAGTTACTATAAGGGTCTGAGTCTCTGTCCCATCAAGAGTTTTGCACTGTGAGGGGAGTTTCTTCACAAGAGTTACCCAGCCCTCGGCACTTTACGCAAAAGCAGCGGTAGACTGAAAAGCCCGATATGTGCAATGGTTGATTTTCAGTAGGGTCTCTTGAAGAAGTGCAACGCCCACCACCCAGCCATGGAGCAACTTGTTGAGTTATTTTCCATCCGACCCAACAGCTTAGCTATATTACTAGTAGGCATTTTGGGAGGTGAACCGCGGCACCTTCCTAGTGCCCCCAGTAGCACCAGCACCTGCAGTCGACTGAGCAAGGAAGAAAGGAGTTCAAAAGCCCCTTTGTTAGACAGTCATTATTTGTACTAGCCATTGTAAGAATAATGACTAGACTATTTTTTCCTTTACTAACTGCCAGAGAGAGATGCTGAAAGCGAATTTCAGCATGACATCCTGTTAGCTTCAATGGGCGCTCAGCTGCGCCCACTTTCTAGCCCGCCAGCAGCCCCGTAAATCCAACAACAACAAAAAAAAAAAAAAAAAAAAAAAAAAAAAAAAAAAACAAAAAAAAAAAAAAAAAAAAAAAAAAAAAAAAAAAATCCCACACAAACTAAGTTAAATAAAAGCTTTAAAAGGTGGGGAGGGAGTGGTGGTGAGAATCTCGCTTCACGAAAATCTTGGAAAAGACTTTAACAAAAAAATATGAAGAAACATTTCAAAGACATGCTGAGGACTGCTTGATGAAGCTAAATAAACAAACAAATGGGGTAAATTGTAAAAGGTAAACGGTTTAGAGTAGCTACAAGTACAATCTTGAAAACAGGCAGACAACTTTCACTTCAAATGACACTAAACCAAGGTAAAAGAATAGCAACGCATGTCTTATAAATGAATAACTATTCATTATTCAGCAATGTCTTCTTTTGTTATACAATTAGGATGATGTACTTTAAAACCGCCTTAAAAATAACATTCGATTTAGATGAAGCTTTCCCTAAGTGTTGCTTGCGGCCGTACAACAAAGAATTCCATTATTAGCAAACGGATAGAGATGCTGCATGACATAGCTTGACTGGGGTCATGAAAACTGATAGCACTTCAAATGACATCCTTGATACCACAGTCAACAGGGTGTGCAGAGCAACCAATGCAGTACTGGACAACAACATGAGCGACTACTAACATTCCATTACAGCTATCATCTTTTATCTGGCCATTGACCAACAGAGAAGGGTTCACAGACTCGCTACAGCTTCATATGGAAGCCTAGAATTGTGTTCTACTGTTAATATTAGGGGCAAGAGTGTAATATCAATATCTGAGTTATGACCGGGTGTTACCGGGTTAATAATGTAGCTACTTTCTACTTCGAAGTCTCAACATCTAAAAATCATATTTTAAGTTTTTAACTGAATCGAGTTTGATGTACTGCATCCTGCCTGAAAAGAAAATTACGACAATTTTCCCATATCATTTGAATGTATAATTAGGAAATTGTAAATCAGAATTTCCGTATTTTTAAAGAAGTATCTATTTATAGATGTTTACGTTTTTAACATTTGGTTTGATTAATTTGTATCTCTTATTAATAAAGGTCAACTTAACCCTTTTCACGTCCTTGAACTACAAAGTAATGATATTTTGTAAAAATTGTAAAAACATGTACTTAAACTTATTTATTTTAAAAAAACTATGTACAATTTTAAATATCTGTACCGACAGAAAGTGATTTTCTGATTTCGGCCAAAATCGAAACTAGGCCGAAAGTAAATGATTTTCGACCGAAACCGAAATATTTAGATATTCTTTCACACATACATTCTGGGCCTTGGTCACTTTCAAAATCTTATTCTTATGCCTTTTTACCCACTTCTTTTGCTGCCCACGCATACTACTTCCCAGCTAAGTGCAATTTCTTATTCTTATTTTTAATTTTAAACATTTTTTTCTGTTGTTTTGTTCGCTGACGAAGGCTTTCTGCCAACACTTTTGTTGTATTGTTGCGTTTATTTTTTCAGATTTAACTCTACTCTGTTTTACTTATTTTATATTGTACTAACCTGATTGCAGTCTCTCCCCTTATTACCCTGGGGCATAGGCCATCCACAAGAATTATCCATTCATCACGGTACTATGCCCTCCTTTCCATTTGTTTCCAGGTGTATCCAATATTTTGCGTGTCTGCTTCTAGCTCGCGTCTCCATGTATTCTTAGGTTTTCCTCTCTTTATTTTTCCCTGTGGATTCCATGTTAGGAATTGTTTGGTGGTGCTATCTGAGGGTTTTCGGAGAGTCCTATCCATCTCCATCTTTTATTTGAGATGTCTTCGTCAATGTGCATCTGGTGAGTCCTTTCTAGTAGATCTTTCTTGGTGGTAAAATTTAGCCACTTGATTTTCAGGATCTTTCTAAGGCCTGTGTATATGTTACCGGCAATGTGTGAAATGCAGGCATTGTACAGCATGCCTAAGAATTCTATAGAATGCCTGAAGTTTTTAGGCAAAGTATGAAATATTTGATTTTCGTGATTATGTTACATACTTTGCCTAGGAATTTGATACATTGCCTAGGTATTATACATAATGACAAATATACTTCAGGCAAAGTTTGAAAAGAGCGTGATAAAATTTTTTTATTGGGAAAACACATTTGAAAACGAAAGAAGAAATATGAAATAAGTATAGGACGAGTCACCCAGTCCCTTGCCAATGTCAGCAATAGAAATTCGCACAGTGGCTCCTAGAGAGTTTATTTTCTTTTTGTTTTTTGATTTTGTTTTTGCCTGGATTTCAAGTTTCGGTTTAGATTATTTTCTAGATTTATTCTCCTGTAGCTTCTTCCACAACAAAATATGTCATTTTATCGATGTGCACAGATCGGTTGCGTCTGTCAGTATTAAAAACACTTTTGCTGTCATCCGAGAAGTTCCGAATAGCTTCTGTAGCGCAATTCTAAAGCTCTCTTACTCTTGAAACACAGACCGCACAAAATACCAACACTATAACCCTCTATTTCCTCGTCTCCGTCGTCTTAAGCAGCATTCCCACAGATAACATGAATATTACGGCGACATTTTCGGAATGTATGGGCACCGCTGCTTTCTTCTAAGCAGACACAACAAACAGCAGAAGTGGAATGATCTTCGGTAACCATGCCGTCACAATCAGTTTGGTTTTCTCCATTATTTATTGCATTCTCTTCAGTAATCTGTAGGCTCTTTATATCTTGCATCTGGTGATTTGCTTCTTCTTGCTGTGTTGTTTGAACGCTATTATTTTGTTTAGTTCTTCCTGTCTGTATGTCTTGCAAAACATCAAAGGGAGGGCACCTCCGAGCAAAGAATCAAACATAAATGGCGGGGTATTCTATACATTTCCGGGTTGCTCTTCGGCATTGTATAGAATGCCTAGGAAATGTTTGAAATAAAAACCATTTCATACTTTGCCTACATATTTCAGGCATTCTATATAATTCCTAGGCAATATATACAAAGCCGGATTTCACACATTGCCGGTAACATATACAATGCATAAGCAAAGTATGTAACATTATCTTGAAAATCAAATATTTCATAATTTGCCTACAAACTTCAGGCATTCTATATAATGCATAGGCATTCTGTACAATACCTGCATTTCAAACATTGCCGGTAACATATACACTTTTATTAAGTCATTTAATATGATAATTTATAGAGTGGCAAAGTGAAAAGGGTGATGAGAGGGTAGGGTAATGGGAAAAGGATGATGAGAGGAATGGGGAAAAGGTGATAAGAGGTAGATGTAATGGGGAGAGGGTGATGAGTGGGTAGGTTTAAAGGGGAGAGGGTGATGAATGAGAGGTTGGTATAATGGGGAAAGGGTGAATAGAAGGCATGAGTAATGGGAGAGGGTGGTGATTGAGGGGGTAAGGGAAATGGGGAAAAGGTGATGAGAGGGTAGATATTATGGGAGAGGGTAATGATTGAGAGTGAAGGGGTAATGGGCAAAGGGTGATAAGAAGGCAAGGTTAATGGGGATCCGATAGGTTAAGGGTAATGTGGACGGGGTATAATGAATACTTAAGGATATCCAGGTTTCCAACTTTCCACATATTTTTCACCTTCAAAACATTAACACAATTTTAAAAAACAACATTTTCTAAACACCGTTCCAAAGGAGTTTTTCCTGCTTGAAAGCATAACCCGCCACAAGTGAACAGACAACGGTTGTGATGAACTAAAATTTACTAAAAGGTCAGGCAAGAAATCACCGGAATGGCCCCTAACGTTGACAAGATTAAATGAAAGAATTATTCGCCCACTAGCCGGGGGAGATAGGAATCTTATTTCTTCCTGGTGCATGAAATATGGACACCTCCCCTTCTCCTCCACCACACTGAGGTGTGGTGGTAAGGCAGACGTGAGTCTAACAGAGGATCAGTTGTTTCATTAAATAAGAATTGGGTTCCTCGGCACGGCATTACATCAGTATAAGATAAAGGTCAAAAGTCTGACGGATTTTGTTTGACGCAATGACTTTATATGCTGCCGTTTTTCGTCAGTCCAAATCTGCCATCCAATTTCGACAACAATTTGAACTGAGTCCAGTATTAAGAAGAGTCTTCTTTTGAGCAAGATGTTTAGGCCTGAATACTTATTTGAACGCCTATTGAATGTCTAACACATATAGCATAGCAGTTGCAATTTTTGGCATCTTTTTGTTTGTGTAAATATGATCAGACAGAAGAAGGAGAATGTGAAAACGTGTGGGCAATGTTAAACAACAATTTATAGTTTGCAAACTTTTAAACGATGTACCACCTAGTCAAACTACTAAAAACTAATACAACGTCTCATGCCTAATTTCTCGTTCGGACTTTATAACTTCATACAAAGGCGTGACTTGGACTAAATGCGAACTCCAAAATATGTGCAAGACAATGTAATGCACGAACGCAGATTTTATTCTATGCATTTTACATACAAACAGAGTAAACACGTTCACGTAATGATGACACATTCGTTAGATAACGTTGGTAAATCACTGTAATTGGGGGATTTTCTGGGTCAGGGAGACAGGCTACGAAGCCCTATCATTTTTAAAAGTCTTATAATTATAAAAAAAATGTTTACTTTTTATCTGCGCCAATTTTTCGGGCCTTGCATAAAACCCTCACCTTCCCATATATATCCTTATCTTATTACTCGCAAAATAACCCTCACCTCTGTGATATCATTATTGCAGCACTCGCATAAACCCCTGAACAACTCTCAGATATATCTATCTCAGGACTCGCATGAACTCCAACCTTCTCAGAGATAACATCATCTCATGACTCGAATAAACTTCTCACCTCTATCTCATGACTCGCAGAAACCCGTTATCTTTTCAGAGATAACATCTCATGACTCACATAAACCCTTCACACTCTCTCAATTATCTTATCCATGTCTCATGAATCGCATATAAAAAATAAGAACCAGACTTTACCAGCAGACGCCTTTTGGTTCGACAGGCGATATGATGCGACACTAAGCAACATAAATTAATCTCTGGTTTAGTGGGATTGTGGGATCATTTTTTTCCATACTAAGATGCTGTCATGAGATATCAAGCTACATGCCTCTCTGAGAGACAGAATAAAGATTTTAGAAGATCAATGAAGAGCAAGATTCTGCTAGAAACGCCAATCGTCTGTCTGTTGCCGGCTGACGCCAATCAAACGTCCTCTTAGAGGCATGCGGTAATACCGGGTAATACCGCGTACATCTTCAGGCATCCTCTCATTGATTTTCCTAACCCGTTTGAGTTGTGTTGTTTTTCCCTTCCTCTATCTCTTTTTTTCCGTGTGTATGTATGCGAGTGGAGATAATGAAAGTTTCTTCACATGCATTCAACAGAAGGCATTTACATGGCTTCCGATTAAGTATTGTAACTATGAATTGTTAGCGTCGCAGCTCCGGAGCTCTGTTAAATTAGATGCTAGTTTTCGCAATATAAAATAGAGTTTATCTAATGGGGTCTAGTTGATTATTTATAATATATATTAAAAGCCGGCCCCAACAGTACATTAAAGTGACATTAGTATCCACAATGTGTGATATATAACCACATTTAAATAAAAACATATATAACGTGTAACACTTAACAAATCATTAAACTGTTTGCGCTCTCAGCCCCCTAAAAAAAAAAAAACAAAACAAAAAAAACAAACCAACCCAACCCCTTATGCCAAAAAACAAAAATAAAAAAAAAAAAAAAAAAAGAAGAAATAAATAAATTAGGGAAAAGGGGTCACAATTGAATTGTTATGACATTTATGTGAGGTAATATTATTTAACAATACAGTAAACTACTACAGTCGAACCCGCTTATCTCGACCTCGGTTAACTCGCCAATCCTGTTGTGTCGACGTTTTTGAAGTGGAACCGACGTTTTTGAAGTGGAACCGCCAAATTCTCTCTTTGTCTTAGCATTTTATCCTGGCTTATGCCGATTCTTTTATGTTGCCGAACCCTGATATCTCGAGCACAAAGGGCGGCCAAATTTGCCAATTAACCTCATTTATCTCGATCCCCATGACCAAACGCCGGCTTTTGAACTCCGCAAGAAGAAATAGCAAACAACAAATAAACAAGTTTTTCATAATTAAAAACAATTACTTATTTCTAAAAATACAGGACCTAGAAGTAATTTAAATAAATACGTTTTAATTCAAGGTTTAAAAACCCCGGTATAAATGTTCATAATTAACCTGTGTGCCAAACGTTGTCCTGGGCAGCCATTCGCGGTACATAAAGAAATTTCAAGCACATGTTAATATATTGCCGCCATATTGGTTTTCCGTTATCTCGATGCTTTTTGGCAAACCCCGAGGCCGTCGACATAACCGAGTCCTACTGTATTTCTATGATATATCCTTGCAAGGCTTACCTTTAAATCCCTGTGTACGACTCCCCTATCGTGCATATAATCCACTGCTTCTAAAACCTGTCTGATAAGAAGGCTAGCGTCTTTCTCTGTGTAACTTCCTTTCTCAACAATACGGTCAAATAGTTCACCTCCTGTCACCCTGTAGACAATGTAATAGAAATGTTAATATCACATGACTTAATTAACGGAGAACAATTCAGGTTCTTTCTTTAACTGATGCTACATAATTCATAATATTACTTGATGTTCAGAGCGCCAATTAAAAAAAAAAGGCATATCTTCTAATTTAAAAAAAAATGATATGGGTTTAAAGTTTTAAGGTGGAAAAACGCATTTTTTACAAGGCACACTTTTTGAAATTCAACCGTCTAGACAAGCCAAGGAATCGGAGTGGTTAAAATGTCTATACTCCTGGGACAAATGGCTCTTCAGACTTTCATCCTCATCAAAGTATCACAAATGATCAATAAAGCCAAACCGCAGGAAAAAATAGCAAAAGTCAAAGTAGTTAAGTCCATTAAGCCTGATACAGGTGCTGTGGTCGAACACCACCTTTACAAAGGTCGATAATAATTCAAGGCAATAACAAGACAACATTCAGATAAGCTATTAACAATGTCACTGACTTGCTGGCAGCTGGTTTAAAAAACAAAAAGGCTTAACACGACAGAGAATAAAACTAAAATCTCTCCCATCTTAAAAAAAAACAAAAAACAGAAGAATCTAAATATACAGGTGGCCGACAAAAAAAAATATGCATACATAATATAAAGCTTTAAGGAAATTTAATTTCAAAAGTCTGCTTCGTTGAGCACACGTCCTTGCAACCTGATGTAAGCTCTTAAAACTTATCTAAGAATATCTCAACGCTTAATATTTCATCAAAGACCAACTGTAACCAAATGCAAGCGGTGTCCAGTTATCATATCTTCCAGTACCCGGCGTTTATCAGCCTTGAGATGACCAGCACAGACGACACAAGCCTGACATTAAGGAGGCGATCAACATGTGCTTGATAAACCATGCAATAAAACGCCACGACTTTCCTCGATTATCAAAATAATCCCTTTTCACACTTGAACTTTTGCTGCCCTTAAAAGTGTAAAATCAAAACAAGCAATATAATTAATAAGAGATTTATAGGCATCACACGTTTCTCCATTTATTAAATAGAAAGAAAATGTAATTAATAAATCTGGCACCGGTCCCTGGTGCAGTTTCGAAACTTGTCCACCGGTCCGTGAAACTTAAAAGTTTGGGAAACGCTGCCATAGAGTACCAAACATATCATCCACACTCTGAGCAAGTTATTTCTAAGTATAAAAATCATGTACATGTATGTGTAATATATGTAATGTACAAAAATAAAGCTAAGTTATTAATGTTACAATAACAGTAGTTAAATAAAGAATTCACAATTATGTAAAGGAAATTAAAGTGATAAAATAAACAGCATGGCAGCAGCCCGCCCCCACCCCATCACCCCCTCCCCCAATTGTTGAACTCAAAATCGTGCTAACGGTACACAGGTAACATAAAATGTAAATGTTTATTAATGTTTACAGTACAAGATAATCAAAGGAAGTTCAAAAGAAAATATGAACTAATTTAAATGATGAAAGAAGCGGAGGTCTACGCTAAAGTTACGCAAGACAATACATAAAAAAACTAGTAAACGAAGCTGCTCTCACAATTTTATTTACAAATACCTTTTGCATACCCCCCCCTAACTTTTGCATACCCCCCCCCTAACTCCCTCTCCTTTTTGCCAACCTGTCGAGGCTATTTTGAATTTAAACATAGTACTTTACTTTATATTTTGTGAACGATTTTGAATGGGTTGAATTTCTGTGGATAGCCTTAAATTTTGGACTAGCAATTATATACTTGTCCGATAAAATTTGAGTTTTTACAGAATATCGTCATGCCCGTAAAAGAAATTTAAACTTAGCCTCCTAGAAATCGTTCTGATTTTCATACAAGTTGTTACAAACACCTTAGTTAAAGATATGCGGAACACAGATGTGAACACCAGTGGAACGATCAAAACTATTTCCAGAGAAACGTTACAAAACTACAGCCACCGAGAACATTATATAGCCAAACATTGTAATAGCTGGCATTTGCAGATGACATGGCTCTAAAGGACAGAAATAGCACATCATACGAGCGTTTAATGAATTAATACGATATAACGGTGAATGAAGCAAAGACCAAGTGCATGGTAATGTCACTTAACAGACATATAACATGATAACATTAAAACAAAATAAAATCCACACATTTGAGACAGTGAATACATTCCAATAACTAGGCTCATCATAAATGAGCTAAATGTAAGGACGTGAAGGTAAAGATAACAGCACGCAACCGCTCATATTTCAGTCTTCTAAAGCTACTAAGAAGCAGAAACATCTCAAGGAAAACAAAGTAAACTATATACCTCACTATTATAAGACCAGTAGTATGAGAAATAGACATTTAATAAGAAAGCCGAAAACCTGATTAATATGTGGGAGAGAAAAATATAAAAAATATATGGGCATGTACACGAGAATGATAGATGGAGAAATCGGAGTAATCAGGAATTATAACAATTATAGGAATATCCAATCAAACGATACGATAGTTTTAAAAAAAAGCAGGCTACGCTGTGACACCTCGATCATAGGAAGAAAATGTGGTTTGCAGACAGAAACCAAGGTTTCACCGGTAGACCAAGACTGAAATGGATTGATGATGTGGACAAGGCATTACATTAGTTGAAAGTCCACGAATAGAGTCGAAAAGCCATGAATCGATCTGAATGGAATGATGTGATGAGGCACCATTGATGACGATGATGTCACAAACAGTGTCATTCACCAGGTACGATAAAAATTGATGAAAATATAAATTGTATACTCGAAATAGGATGGCAGCTATAGTATAATGTAGTCAGCCTCACAGTGGTGGTCTGTGGACAGGCAAAATCTCGTACCCTGAGTCACTGAGGTGAATAATTTAAGAACATTGAAAAATTCTAAATAAATAACCATTAATATTTAGTTTAGTATTGTCCCTGCGAAAATGTGGATAGCTCCTGCTGGTCCGCCACAGGGTATAAGATTACAATTTTAGTTAACACAACAGGGCACCATTGGCTTTTTGACAAAATGTTGAAATTTCGTTTACATGCTATACATAAAATACGGACCATGTAGTGAGACAGGTCGTGATAGCTACCTTGCCAGAGGCTACTGTGATGTTTTCATCACGAAATCTGCCCAGGATACGCGATCTATCCTGTTAATTCCCACCCAGGAAAATCCCGATTAACGAGGCGCTAATGACACGCCAAGACGTACATTACCTAAGGCTATGCAATGGCGTTTCTTTTTTGACATAAAAGATCAAAATTTAAATTATTTTTCTTGAGCTACAAGCGAATGCAGATGCATAGAAGGGGGCTGCGCCTCCTCTCTCTCCCCGCATGAGGCTGAAAACACCTCGCTCTTTGGGTCATTGACTTTCATTGTTACTCTCTCATTCCGTATATTTTCTTTGGTGGTGTTTAGGTGTTAACCTGGCAGTGTAAAATGCATTCGGCAAATCTTTAATTGTATTGTTTGCTTTTAGCCTACGAATATAATGAAATCATTTCATTCTTATATGTGAATAAAAAAAAGACACGTCTTAAGTAATCTCTTTCTATCTAAACACCCCATTGCCCATTTTTCACTCTATATGTATATTCGATTTCGGGTTTAAGCTAACGAGTTGGAAATTAGGTTTAGAAGAATAATTATACGTCCCTTTTTTTCAACGGCATTATTTTTATTTTATTTTTAAACAAATGAAATAGAAAACGTAAAGAATGTCTGAACGCTGTTGAAAGTTATTAAGGAAATACTGATGTACAAAAAAGTTTCATTGTCGTGTTTCCTACGGACGGATCTAGAAATATCAAGGTCGACACCATTTGGTGAAAATCATTCTCTATCCTTCCGTTTTCGATAAGATAATAAGAAGTTTTCCTATTCCTTGTTTTCAATATCAATGTAGATCGCGTGAGTTAAGCTAGGGCTCAGTTGTTATTTGTTAAAAACCCCGAGCTATATTTTGTATAAGGAAAATATATAACATTTATTGCATTACCAATTGTTTCTCAGATTCGAAATCGAACCAAAGTTAAAGAATTACATAACTTTACTATTAATAGGACACGTGCATATCGGCGGATTTTGAATTTTTAACACATAAAATAATGAAACAGAGGGCAGCTTTTTAATATTTAAAATATTTGGGTTATTTCTCCGCGACATATTGCTGAACTTGGTATAAAAAAATCATGCAATTTGTAAGCTCTCATTTGAGTACCAACCAATATTATGTATGTTTGATAAACGATTTGTGAGTCATTTTTAATTCACAAATTTGGTCATGTACTATTGTAATATTATTAAAACCGGAATTAAGAACAGCCAATATAGAATAAGGCTTTTTGAATTTCCGATTCTAAAAATACGGAAGCAGACTGGTGCAACTGTTTCTCTCTGTGATCATGTACGAATTTTCTCTATAACACATTTATACATTTTTATATATACACACACATTAATAGAATGTTTGCTGGACATTGAAGTACTAAAAAGACTCGATGGACAATTCGTAACCCCTAGTCCCAAGCGGCCAAATGGAATCAGTCGTTGGAACCTGCTAGAGCCCCATAAGGGGGTTGGAAGCCTACTTCAAGCCGGAAACGCAAGACAGCCCCCAGTCATTGAATTCGGTCGATGGCTGCCAAGACCCCGAACTCAACATTTGAGCGGTGTGTCCCTTGGGAATCTAGAATGGTTCGGCTATGAGCGCAATGGACCCCCCACTAGGCTCTGGTGTTCCGGTACAGTACGCTCACATTCTCGTCCCCGAGCAGGGTTAGTAGGAAAAGCTGAGTCGGTCACGACATAGGGATTTGAGCAAGATGTACCTCATTATCCACAAATCAAGTAGGTCCTATCGTTCGTGCAGCTTTGGCCAAAGCCAGCCATTCATTACTGGCCAGAATATTTGCCAGTTCAGATCAGATCACCGGGGAGCATCTTCCTATGTGTCTGGCACAAAATTATAACAGTTCGTCCCATTAATAGATGGCTAAGCAGTAAATTAGTAGCAACCTTAAAAGTTACATAAGGTGGAACTGTGCGATTTTATTTCAGCCTTTCGTGTTCTGAAAACTGCACCAAAACTGTGCAGCAGATTGTCATTTTGCATATGTTAATATATTGGTTTTGAAACTCAGTTACTGTCATTGGGATCACTTATATTTTTTGATCATATAAAACTTCACCAACGTTTATCTTCTAAAAAGTATGTCCGAATTAATGTTTCCTTAAATTATTTTTGCGCAGTGTAACTGCTATACGAGAAAAATATATACGGTAGCAAATATAATTGTGTTGTTTGAAAGGAGTATTTAGAAAAAGAACCTGAAGCTTATGATAATCAGCCCCATTCCCATGCTTTGGTAAAAAGAACCTGAAGCTAGTTCAGTGGTTCCTATAAGGTTTCGATTCCCGGCGCTTCTGCAAAATTTATGTTTTCACCATTCTTTTCCCGCCCCCTTGGGTACTCCTTTTCAGTTAAATGCTATTCTTATTTTATTGTTTTTAATGTTGTTTGTTCGCTGAGGGGGAAATGCTGGACTTGAGGCGACTTAATATAGAGACAAAGTTATCCCGGGCGATCAGTAAAAAAAGACTACTTTTGCCCCCGGAACATATTTATTGTAATACAAACAAATATATGCAAAAAAGTATTAATTACAAAATATGACAAACATTATTAAATAGTTGTTTTATGTTGTTTTTTTTTTGCGTACCACCAAGGCTACGCGCTAGGTTTGTAATATTTCATATAACGAGGTAAAAATAGGAAAATCAAAGGACATTTACTGTGGGGAAAAGACCGTTAGTCACAGAAAAACTAAGGAATATATTAAAATAGCCATTGTCGTACACTAGCCTACTATATTTAGTAACAATTTCAGTTTTACAAAAAAAATGTACTGATACTAATTTTTTTTTTTTTAATCCCAATGATTATTAAAAAAATAATTGATGGACTTCTTACTATTTAATTATATTATTTATATAAACTTCCCATTTTAATCAACAACAAAAAAATCGACATTAAAAGATGTAAAATTTCAAAAAATATTTCAGTAGTATATCAGACTTCAACTTTAAAAAAAACAACAAAACACTTCCGTTCGTGCACAAAACAAGTATCCATCCACTTTATAATTAAACAAATGAACTATGTAATTCAATATGGGAGTCTGTTTCATTGATTGTTTAATGAAACGCTGACTGCATACTCAGCCACTAAAATTGCTGTGGCAAAGGTAGATTAAACACTGAAACGCGGCTTGTCAAAGAGTTTTCCCAACTCTAATGTTTCATATGTGGCTCCCGCACCAGTGTTCAATAAAAGGAATAATGTTCATTTGAAGGAAAGAATCGAAACAGTTGAGTCAAATCGATTAATTCTGCAAATACGATACCTCCATTGGATCAATCAACAATTAGAGGACAAGAAGAGTCCCAATGAAGAGCTTATTTATATTTCACGCCTATGCCAAGTCAGTGCAAACAGCAAGTCCGAAGTTAGCCTTCTCAACCTTCTACCTTTACTTAAGTTCGTGGTCTTCTTTACTTAAGTTCGTGGTCTTTGACCCTTTCCTACTTGCGCGTATCTAGACGCATTAACGAGATTCACGCAGGTTTTCTTGAACGCTGAGATCTACAATTGCAATCTTGCTATACTAGTATATATGACCCGATTTTACCTGGATAATAATGATAGACATTTTGCGATATACATAACAACCTAATTTTTACGTATATAACTGACACAGCCCTGTCTGTATTATGATTTAAGACATTCATATCCACGCATACTTCCATTTTAAGATAAAAGACTTCATCGCTCTAAGTCTAAGCGTACGCACCAAATTCAACGCAATATGCCTGACGATTCCACCCAAGTCCAGCGAACGGACCATGAATGGAATCAAACCGAGCGCCCCAAGACAACACTGCGCTGTGTCATCTCTGTGGTATGCAGTTTCGAGCATCCCTATTACCTATGTAAATATTCACTCTTCACTTGTCATTGAAGCATTCCCCTATGTAAGCAACGGGATTCCAATACTCCTGCCAACAAAAAAATAAAAATAAAATAAAAATAAACATGTAGATACCTTCCGATCGGAGCACGTGGATTGGAGATCCTTCCGTTCACCTTGCCGCCCTTGGTTTATGTTAGGCCAATTAAATTTCAAATAAAAAAAACCTAAATAGCGACGACTGGAGAACGTGACGCGGAGTGTTTTCATTTGTTCTGTTCTAATCTAGACGTTTAATTTTTTTTCCACCAGAGCGGGTCTAAACGTAAAAATCACCGAAACAGGAGTCGGCGGCCTGCCTATATATATAACGACAAGGGGAAAGGGAGCACGTGCTTAGTTCTCTTCACCTGGATCCTAAATTGCCTCCTAACGTCGGAGAGGTAAACACGATCACTATAAGGGTCATCTAATGGCTATTTTGTATACCGTATGTACCAGCCATTAGTTTCGAGATTCCAGATGGTATCGCATGTATGAATAAAACACAGTCAGAGTAGCGTACAGTCATTGTACATAGTTCCTGTTTATATGTTAACTATGAAATATGACTGGATATTCTTCGAGTTGACAATATTGGTTGAAATACCAGTAAATTAATGTACATGAAAAAGCAATTCTTTATTGTTATGCTTATAAGATTTTAAAATTTCCATGGATTGTGTAGAATTATTGCATTTGTTATCTTAAAAAACCATATAGCGTTGTGCGATCTTGATAATCCTTTCTGGACACCCGAGGACAATCCTCTACAACTCTATAATATCCTAACAAAACGACATCACATCCCCGTAAAAAAAAAATTAAATTCTTTGCTTTCGCACGACATGTGCGTGAGTCATCATTCGATGACTTCTAATTTCAATGGTTCCCGGAGTTTGTAATTTATGTGCTTCGTTATTGTTTAACTGCAAGAAATTATATTGCACCCATCTAAGAGCGTAAAAAAACAATACTTGATAAAACTTTAAAATAATACTATTTGTTTAAAAAAAGGCATACAATAGATTTCATTTCCCCCATAACACCCTTGTTTATTTTATTTATGGGTTTATTTTCACAGAACTAAAACATCCACCTGGTACACAATGAAGCTAATACATAAATAGGCCTACATCTCGCAGAAAAATATTATCCTCAGGCTAAAAGCCCCACAGCGAATCTAACCAAAATACTATCCACCCTGTAAATCACACTCTTCTGTTCACCTCACACACTGCCTTTAATATCTCTACACAACAAACACTCCGCATACCGTAAAGCTCAAACATCACGAATCAACTCCACGATCTGACCCTACGACTTACGACTCACAAAAACACTGTCACGATTAACAACTCCCCCTACCAAACATTCACAACAATCTAGTTCACAACAAAACCTATTTGACAGATATCAGCCCAACCTCAGAGCATATCATGTCAAGAGAAAGATACACCCCGCGGTTCTGATTTAAAAAGAATAACATATTTAGGCACCTTGTTGGTTTTGTAATATATAACAAACATCTATAGACTTTAAAATCTCGAGCCTGTATTTAAGTTTACCTACCTTTGGCTTCTCACAAACAAAACAACATACATACATGAAAGTGTACGCGATATTTTTAATACTTAGATCAAATACGATTTCACAATTTCATGGAGGGGTACCATGCTAATCATCTTTGACATAAAATAATGTATAAAGTATAACCTATCACCAAATTGATAGAATCTTGAATCTTAATAAATAAATGATATACCGGTACGTATTTTTTTCTCACGGTACACTTGAGTTAGTCAACTCAGCGGCCCGCCTTAAGGGCTTTGGCTGGCTGGTGTTAAAAAAAAACAAAAAAAAAACGAAAATTGAAACAGATTAATACCTTTTGAAATTATAATTAGATAACAAATCAGTAGTTCTAAACTAAATATCCATAAAAGCCGTTGTCTCCACTATTCGAAAAAATTCGTTGCATAGGTGATGAACATTCAAGAAACCTCCAAGTCATTGCATATAAGAGAGTGGCCCCATGTTACTAATGTTACAAGATCATCACTTTAAAAATGGCATTTGGCCTGTTTAATCATTTTTCTGTTGTCCCAACTGCATACGTCGGTAGGAGCTAATAATAAGGTTAAATAAATTTAGAACCACTGTGACAAAATAATAATCAGGATGACGACAATAGAGTCACTCTTTTTTTCTGACCAGAAAGTGGGATAAAAAAAACATACCCTTGGCAACCTGGACAAATAGTCTAGTGTAAAATGAAGCCAATCAAAAATGTATAATTTAAAGGAAATACATCTCCAACTAAAATAAAATACATCTACACAATTTGTTTAAATTCAGGTTAAATCTTTTCGGTATCTTATTAACTAAATGACTTTAGCTAATTTATAAAAGAGGCTCATTCTTTCATAAAGCAGGTTAATAAAAGTCAGTTTTCATAACCAATTCAACATGGTAAAACATACTACATACACAATTGAACAAGTGTAAACATACTACACACACAATTTAACATGGATGAACAGACTACATACACAATTTAACATGGATGAACAGACTACATACACAATTTAACATGGGCAAAAATACTACATAATAAATGAAACATGGTTAACCAGTCTACATGCTGAATATTAAGTGATTAACCAGTCTACATGCTGAATATTAAGTGGTTAACCAGACTACATGCACAATGAAATATGGGAAACCAGACAATATGCCCACTGTAACATGGGTAAGCAGAGTACATACCAAAAGTAAAATTAGTAATAATACTACAGAAGGACATTTTTACTTCTATGGCAACTGGAGAATAAGGGATGCCAATGCAATATATTTTAGAAGCATGAGGAATGATACATGATTGAAAGAAAGAGAAATGACGTATACTCACAATTCCATGACTAGATATACATGTGTTTTATCTTCAAATACATCCACAAGCCTTACTATGTTTGGGTGGCTTAACCTGGGGAAAGATAATAAATATAGACTGATAATGAATAGAAACTGATTTATGTATAACCTGTTTCATTCACCTCCACTCTCTTTAATCAAAACAAATGAATAGGGCATTCATCAAATAGCAGATAATCATTCTAAATTACAAATAGAAGCTGGCTGATCTGTGAATTAACTTGCACTCAATATATTCTAATTTTGTTATCTTATATGAGGTTTACAATCAGCTGTAAGATGGTGTGTTGGTAATATGCCTCTTTGCTGCTGCTTCATAAATACTTATAATTTTAAAAAATTCAAGTTCATTAAACTCAAAAATCAATGCAACATTGTGCATAAAATGGAAAGCACTTTACATCCTGTCATAGTTTCATAATCACTACCATGAAGAACTCATAGCCTAGGCAAGCATTTATCATTACATCACCACATAATGAACTCATAGCATTGGCAAGCATACCATCTCCACATAATGCTTTCATTTTTTAAAGAATCAAATTATCTTTACTTTGAGGAGGACACCAGGAAAAACAACGTGCATGAACTCATTCATCAAATTAATCATCTCATCAACAGGGCTATGTACCCTTTAGCCACACACACACACACACAATATAAATGCATGAACTTATTCATCAGATTAATCAACCAATCAAAACAGCTATCATTCCCCCACACCCCCCTGCCAGACAATGAAACTTGCATGAGCTCATTCATCAGATTAATCAACCAATCAACACAGCTATCAACCCAAAACACACTAGAGAAAATATCAGCCTACCCAAAAACTTGCATGAACTCATTTATCAAATTTACCAAACCATTTTAAAGGGCTATCAGCCAATCCAACCCACTCCAGACACACTGACATAAAATGTCATCATTTAGCCTTCACTGCAGGCCAGGCAACTCACCTGCGTAAGACAGATATTTCATTTTCCAGTGCCTCCTCCTTCCCTCTAAGGCCCCTCCTATTGATACATTTCACTGCATTGTATTTTCCTCTCTCTGATTTGTTTTCTGCTAAGACAACTTCTGAAAAAGCACCACTGCAAAATAAAACAAAATGTAAAATTTAAAATACAATATCTGGTAAGAATTCTGACTATTGAAAAATATAGCCCAATAATTACATGTCTATAAGTCCTGGTTTAATTAGTATCATTCATGTAAAATATTTCATTGGATTCTAAGCTTCTGAGAACAAAAATCCTAAAGAATTAATGAGCGCTTTAACATATCAGCAGGAAAGATACACAATTTTTTTTTGATATAACTGTCACCAAAATTTAGTTAACAAACAACAATAGTTCCATTACCAAAATTTTTTAAGTATAGTGAAAATTAGACCTAATTAAAAGTGATTTAAATGAAATCTAATTGATCCCAAACGCCATCGTAAATTAGTTTATCTCGACCTCACTTTATTTCAATGAAACGCTTGGCCATGCGGGTAGAAAAGGGTGGGGTGGAGGGAGCACGGGACGCCTAGTTATAAGTGAGGAGGTGGTGCTAAAATCATCAAAAGACTCCACGAAAAAAAACGTTAATATTGTCTTTGACTACGTGTGTAGCATTTATTAATTAAATGGTGCATTTTTAATGATTTGCCCGGGCGCAACTTTTTCTTGGCGCGGTCCTGGTATATAGTAACTTATACATCAGCACGGCGTCACTAAAACTGCAACTCTACAAACCCCCCCCCCCCAAACCACCTTGTACAGTTTTAACTATAGACCTACTGTTCTGCTGTGACTTTATTACACTTCGAAC
The DNA here is from genome assembly GCA_964033795.1 of Lymnaea stagnalis. Lineage (NCBI taxonomy): Eukaryota > Metazoa > Mollusca > Gastropoda > Lymnaeidae > Lymnaea > Lymnaea stagnalis. The sequence goes on along the minus strand of CAXITT010000302.1, from coordinate 424,586 downwards.
TACGAACTGCAAGTGTCTTCGATACCGACGTGCAGACTGGGACAGTACAGTAGATACATTTTCACCGATTCCTTCTAATGGCTTATTACGTAAATCAACAGGTGCGGGTCAACACGTTTCACATCATGCTAATACACCAAGCTGGCCACATTAAAAACGCATGTCGCAACTCCGACTCACCAACCCATGTCTAGGCGTTGACTTTATAAAATCACTAGTGACTTTATTTAAAAACTTGACTGAAACTTGGAGTCCCACGTACTTGAATGGAAAGCATTCAAACTCGGGTAACAGTGCATGAATCAGCGGTGTGGTGGTAATCTTTAAGTTGAGAGGGCGTAGGCGGATAGAATAACAAGGTGAGACGCCCAAGGCCTAGGGAAATTAAGAACACGGTAGAGGGCTTTTGTAAAGAAGTAAATTTAAGGACTGTTATAGTCAATGGAGGTGTGTGTGTGTGTGTATGGGGTGGGGGTGGGGGGGGGTAAGAAAAGGGGGTATGAAGATTTTTTTTAAAAAACGCTTAAGGCATAAAATGAAGGTTTTGATTTTAGACTCGCCTTTTGTAGTTATTTAAAATAAAGATATGTAGTTTCTCAAAATCTCAACAAAGCCATCTGTTGAAAAGAAAACAAAGTTCTGCTTCATAACATGGCATCAACCTGAAGTGTGCTTTGTAATATGTTGAAAGTAATACCAATGAGGTTAATATGAGCAATTACATGACACTTTATATATTATTTCTAATTATTTATCTGGTTCAACGAAATTGACCTAACCGTAAAGTAATCACTTCGGAAACCAACAAAGTTCTGTATCTCAATTGTCTGGGGGAAAGGCAATACCAAGAGAAGACTGCTGTACTGTAAACCCCACTCAACTCAATTTTTTTAAAATATGTTTTGCTTCGAATTTTACAGAAAGCACTCTTCTTCTACTCCACCCTCAAGACTGATGATAAAATAAGCTGTTGGACATATTTTTCTATCGTGAAATGGGCTATAACCATTTCAACTACAAAGAAACTAATATTTCGGTATTTTTCTTTTATATAAAAAGGCAAAATAAGCCCCACTTGGTAGTATTTTTTTTTCATTTTCTCTGTGTTTCAGATTAATAACGAACTTAAATGACAGCCTTTTCTTATACAATGCCGTTTTCGCGTATAAATCATATAAACATAATGAACTTCTTCCACCCACATAAGAAATACAGTTGCATCTAATGTGGCATTTATTTTAGCCAAACCTGATACATTAACAAAGCGCCTCAACAGTTCCATTAAAGTTAAATGGATGGATTTGTAAGCGGTCAGACGTGCCACCCCATGGGATGGGGTACAAGGGAATTCTCGGGGTGATGGAAAGCAAAAATAAAAGGTTTATTGCATTGCTAATTGATGGACTGTATACAAGTCTTTGGATCAAATAAGCAAAGACGATAGAATGAGGCTGATGAATTGAGCAACTCTCTCACACTTTAAACAAATAACAGCTCAAGTCGAGGACGAAACAATATAAGGAAAGGCTATCTCTCGAAAATACATTCCCGTGAGACATAAACCCAATCAATAATATTTAAATTTAGACAAGAGCAGACGTTTTGTAAAGAACTTGTAAGAAGAGCGAGCAGCACCTATGAACTTATGCATTTATAGGTAAGCCATCAATCATAGAATTCACAATAATATACTAACTGGTGGTTTTACGATTAAAACCAGTGTTTACTACTGTTTTCCTACAATTTGAACATATTGTCCGTAAAAAAAACACGCTTTTAGTTTTTTGTATAAATCATTTATATGCATTTTTAAAAAGAAATTTAAGTAATTGTCCGTGATTTATCATTTGTTACGAAGCGATTATGTAACTGGGTAAACTACTTACTAGCGAAAACACGTTGCATATTTCCTTTATTTTTCCCTTCACCACTACATGTTAGTTTTACTGAAATGGTTTTTCTTTGAGGGCATAAAGCCGTAAAAAGCTTTAAATAGGGGTTAAACTATAATACCATTCTTGAATCTTCGGCACCAACAAGCTAACAAAAAAGAAAAAAAAAAAAAAAATGCAAAAAAAAAAAAAAAAGGAAAAACGTATCTATTTGCGTTGTGGTATGGTGCTGCAAATATGAAAGAGTATTGTTGTCATCGGCAATGAGTCTATGTGCCAAGTTTCAGCCCGATAGGATGACGGGCAGTAAATCAATTAGCCTTCAAAAGATTTTTCCAAAAAGAAACAAACAAATAAAGTTGAAGTTAATATAAAGGATTGAAAAACATGATCCATTTTGTCCGTAAATTTTGTTTTGAATTTGCAAGCCTATTGATGCATATACCACAGTTTGAGAAGCGTGTTAACAAATACCCCAAGTTGTAATAATTGTCTTCAAGCATGGGTGCAGACACGCGGCCTGTGAAATGAATAGTGTGCTAATACGCTATATGAAACACTTCCTAACTCAATAACGGCGGGAGGTCACCTGGATAACAGCAATAGGTCACATGATTTTTTTCAAACAATGTGATCGCGCCAGCACTGTCTACTCCCGTCCTCATTATAAAGGATGATTCACCCACCTGTGAATTTAATGTACACGCTATATCTTTTTTTCCCAACAAAACATGTGCTTTATTGCTCATCCTTCAACAGCACACATAAGTGACGTAGGAGCATGGGGGAAACTGGATATTTTCCTTTACAACACAGTTTTTATGCATTTTGGGAAAAGCGCTTTTCTGACATAGATAACTATTCCTTGGAAAAAATTTTAAGCCGGAATATTATTATTCTAATTCTTTTCTCTGACAAATTCAACTTTCAACACATTAATACATTTTCATTGCTAATTTTTGTGAAATATTATTTTGATACTGTAGGGACTAACTTAACAAAGGTTCTTTCTTTCGTGAATTGTTTACTGATGATGTAGCCTGAGTGCCTCTCAAAACACCATGAAGAAGTTTGGACTATCAGCCAAAGGAAGACTCGTGGTGCAAGAAGTAGACTCGCCTCCAACCATGGTTATCCAGTGTAATTCCTAGCAGTAGCTGAGAACGTAAATGGAACTGGTTCATGTCACAAGGCCTTCAGGACGGACGCATCTTCGCTACAAAGACGTATGCGAAATGTGAACGTCACTGAATAAAAATAATTTTTAAACTACGCAAAGTATAAAAGAGATTGCACTCCAGGATCAAACTTATAAGCCATACAAGAAGCTACACCAGTCATCCTGATAGATATAACGTATCCATAACGATAATATACATTACTAAACAGTTAAATGCATACTTAAAATATATTTCTCCCGAAAGTAACATTTAATCACATGCCAAACTTTTAGATGTTTTGAAAAGTACGGTATACGAAATCGCAAGGTGCTTAAATTTAAGATAGGTTCTTCACGGTAAAGGACAAAATTATGTTAAATGCGTTTAACGGGCCCATGCTCTAATAGCGTGTATTGCCTGTCCGTTGACAATATCATTAAAAAAAATGTTACATAACCAAATTGGGGATTTGTTGCAACAATAAGAACAACGAGATGCACTTCACTTCGGTTATTATCGAGGGTTTAACAATAAAAAAAATAAAAAGCTTTTTGGTGTGATGTATCACTTTTAACATTAATCATTCAAAGTTGCTGTTTTCTTGAACCATTGGATTTTCAAGAGAAAAAGTGTGTATTTAATTCAGTGGGTGCGTATTTAATTCAGTGTGTGCGGCTGAAAAATCTAAACTAACATTTTTCTTAACAGAAAGAATGAAGTATGCATATTAAATTATTTAAGAGCGGGATCTTTGGAGTGTATGAGTTGGAGGAGGGGGAAGAGAGAGAGAGAAAAAGAGTAATGTTAGAGAAGCAATTGTTCTAAAACCTGTGTACTATGTAAATAATATTCCACATGTTAGTCAGCTAAGCATCCCACTCCTCAACACAGACACACTTTTTCCCCCCAACAAAAAGAAAAGAATAAGCTACGTCTGTGAGCTGATGCCTAGATAGACAAACTCAAAATGTGATATTAACCTTTGCACAACAAATGACAAAAACTTGATGAAATAAGACCAGGCACTGTGTGTCAATGACAAGATGCCCACCAAGTGATGCTAACAGTGTGCCCACACAGGAAATCAATAAGTTCAATAAGTCACCAGAGGATGCTGGATAACTCTGATCAACCCAACATTCTGCTAACCACAGTAATCATATTGTACTTTATAATCTTTAGACAGTGACAACAGGCAGTATGGAGTCTCATATATAATCATGACTTACAGAATCAGCAATCAAATGATCTGCTGGATAATTAAATTTATTAACCATACTTTCATTAAAATACCATTATGGTTTGAACTTTTGAAGCAAAAATTGGGAATGGCAGCAAAGTTTGAAACAATTTATTTAGTACCTAATACAAATTATGTGGTAATTGTGTTTTCTAAAATAAGAAATTTAAAACTTAGCCAAGAAAAAAAAATTCAATTCTGGCGACACTCTACATGACTAAGAATTTTCATCATTATTTTCGCCATTTACTTTTCTGAAATAATTATTCAGAAATAAGTCAATAATAAGTCTAATAAGTCAAAAACTGCTGTAGATAACCAGGAAAATCCATATGGGATATATTAATATATTAACACATGCAACTTCAATTTTAAAGGAAAATTTAATTGTTACATAATGGACTACAAAAAGCCACAGTATTAAGATTATCAAGAAAACGATACAATATGAAATATGACAAAAACTCATGGAAATCATTTTATGATATTACCTGGTATAAACAAATATATAAATTATGAGAAAACAATGATATGGTCCCATAAAGGCCTAATTAACTTTATTTAGTAGGCAATTTATATAATGGCTATGAAATGTTGATTTTTCACCATCTTTTAAAATAATGTGTCATGAGAAAATGTTAGTTTTAAATCTCTGAATAGTAATCACTAAATTAAGCTCAAATAATGAGTTTATAAATAGTGTCCTGCCCATCTATAAATGAAGGGTGAGTACCACCACATATTTTATTGACCAAGACGATAAGAATTAAGCAGTTTATGAATATTTGCAAAATATGAATCAGCCCTAACCATATAAAATAAATTTACCCAAGCTTGCGAAAATAAGCATTAAATGAAAATACATTTTTAAATATAACTTTTAAACTTTAAGATAGCCCCTTGATCTCCAAATAAACAATTTGTTTAGAGCCATGTTTGACAGATAAGTAATGATTCATTAGTCTTTTAAGTAAAAGTATAACGTCCTTGTTAAAAATTTGACAAGTTCCCTAAAACATACTTTTAGAGTTAACAATATTTGTGTTCCTCTCACGATAAGGTCAGTGCCAGGTTTGCATTTGGGATGACCTGCCTTTAAACTCATTATTATTGTGTGCATGACTCTCTCAAACTATGCAGTAAGAATTTTTTAACTAAATAACTGCATTTAACAGCCAGTGCATTGGAGCCAGCTCTAGGAGAGTTGCTCGGAGCTAGTGTTTTCCCTTGTAGTAGAGCCAAAATAATTGTTGACATATTTGGCTCCAGCGCCATAGCAAATCTTCTATTCCAACAACGAATGTTGTTAAGTGCTTTTTAAATTAATTTCTCTTTTTAATAATTTAAATGTGGGATGATCTTTCCAGTTTACAGTACATGAACAAAAAAATCACCACCAAAAATTGGTCTTAAACAGAATTACATTATAAAAATGAAAGAAGGAGATCAAAATTCTCTTGTTTCTCGACATTATCTTTTGATCCTGCGCATTTCTCCAACAGTTAAAACAGCCCAAAAAAAATAAATAATGCCATCTCATATTTAGTGTATTTTGTATTGTCGTATGTATATTCAAAGGCGCAAACAGAACATTGGAGAATAACTTTCTTCGTTTAAACCAGATGTTTTGGAAAATATTTTATTTCTGGGGATAAATCAAGATTTTGCTGATTAATAAAGTTATACCAGCATTATTAAACTTAATTAAGTTATTTTCCTTTCAATATAATAAAAAATGTTTTACTATGTTATATGTACATTTATTTTTATTTGTTTTATTATTCGGAGCCAGAGCCTGAAATTTTAATGGAGCCTGAGCCAACTTATAAACTTCTGCTCCAATGCCTGTTAATAGTTTAACCTTCCATGGCTCTTTAACCAGTGATTGGTGATAGTATTCTTTGAGACTTTATACTTATTTCAAAATGAATCATTTTATATTTAAATATATAATAGTACCATCATAGAGTCAAAAAGAGTTCCAAAACTTAAAATTAGTTAACCATATACAGCCCAGGATTCTCAATCAATGACTAGCCAAAGATTAAGTTCTATGACAGTTAAATACTATGCGTTATGACTAGGCCAGATTATAGAAATGGAATATCAAGTATCTAGTAATTTTTATACACACAATTATTTTAAAATGATACAGTTATCATTCATAAGAACAAAAAAAACATAATTTAACATAGCTTAGGTATTAGGTTTTGGTTTATTCTATAGGCATGGGCTAGTTATTCTTTTATTAAAACAATGATTCCATGAAAACTTTAGTAACGCTATCTTCAATACAAACTTAGAACTATATGAGCTTATTTCTTTGTTGAAAATGGTGACATGCAGAAGAGTCTAGCCTACAATACTCTACTATTTCAGAAATTATTTTCAGCTATACAAATTTTAGACACTAGGTCTGTGTATTGATAGTATTAGAATATTATAATATAATATACTAATTATACACTATATTGACTATATACTAATAATACTATATTATATTTATATTGGTTGGGCACACAAAAAAATTATGCTTAAAATGGGGTTTGTCTGGTAGGGATGTTTAATAATTAGTTATCTTAAAACTGGACTTAAAATAATTTAATTAAAGTTAGCCCAGGTATAGTCATAGACTTCAGACCAATTACATGAATATGAGTATGAGGTAAAGTTGTATTGTATTTATTATTTATATACTATTAATAATTAACTATTATAACAGGCTACATAGGCCTTTATATTAATATTATTATAATTATAGTATTATAGTAAAGCATAGCATTTATATTTAATCATTTAGTTAATATTAATAATGAATTTTATTTTTATTAGTCCAGGTTGGAATGTATTATTAATATTAATATAATAATTATTTATTAATAATTAACCTTAAATTTTAAACTTAAGCCTTAAACAGCTTAAAATAATTAAATTAATTTTTTCTTTTTTTAAGTTAGCCCGGCGGTTAATTTTTTTTAGATCAGTTACATAAGTTATAGGCCTTCAGTCATAGGGATTTTAATTATGGCTAGGTAGGGCACTAGCGGAAGATAGATATTGGTTTTGGCGTATTGTCTTCTTAGTGAATAGTTACTGACATAACATAGTATAGTCATACTAGTATTCTCGCAGTATTGGCTACTTACTCGTTAAGTGGACCTAGGCGCGCTTTTTTAGCGCTCCAACTAGAATAATATAATATTTCCTTTTAACTTTAGTATCTACTATTTCTTTTGATTATACCATCGGGTCATATTCTTTTTTAGTTAAATTTCGTTTACAAAATAAACACATAACTGTTATTTCAATTTTATTCATTACTCACGTTCCAAGTGTGTCTTTGAACTCGTACTTCCGCCGAATATCACTTTCTTTTAATTTCTTTTCGGCATCGTTGTTTTTCTTGCCGAAGAGAGGCATGTTTTAGAGAAGAACAGGTTTATATTCACGTAACAAGTAACCATGAGAAAAAGGGATATTCCAATTACTGGTCTGCTGTAAGACGTGACGCGGAAAAGTTCTAATTAAATTGATATTAGAAGCATGTAGATCACTCTCACACATTAACAACACGACGCCTTGCAGACGAGTGTTGTTCAGCCATAACACTTGTGTCACGTGATTTGTTAGAGGGCGCTACCGTATTTGCATACGTAATCAACGTTTTCTCTTCAGTGTTTTTGTCCAGAAACCATGGCAACGCGGAATAACGTGGGCGCGTGACAATATTTCTCTTCTAACTGGTAAATGTGTTACATCATCTTGTGTGGCAATGCGAAAATTTATTTTTTCCCCCTCATGTAAGGTGACTTTAAAAAGCAATTAAATTTGGATGTACTATCGTTGATTATCACAAACTGTGACAATCTCAATATTCTCAAAACAAAAAACAAACAAAACAATATCAATAATAATAAAATATAACGAACAATTCTTTGGAAAGTTCGCAAAAAATTATTTCTGAAATGCTTTATTTATATGATACTATGATACAAAGTAAGTCTGTTTTCAATAATAGTTCAATCGACAGTTGACTTCTATTAATTTAGATCTTTTAATTTTAAGCCAAAGTCAAAGAGTAAGTTGCAAAAGATCAAAAGTAAGCAACATTTTAATAATTGAATAATAATGATTAATAATCAATATTACAATAAGCCTATGCCTATACTGCTATAGACTATAGTGCCTATAATCTGAAGACAGATTACCAGTAGCGTAACTAGGTTTTGACAATAACGACCGCGGGCGGATCATCCGATAATTTGGGTAAATCAGTTTTCTGCTAGTGTCAAATCATTGCAGAGTTACGTACCCCTTTTCAACTTTTGGTCCACCTCAAAAATATGTAAACCCTGCATTTGCGTTGGGAAAATATGCGGTTCGTATTCATTTCTTTGTTAAATAGGTTGTGTGATGTATAATTTGAAGAGAATTGGATGCTGAACAATATAGTATTTCCCCATTTTAATCAAGACATTTTTGGAAAATATATCAAATTATAATTAAGACAAGCCTACAATTTAATTTAAGTCGCTTAATACTTAAGCAGGCTCAAAATTTGTATTTTATTGTTTTTCAGGGATTTATTTTTTTCCGTTTAGAAACTTTTTTGTGACAACCTACAGTGCACATTTTAAAAAAAAGAAAGAAAGAAAAGGACTTGTTTTTATAATTTTGATTACAAATTTATCAAAGACGTCGATTGTCGGAAGAAATGACAAATACAGCATACGTCCAGCAGGCAAAAAATTTAACAGATTCATATAAATCGTAGTCGCCTAAAAGAGTAAAGACTGACTGCAATGAATGTACATTTCTACGAGAAACAAAAGCTACACTTAACAGAAAGTTTATAAAATTGAAATAAACTTTTTGAAAATCTATGCTAATGCTAGAAGGACTCACTACTACTATACTATAATCTGAATATTGTACATTTTTAAAATCAGATTTTGCTCTCGGAGAGATAAAACATTACTTTTAAGGACACATAAGTTCACCCATCCAAAATCTACTCCCCCCCCCCCCCTTTTTCAGTACGAATAAAGTTATACGGTACACCAATATTGGGAAAATTCAGATTATTTTGTTTTTTTTTTTAATGCTAGAAGGACTCACTACTACTATACTATAATCTGAATATTGTACATTTTTAAAATCAGATTTTGCTCTCGGAGAAAAAAAACATTACTTTTAAGGACACATAAGTTCCCCCATCCAAAATCTACCCCCCCCCCCCCCCTTTTTCAATACGAACAATTTGATACGAGACCCTAAATTTTGGAGAATATTGTTTATGTTGTGTTCATATTCAAATATGACAAAAAGAAATTTGTCGTTTATTTTAAATATCAATGAACTCATCTTGAGAACCGCAGATTTTATTTGTTGAAGTCTGTTTGGATAATGTTTTAACCATCACTTAAATATATGGTTTGTAGTGGTTATCTTCACCAATTCCTTAAATAGTGCCAATTTATTGCTCTTTTTTAAAATATCTATCTCAAATGTCTGCCTTAAATTATTTCAGTCACTTTTATATTTTACTAATATTCCCATTAACTAAATTAACATTTATCACAAAATAATAAACGAAAAAAAAACACTTTCTTTAGAATAAACCTATAACTATAACAATAATTTTTTGTATCAATGAATATACATTTTCAGGCCCTAACTCAACAACTTTCTAATTGTCCCTCTAAGCGTAAGCTGTCCTTTAAAAAAAATCCTTTATAGGCCTATTAACTTCACTTTTGTTTGTGGCTGGGTGGGTGGCTGGTAGACCTTCGGATGGCTAAGTGAACCACTTCCCATCTACCGATCGAGCTGAAACTTGGCAAATAGACTCATTAGCAATTAAAAAACATTCTTTGAAATTTTGAGCCCTACCCCCAACCTCATAAAATCTGTTTTTCAAGGGGAAGATGAAGAACATATGATTTCACGAAATAAAATTCCCAACTGCGCTAAATTAAAATTAGATTTTTTTTTTTTTAAAAATATCCCAAGTGCGTTTGGTGCGTAATATTTTCTTTTGTTTTTTTCTGAAATAGTTGGTGAAATAGATCTGCGGTGTTAAAGTGGGTGGGTCATTAGAATGTTAATGTAGTTCAGGGGTGTGAAAAAATGTGCCTTTGCGAGCCTTTGGGGGGTGGGGGTGGGAGGAAGCACTAATTGGGATTCTTATGAAGTGCTTTAATTGTATGCATGTTTTGTCAAATTTTCAGCCCCTCCCCTCATTGCTCAATATTACATTTTATAAAGGATTTAAACGAAAAAAAAAACTATGTTTTTAGGGTTGTGTAATTATTTCTGCGACTAGCGTCGGATCCTGATACAGTTGGTGGATTGCTTCATTGTTGGATCGTATTCTCTATCCATATTCATCCTTTGTTGGTTCTTTCATATTCCGTAGAACTTTGCTCTCCTATGTGTTTAATAGGTTTTCTGCCGTCCAAGTTTCACTTGCGTACGTTCTGATTATAGTTTGATATATTTTGTTTAGTTTTTCTTGTAATGTTTTACCTTTGAGTATTTCGTGACTACTGAAGTATGCCATGTTTCCGGCCCATTATCTTTCTTTTTTCTTTTTCTTTATATTTTTATATTTCTCATAGAAATTCATTTCTTTCATTTATTAATGTGCTTTGATATTATTTTATTGATGAAAATAATGGGTTTGAGAGTTGAAAAAAAAGAAAAAGGGGGCGCTTTAAAATGGATTTTGTCCCCGGGCGCGAATCTTGTCCCCGGGTGCCAAACACCCTCGCTACGCCGCTGCCGACTTCAAGGGGTTTGGAATATTGTAAGCTTTTAAAGTTATGACGTGGACACTTTTTTAAAGCTATCAGTTTGTATGCAAGTTTGGGTTGGAGGGGGGGGGAGGAGGAAAAAACAGAAAAAAAGGAAGAGGGCCTCGAAAAGTCAAGCAACTGCTCTGCTTGACTTGGTTGTATTAAATCTTTTTTTTTTTTTTTTTAAGTTAGCTAAATGTGTTTTTTTAAATTTTTATTTGAACTACGTTCGGTGTAAACTATCTTAATTAATAAATGATTTTTTAAACAAAACATTTCTTTCAAAAGGTTTCATCACAAAAAGCCCTGATAACACCGTTATACTTGTTGAACGATAGTAAAAAAAAACAACACACCCCCCCCCACCCAAAAAAAAACAACAAACAAACAAAACAAAACAAACAAACAACCAAACAAAATAAAAAAAACTAACGTATAGCAATTACCTTTGATCATACTTCCATGTTTTACCATACTAAAAAACAAAACAAATTAAAACCTTTGAGTTGAAAGGTACATTTTAATCGGGTTTTGAAACTGGTTATGTTTAATATTCGTATTTGAATGACATTATCATCTTAAGAAGACATTAGATGTTTACAAAAGACAAAATATGTTTATGCGATTTAGGGGAAATGAATGATAAATTTCCCAAATTTCAGTTGATTGAAATGTTTATCGCTTGTGTTATACAAATATTTATTTTTCTATTACTGCATAGTTGTGTGGATTTTACTTCTATAAAGAGTTCCACCACTAAAGAAATTACCGTTAACATCATTGTACATGTTGAACGCAAATATATATTAAAACAAACAGAACAACTTTCTTATAATAGTATTACCTTTCCTGAATATTTCCAAATTTTACCAGAGTCAAAAAGAAAAAAACACACACTCTGTTGTAGAAAGGTTTTCAAAACGTATAATTTTTTATAAAGCGTATATTAACGGCATAATTAGGTTAAGAAGACATGGGATGTTTACAAAAGACATCATATAATAATGTGCACTTTTATCTGAGGGAAATCGTACAAGAACAAATTATTCATTTCCCAAAGTTCAGGTGATTGAAATGTTTATTTGGAATTCCAAACTACTGTAACTTTCTTCAGATCAATTACAAATTGCCTCTTAGACATAGTTTAACATAGTTTGTTTACGAAATCCAAAAGAATTGTTTCTAAAACTAGTAAAAAAAAAATTAATAGAATTGGTATAATTGATAACCATAATGCAAGTTCACAATTTTATTTTAATTTTATTTTTTTAAATTTGACTGGCATCTCGTCTTTAAAAAGTGTGCAATAAATAGGTAGAGCAGATTGTTTATTGTTCTGATTTTTAAAAGAGAAATGCTGTTGGAAATTTTATAAATAAAAACTCTATTTTGTTAAATGGTGCCAGGCAGTTGCACGATGCTTAGTTGGTCAAGAGTACAAGAGCTAGGCAGTTCTTAGTGATTAGTTGGATAAAACTCACAGTACAAATGCTTGGTAGTTAGTTGCACAGTAATTAGTTGGCCAATGTTCTAGCAGCTTGAAACCATGGGTTGTTTCCAATAGAAAAGAATTAGAAATATTAATAAATGTTTCCATTACTGTATGTATCTTATTAGGTTGATTTAGGATTAACATAAAGGGACATCAGATGTATCCATAACGGCACTGAGGTCCTGTACCAACACACCAGAGAGTTAGAATGGAAAACAAATGTTATTCAGCTTTTCGTCACAATGCCACCATATGAAATTAATCAAATACTCTTGTAAGTTCTATTAATGATTCTCAATTTCCCTGCATCCTTTTTCTTTTCGTTTCTCTTATATTTTTATATATCTCCAAAATATTTCTGTCCGTTAAGATTTAAAACCATATTTTTCACATTAACAAACATATATTCTTTCACTTCCTGTAATCTTGGTTTTGAAAAATCCAACTTTTGCCAATAACAATAGCGATCACTTAAGTTTTTAACTGTTCTCCATTTCTTAGAATTTCGTGTCCTTCTTTCCTTTGTCCTGTCTGCCATGGAAAGCTCTACGTCTTCGGCAAAGTCTTGGCCGAAAACGTTCATTTCCTGCTGCCTTTTGATTTAATCTTCCACATAAGTTGTCCTACTATTTCCTAGGTTGATTTAGGAAGTAGAAATACACTTCACAATATAAAACTAATAGTTTGACATATAGTTAGTTTGGGGAGGGCGATCTTTGTTACCCTGTATGGCCAGGTCTAGCACTAGCACCCTCTGTAAATTTTAGCCACTCTGTCTCTACGACTCCTCATTGCCAGAAGGAGAATGTTATTGTATGTAGCGGTTACCGGAAATTTGTTTGGAAGAAATTTCGTCGACGGAAAATCGATCGAAGGAAGTTGGGTCGAACCGAAATTTGATCAAATTTTTTTCTTCTGTTCGCACTATCTAATTTTCGTCAAAATTTGATCGCGTGAACTGATAATAAAATTCGATCAAATTTCCGTTCGATCAAACGTCCATCGACAAAATTTCTTTCAAACAAATTTCCGTATACGGTAAATAAAATACCCTGTTAATTATAAACATGACACTGAATATTCGCACGACACTAAGATTTGTTAGTGATTGGAAAGATAAAGACATTAAAGAATAGAGACATAACAAAAGTCAAGTTTTTGAGTAAAAAGGATAGAGGACATAATTTTGATGTGGCAGGTTCACATGTTGTATTTTCGAATGGATTTAATGAATTAATTATTAGATAAAGTGTTGTGTGTATGGATATTTATTCTTCGTATTGCAACTATAATCTTTCTAATGATTATTCTGATGTCAAGGAACCATGTGATGTATTTATCAAATATCTTAATAAAGTACCATGTAATGTTCATTGGACCTTGTTACTTCCTGGCTAAGAAAGAAAGAATCGTCTGTAAATGTGAATCAGATGGTTATATTGGGCAAGTCATCACTTGCACTGAAGAAATGTAACCACTTAATCATAAACGTTACAGCTATGTTAGCCGAATTAATATGTGAAGGAAGTAACTATAAGAGAATTGATTTTGTGTCTAACAAATGGCGTAGGAAGGGGGTTGATAGGAGGGCAGTCCGCCCGGGGCGACACTTTTGGCCAACTCATGCAGACGATTTTCATGGAAAGGGGCGGCAAAAAGCTAGACCTGCCCCGTGCGGCACTAACCCTCGCTACTCCCCCCCCCCCCCCAAAAAAACAAAAACAAAAAAAAAAAAAAAAAACAAAAACAAAAAACCCGAGTACTCATGCATGACATCGCCTCATTGGAACCAAAACTGTATCTTGTTTTCCCCCAAATCTACTCCGTCAAGACATTCATTAGGTCATTATTGGACAACACCTAATTAAATGACAACACATTTAATTTGTAAAATGTTTATTTTACTTGGTTTTTTTCTTCATTCAAAATAAAATAATACCATGAAGTAGAAAGATTTACATGAAGTTCGAAAAACTGTTAACATCCCATTGTTTACATTGTGTAATCTTAGTATTCTAGGAATATAAAAATTAACACGTAACAGTTTTCGACGAAGGGTTAAAAAAATAATTAATTCTAACTCCGACATATGACAATAAGTCAGTATTTTTGTTAATGAAAATAAACTGATGAATGAAGTCACCAAATATTCGTATGACAAGGTAAAATGACAACCTTTGAAGTTATCACCCTGATGTCTATAAACTTTTATTATAATTTTATACATCATATAGCTAAAATAATAATATAAAAAATAAAATAATATATGAACAATCAAATAAAAATCAATCACCCACAAACTGTAGATGTTAACTGATTGCGTATCGATTATTGCCTTCAAGTAGATTAACAATACAAACATGAAAATAATAAAAACGTAAATTAAATAAAATATTGTTAACATAAACGCGCCTCCTTGTGGTGTATCCCCCCCCCCCCCAAAAAAAAAAAAAAAAAAAAAACAAAAAAAAAAAAAAAAAAAAAAAAAAAAAAAAAAAAAAAAAAAAAAACAAAAAAAAAAACAAAAAAAAAACAACAACAACAAAAAAAAAACATTGAGCAGCGATAGCCCAGGAATTGTTAGCGACGTTCGCTCTCAAAATCATTGTAGTATACCCAGGAACTGTTTAGCGACATTCGCCCTCAAAATCATCGACGTATCCCGATCTACGACGGTAAACTCCATCACGGAAGTTCGATTTCGCTGGGTCCAGTTCTAGAGGGTGGGCGGTCGACCGGAGAGTCGGGCTTTCCCATCATCGCGTGGGATTCTGGCCTCATGGTATTGAGCTTGACACTTGCTTGACTGAGCTCCATGGCCATTCTCCTCACATCCATTATCAGCCTAGAGACAAAACACTGCATTTAGAAAAGTCTCCAAGAACAAGATTGATAAAGAACTAGCATAATAGAAGGCATTTGGCATTAGACTCAATAAAGGCAATTGGGTATGTGAAATAGAAGGAGTATTGTGAAAGGGATCGTAACACAAAGCGTGTTAGACAACTTCCTCCAGAGCACGGATCATCATAAAATACAGACCTGTTTACCCCTGGGTTAGTGTCGGCATAGTTTTCAGCTCTCAAACACGTAGTTTCAAGCTCCAAAGAGTAGTTTGGTCAATAAGGTGTGGGGGGGGGGGGGGGGGGGGCGCGGTTTTCAAATAAAAGCGCTGGTTTGCAATCAAAATACAAGTTGTGTAAGGAAGTCCTGCATAAACTGCATAAATCAGTAAACACAAATAATTATACAGGATAATGTCCTGTGCTTGTGTCTTAAGGATGTGAAAAGATCTCAGGCAAGCACATTGGCAGTTAAGTCTTAACAATGCTATTCTCTAAAATATAATTTTCTGGTTGGTCTATTGAGATCCAAGGCCACAAAGGCCAATCACAATTATTCTTATTTGATTACTTACGGCATTAACACAAAATATACGGTAACTTTTTGCTGAAAGCACGCCAATTATTTTATTTTTAAAAATTAAACCAAGACTTTAAAAAAAAAACTCCCGAAACCATAGTTTTTAAGGCTCGCTTAGTGCCGCAGTCTTACGCCTAAAAATGTAGTTACTACGGCGAAAGCTTATGGGGTAAACAGGTCTGTATATATATTGAGCGCATCGATATTTCATTAGTTCCAATAAATGCGCCACATTGGGAAAACTGTGGCGGTGGGCGGTCGAGCGTGAGCTCTTAATACTCCCCGCCCGGTCGACCGAAGACGTTGCGTTTAAACCGTTTGCAGCCGACTCTCCTTGTGGGTTTGGGCCGGTTTGCTTCAACTCCGGGGGAAATGATGTGGCATTACCAACCTCCCACCGCCAAAGGAGTCTTTCGGTTGGGACGAAACGGTTGTCTTGGAGCAGCTTTCTCACGGCTGAATAGCTAAAATCATCGGCATGGGTTTTACCATCATTCAAGCCTCATACACAATAACTGCAATAAGAACAAATTAGCTCCACTAAAACTGACTAATTTTAATCGGTTCAATGCATCAGTTACTATTCTTTTTAAAAATGGTATACAAATGACAATTTATTCGATTTTTTATACAATACATTTTCGCTTTTTTATACACATTATTCTCGGGGGGGGGGGGTACTTGAGTCACTGGGGGTGGACACCAATGTTCGCTTTAAGCTGCGCGACTGCGCAGCAATCTCACAGACGCCGCGTAGCAGTTTTGAGTATTTGTGCAGCAAATTTTCATTTAAGTGTGTGTTGGTGTTTATGGGCTGTAAAATTTTGAGCACAAAAAAATTGGAGCTGTAAAACTTTGCACACAACTGTATGATTTTGCACACGAACCAACAAACCTTAGAGGGAACATTGGTGGACACCCGGAAAGATGCATAAAAAACCCCACTGAACCCGGGCGAGACCACCACTCTGCCCCCCTCCCCTTCATATGTCAGTGTATGGAGCTTAACACAAGCCATTAGACCACTTACTTGAGAACATGATTGAGCATGTGGTATAGAACGAGTGTGGCCAGTACGAGAAGTAGAACCATGGACACTCGTAACGAGTAGGAAGGAAAGTTCAGGAGCAAAGCACGCATCAGCGCACTCCTGAGGAAATAATAAAAGACATAATCATAGAATGGAAACAAATAAAACAAATAGTATAGTTTTCAAAAAATATAAAATATATTCACACGTTTAAAAAAAAGTTCTGGATCTATACATCAATGGCATCAAGTTTTATTTTGGATAAGGGGTAGCAGAGAGAGAGAGAGAGCAGCGCCTCGCTCCCACGAAGAGAATCCAATGAAGGATTTTAGTGTTAACCCCCCCCCCCATTGATATATATGTATGTGTGTGTCAGCCAACCTGACCAGGCTTAGATAGGAGTAATTTAGAGACCGCAAATTGCAAGTAAAAGTGTTTTCAGATTCATCCTTGTATGGTCCCAACCACTTCTATTTACTATATCGCAATGATAATTTAACTTATATGACTATAAAAATGTATGCCAAAAGGCCCGAGACTAAACATGAACAGACACATTCTAAGTCTTCGCGGCTTTTGATCGGGCTTTTAACGTTTATGCTGGTATGAGTCTCCCAGTATTGCCAAACTGATCAAGACATGGTTTGGCCTGAGATGACCCTGAAAATTAAAATGTCGCCCGAGGTCAACTCCCAAAAATGATTCCCCACACTGACTATCAAATAATATTGGTAATATATTTACCCCCATTCCCCGGTACGCCAATTGTTAAAGCTACCCCCCCCCCCCCAGCCCCTCTTTTCACCCCACAAATTATTAAGTCCATATCCATGAATATCTTTGCTGAAATAAATACGAATTTAAAAGAAATGTTTTATGCCTCCCAAGACCGTGTGCCCTAGCGGGCGCCCCCGTGAACCCAACCCCCTGGTTACGCCGCTTGACCTGTAGCTCAACTACCTGGTGTTTCCTGGAAGGAGTGTCATTTTTGGTGGCCAGTAGATACTGTCCTCTGATATTGTGGTGTAGGCGATGGTAGTGACAGTTGTGGTGATAGTGGTGGAGATAACGGGGGTGATGCTGCTGCTGATATTCATAGTAGGAACGTTCCCTTCACTCAGAGCCCTGCAACACCAAAAAGCTTCATTAGATAGACAGTGGGGATCCTTTACATCACATTTCTGCTAGCTGACGCAGTCATAAAGCTTGCTCCATTTTTAAAATAAAATTTGGTATTCACGTGTACGCATTAGAATAACTATTTACAAGCAGTGGCGTAGCTAGGGTTAATTCTGCCACGGACGGCCCAATTTTTTTGACACACCCTTCAACGACAAAATCTCTACAATTGTCCGAAGAGACCAAGCACTACTCAGTGGAAGAGACCAAGCACTACTCAGTGGAAGAGACCAAGCACTACTCAGTGGAAGAGACCAAGCACTACTCAGTGGAAGAGACAAAGCACAACTTAGCTGAAGAGACAAAGTACTACTAAGTGGAAGAGACCAAGCACTACTCAGTGGAAGAGACCAAGCACTACTCAGTGGAAGAGACTAATTTAAAGCACTACTCAGTGGAAGAGACCAAGCATTACTCAGTGGAAGAGACTAAACACTACTCAGTGGAAGAGAGCAAGCTCTATGTGAAAACTTATCCAACATGATGTGGTAACCTACCCAACATGATGTGGCAACTTACTCACCACTATGTTACAACCTACATACTCCATGTGACAAACAACCCGTAGGTGGGACTGGATGTCACACACTTGAGACCCTTTAGATGCAGTGAATCTCAAAATTTGGTATCCCATAGGTCATTTCAACTCATACCATATTAACCGTACATGAATTAACTAACACTAAGTAAAAGAAAAATAAATTAAAATCAATATTGAATCACTGGACGTGAAAACTTAAATATTTTAAAACCCACACAGCTCTCCAGTATGGTAGAGTTTATGACGTCAGGGATGGTCCTAGAGTTTGCAGAATGTTCATAAAAAAATAAGCTATACTATTAAGTATTTAAGTGAACAGAAAAGGCCGCCCCAAAATAAATGCAACCCAGGACGGATCGCATCCTCTACGCTCTCTTTCTACGCCCGTATCACAAGTAATTTCCTTATTTCCTTCATAGTGCAGTCTAAACTTTTTTAAAAATAGCATCCACTCATCACTTCCTTCTCCCCAACATTTTCTGAAAATATTACCGGTAGATTACTTTAAACACCCCAAAGAATAATGACATTTTTTGAAGATGTTGGTCCTTTGGCGTAGCTAGAATTGGTGCCGCCGGGACGGGAAAAGCTACATGTCCCCCCCCCCCTTTTCAAAACAGAAACTCTTCAATTGGTCGAAGAAACGACGTACCTCAGTACACAGTGTATTACACTCTCCCGAACGCCTGGTCCAAATTCAAAATACTGGTAAATCACCTGGTGCAAATTCAAAACACCGGTAAATCGCCTGGTCCAAATTCAAAACACTGGTAAAACGCCTGGTCCAAATTCAAAACACTGCTAAATCGCCTGGTCCAAATTCAAAACACTGGTAAATATTCTGGTCCAAATTCAAAACACTGGCAAATCGCCTGGTCCAAATTCAAAACACTGGCAAATCGCCTGGTCCAAATTCAAAACACTGGTAAAACGCCTGGTCCAAATTCAAAACACTGGTAAATCGCTTGGTCCAAATTCAAAACACTGGTAAATCGCATGGTCCAAATTCAAAACTCAAAACACTGGTAAATCGCCTGGTCCAAATTCAAAACACTGGTAAAACGCCTTGTCCAAATTCAAAACACTGGTAAAACGCCTGGTCCAAATTCAAAACACTGGTAAAACGCCTGGTCCAAATTCAAAACACTGGTAAAACGCCTGGTCCAAATTCAAAACACTGCTAAATCGCCTGGTCCAAATTCAAAACACTGATAAATCGCCTGGTCCAAATTCAAAACACTGGTAAAACACCTGGTCCAAATTCAAAACACTGGTAAATCGCCTGGTCCAAATTCAAAACACTTGAAAAACGCCGGGTCCAAATGTAAAACACTGCTAAATCACCTGATCCAAATTCAAAACACTGGTAAAACGCCTGGTCCAAATTCAAAACACTGATAAATCGCCTGTCGCCTGGTCCAAATTCAAAACACTGGTAAATCACGAATTGTAATCGGATAAAGGCACCAGATAATAGTCTTTTTAAAACTGTGTAAAAATGACAATGTAGTCGTTTTTAATTAAAAAAAATAATATAATCATTGTATTGTTTTTACCCATTTTGCTCGGGGAGGGGGGGGGAAGTGCCACCCCGGAGAGATGCCTGAAAAAAACCCTGATAGTGACTGATGAACAATTCTCCTGATTGGATGCAGCAATTCCAAACCAAACATGGATGATAATCTTAAAAGCTAAATGTCAGTTTCATAAATCCCACTAACCTTGTCGGCTGCTTAGTTTGTGAGATTCGACCACGTGTGCACTAGATCTGATGCAACTATCGTTGTGCTAACGCCGCCTTCTTTGGGAACCTTTTTTCTTTTTAGTAAATAAAATATGTTGGTTGACTAATTTTTTTTTCTACATTGCACGCCACGCGACTATGATTATACTGAACTTAGTTTTTTTGTGTCTTCTTTTCCCCAGAGCTTTCGTTCTGGCTTGTATAGTGTAGGGCCAATAGAATGATCGTACGGCCCGCGCTCGACATTTTGTTTGTTATCCGGCCCGCCGTGAAAAATGTTTGGTGGCCCCTGGCCCTGAGCCACACTAATAAAGCATGCTATCATGCATGCTGTCATACAGTGCCATCGGCGTTGTGTCGAACGTTTCCATAATGTTTCCTGTTAAAACATTATTTCCAATATGAACAATCGCTTGCGGTCTGCCGGCCATGGGAGCCTTTTGTTTATAATATATTAATTGCAATCAATTAGTCTACAAGAAGACTCCATTTATTCAGAATCGTTGACGTAAACTATTGAGTCACCATGTATCGGGGCCGTTTGGCACTTTCTACCGAAAATTATAATATCGGTATACCGAGTATACGACTTTTGGGGCCGGCGTTTTGAAGAAAGCCGAAAAAAGCGTCACCAGGAGCGGACCACCCCTTCTCCGTACACACTTCCTGCACCACTTTAGTCACTCCATTGCAAGAAAAGAAGATATATTTAATATAACCATAACCTATCAAGTAGCAACCCTTATTTCTTTATCTTCATTCTTCATCTACATATTTGCATTCGACAGTAAATAGTATATAGACAATATTGACAATATAGGTAACATTTAACATGTCACTATTTAAATCAAATATCAATCAGTAAAATTATTTTAATGAAATCTTATAAGCTATTTGGCTATTTAAAACTTATAACCTAACGTGCCAAGTGAAAAGAATGAAGAAAATTATTTAAAATCAGATGAAAGCCTTTGAAATCTGGGATCTTCAAAAACAAAGATAAACGTTACAATTTTTACAAACCTTTATATAATATAAATAATAATTTGCCAAGGGACATCATTTTGATAGCAAGAAAATTTATATATTTTTGGAGTTGACTACCATGTTTAGTTTCGAACAAATTATTACGAATATAAAAATGACATATTCTAGTGCATACGGAAAATAAAAGTAAATCTTTTAAATTAAGATATAGTTTTTTCAAAGGAAAAATTAAATTGTTAAGTATTATAAATTAAATTTAGATATAATAAAGTTTGTCATTTAAATTACCTGGCCGGTTAGCTCAGTTGGTTAGAGCGTCGTGCTAATAACGCGAATGTCGTGGGTTCGATCCCCACACTGGCCAATGTTTTTTGTTCTCATTTTGATTATTTTCTGTCAAAAAGCCATTAGCGAATGGATTGTTTACTTTTTAGTGACCTAAATGGAAATAAAATAAACAGAACCTATAAATATCCTAAAAGAAAAAAAAATATACAAAAAATAAAATATATATATATTAACAGCACTGATTAATAATTGTGCATCAGAATTATACAAAGTATTCTAACTAAATATAATTTCGATCCTGATAACTTCGTCTCTGACATGGAATTCAATTATACTTTTTTGGTAATGGGCACATTAAAAAATTAATTGAAATGCTCTGTATCGAAACATGCAATTTCTATGTTTTGTTTCCAAATATAGTATTTATGTTTAAACTAATTTAACAGTTAGATCTAATTAATTTGTCCAGTGAGATGAAGTTGGCGTCCCATCCCATTCCAATCTGAATCACCTAAGGAATCTGTTGTCGGTGGGTAGTTGAAGTTATTACCGAAGTTATAAAGCAGACGCATTAAAATGTGTTTATCCACTAACTTGATATTGATAGCTTCGTGAAGCAACCAGTTTTTGATTATTTCATGGGTGCAGGATGGTGCAGGTAACGTGACAAGCATACATTATTTATATCTCCTTTTTCCGATCAGAAAAATCAACATTCGAGTCATTGGCCAGGTTTAGAAAATATGATATTGGAAAGACCGACCAGCGGCGTACCTTGACTAAACGCCACCTAAGGCGAACTCCACAAAGTGCTTCCCCTAACAGGCACACATCATTTATAAGAATGCATGGGCGTATCCAATGGGGACAGAGAGGAGAGATGCACCCGGGCGTCAGAACAGTTGGGGGAACCAAAATGGGCTTTTGGTGATATTTATTGATGAAAAAAACATGTATTTCAGAGTTGAGAGAGGGCGTAAAAGGAATCTTGTTCCCGGGCACCAAACACTCTAGCCAAGCCTCTGATAATATTTATGTATTATAATATACATAAATCCCCAAAGAACCGACTTCACTCACATACCCTGCCTCCAGGTTCGCAATGAGAACTATTTTGACAAATTAATGTGGTGGCCTACTTTATAAATATAGCAACTGGGGTCTCCTCGGGATAAGCTCAGCAAGTCTACATGTTCAATGATAACAAAAACTTAATAATAGTGTATTCAGATGGGGGAATATCCATGAATGACGTCACACATCTAGATAGGAATTGGTAACGCCCACGAATTAGTGACCATGTGTGATGAGTGTGTCAAGTAGAAACCGACTGAAAGTGATTTTCTGATTTCGGCCGAAACCGAAAAAATGACTTTCGGCCGAAACCGAAGCCGAAATATCTTGATCTTTTGAAATTCGATCATGCACACAGTCTGCACAAATCGAAATATGATGGGGGAAAGTATCAATATTTACATTCTTTTTATAAGTGAATATTAATAAATAAACATCGAATAAATACTTTGGCTTTACCATTTCAATTTAAAAATAATTTATTTTTGTCAAAAATGTTTTTTAAAGTAGAATAGTAAGATAAAATTTGGACCGGGGGGGGGGGGCGAAATTCATGCAAAATAGACCATTGAGTGCTCTTTGCTTTTATAATATAATTACAACCTAGGGCATATACCTACAATAATTATTAATAATACTTTGGCTTTACCATTTCAATTTAAAAATAATTTATTTTTGTCAAAAATGTTTTTTAAAGTAGAATAGTAAGATAAAATTTGGACCGGGGGGGGGGGGGCGAAATTCATGCAAAATAGACCATTGAGTGCTCTTTGCTTTTATAATATAATTACAACCTAGGGCATATACCTACAATAATTATTAAGGCTCTAATAGAGCCAACTGTCACCCAAATATCAGTTATTAAGGCTATAAAAATATCACCAAAGGGTTCCGCGGTTATTGTCATACTAAAGACTAAATGCTTTGTGTGTTCATTAATACCTGGCAAGATATCGCTGTATTATTATTTCGCCTAGTACTAACACACTAATCATTTCGTGCTGGTGACGTAATAATTTCGTTCGGCGACCAACCTCGCTCACCCCCATTGATTGGGGGGGGGGGGAAGGGGGGCATTTTTTTAACCCGGTCTATTAAAATTTTGTTTTGACGGGTCTCGAGAATCCCAAAAGATATCTAATTAATTTGTGGCCAATATCCTAAAAGTAAACAGTCTGCAGTAGGCCGACTACATTAGTATGATACGAACTCGTGATACATTCATACGCATCTTATTTCGTCAATAACAAAGTTTATCAGCATGATAATGATGAATTTAAATAAGTAAATGAGTTGAAAAAGCCTAAGTTGCCTTAATTTTAATTTTTAAAAAAAAGTAATGGAAATATTGAAATTCTCTAGGATTATTCAATATTAATCATAATAATAATAAAGTTTATTCGAAAAACACGCTTCATCCCCAAAAGCTCGAAGCGCGGTACAAAGTCAACCATATTAAAAAGAGAAATAAAAAAAACAATCTAAAATTTACCACATTTAAAAACAGACGCAACAATATAAAACTACACACGAGCTTACCTTTGACGACAACATTGATGAGCATAATGATAAATCAAAATGAATGAATTGAATAAACCTAGGGTTTCAAATTTTATTTTTGAAAAAATTAAAAGAAAGATAATGCTATAAATATTACCATTCCATTATTTTTTCTTCAACAAAATTGTTTACATTTGTCTAGGCCTAATTGAAATTTAATGTTTGGAAATAAAAGACAAGTAGGTCATAATGCAGCTGTGATCAGTTTTCGCAGTTATGGTCATGTAACACACAATGACAGTAAGACGTCGAGCAATTACGAATATTGAATTGCCGGCCTAGAGACAGACTTCTGGTAGATGACCGAAAACCTCAATCACTTTCGGCCGAAACCGAAATTAAAACGTTAACTTTTCTCTTTCGGTCGAAACAAAATTTAAACAGAAAGTTAACTTTCCTGATTCGGCTGAAACCGAAACTAGGCCGAAAGCGATTAAATTGCAACTTGCGGCGCCGAAACCGAAGCCGAAGCCTAAATTCGGCCGGTCTCTAGTGTCGAGCTTTTGTTACAAATTTGTGACGATTTTTGGGGAGTGGGGGCATCCATAAATGACTTCACGCAAATTTTTCTGATCGTAACAAAAAGTTAGCCCCTCCCCTCCCCCAATATAACGTCACGAATCTCCCTGTGTCCTCTACTGTCCTTTACAAACCCTTATGAAATTTACCTCTCTTGGATATCAAATTAGTGCACCTGTGTCAGAAACAATTCACTAGCACAATGGTTCTTAACCAGGGGTAAAAGTACCTCCCCAGCCTTGAGGTGTGGAAGACCAGAAAATTGTATTTGCTTCTATAGCTAGTTTTTGCTGCTTTAAAAAAAAAATAATAATCAGTTTTTATGCATTTTGATTAGCACCAGTAATTTTTTTTCTGGTGAATTACGTTGGGGCATTACTTTTATTGGTAATTTTTTCATTGTTTCTAAAACGTTAATTGAAGAAATAAACTACGATACCTAAATTATTTAATTATTTTCATATTTTAAATGTTATTACTATATCATTTATACAGTTTGTGTGTGTGTGGGTTGGGGTTAAAAAGGATAGAGACTGCAGCACTGCAAAAAGTTTAAGAATTTCTGTCCTAGGGCATTTACTAAGATCACCCCCAAGCCCCGCTCCCCACCCGGTCAACACTTTTTTCGTTCCATCCCACTTCAAGTGGTAGTCCTAATTTTATTAGTCTCCCGTCTCCATGGTCCATACTTAAATATAAATTCTCACGACTGTCATTGTAACTACACCTCGATTCCCCTCCTCCTTGGCGTTCTGTAGCTTGATCAGATGCCATTTTCGGACCTCGCATACATGTACTTACTCTCTCAGTGATCATAGTTTAAAAATAAAATAAGTTTAATTTTTTTTTTTTAAATAAAAGAATGGTAAAAATGTATGTAATTTCTTTACTACAATATTCCGCTTTTCATGTGACGTCACATTGCTTAAGCGCCCCCCTCCCCCTCGTCACACATCGTCACACAAATGTGTCCTACCTAAAAGACGCACGACCTAATTTATGGATGGTCACTGGGGGTTGTTTTTTTTATAAAAATCGTTCAAAAAGAGTATGACGTCTTTTATGGCACCTACTATCTTTAACCTGTTATCAATTCAACTCCCATTAACTCCGATTTTTTTTTTAGTCTGGCCTAACCCTAGTTGCTTAATATTTCCTTGGTAGTTAAGTTGGGACGGCAGAACCCATGCCCATGTGTCCTGTCAGTTACATCTGTGCGTAACTGATAGAAAAAAAACCTTATGACATGGGCAAGAGTTACAACCGTGAATACTAACGACTAGTTTAATTTACAATTTGTGATAATTTCGTGTACATCATAAAAATAGTTTATAACTACACAAATGTTAACAAATATAACAAATACAATTATTGTATTTTATTTTTAATTTTAATTTAAAAAAAAATTACAACGAAAAGAAACTCCAATTCTCCATATTTATAAATTAGAGTCGGTTCCCTTTTGTTGGCATCGTCACTACTCCAACATGGCAGCCTCCTATTTCAAAACAACCCTGTAGCTGACTAATATTTGTTCACATTTTAAAGTTTTAATATTGAGGAAATTTTGGAATATTTAATTTTGCCCTTGATGTTTATGTGAGAGCATTACAATTTTTTATTTAATAAAAAAAAATATGAACAGCTGTTGACTACGCCCACTTTTATTCTTCCTTTGAAGTAACATAAAGTTTCGCCTGAGTTGTCTGCTACTAATTCACTAAGTGGAATTATTTAAGTTATTTAATTTTAAGTCTAATAAATACTTGTATAATACTGACTACAAATTCTATTTGGCTATGTCATCTCTTATCATAAAAAATTACTTCTGTAGCTCATAATACCAGTCAAATTATAAACTAGTCTTAACTAGTGCTATGAAATGAAATGAAAACTAGAAGAAAAAAAAAGTAAACAAACTTATCAAACTATGTTATGATGAAGTAATGAAGTGAATGTCTATTCTGTATTCGGTCTATGACTAAGTTAGCAATGCCTCTAACTTCCTGTAACTAAAGACTTAATTAACTTAGAGTTTGAATTAGAGATAAGAGACAGCTGGAAAATATTAAAACTAATTGCCAGAAAATAAAATAAATATTAAATTTAGACAATGTTAGGCTTTAGGCAAGGCACTAACTCTAATAAATATATATCTGATACTGACAAGAAAAATAATTCATGTTAAGTTTCGTTACAATTAGAATAATGATTTATGTGGGCCTGTGTTTGAAACTGAAAGTTTTATTAACTTAATGGACTAATCTGTCACATAAATTAGCCATAAAAAGATCATTTATTTATCTTGTAAAACATACAAAATATAATTATATATCATTTGTGACACACTAATTCTTTTTTTTTGTGTGACTCTTCATACATTTTTTGCATCATGTACCATTTTGAATTATGCAAAATATAGATGTTTATAATGTGCTCATTCAAAATAATTATCAAAAACAATATATCTACAGGTGTTTATCAAGACATTTCTCCAGATTTTCACTCAGTTGTTAATTAATCTTGACTTTGAAAATTCAAGCCCCTTAAACCATGGCTAATCAGGGACAAAACAATCCAGCTTTGGCTAAGAAACTCTTAGATAGTATGCAAAATGATCTTCGAACCTTGTCTGCTGAATGTAAAAGGAAGCACCCTGAAGTGAAAGAGGTACCTTTTACATGATTTTAAAAATTAATAAAGTCATATATTATTTCATAGTTATTTTTAAATGGCAGGGGAAAATGTAAAAATTTTACAACCCACGCAGCTCTCGCCTACTGTAGCTAGAGTTTATGACGTCAGGGGTGGTCCTCGATTTTACTATCCACACAGCTCTCCCCTACGTGAAGAAGATATTAGGTTAATGTTTTATCTTCAACATGTGCTTTCAAAAATGTTTATGTAAGCATTGAAAAAATGAAAACTAGTCCTCACAAAAAAAAAAATGATTGGATATATGATTCAGCTTAATATTTTTTTTATATCTCACTACATTTTATTTATCAACATGATATGTAAAAATTAAGCTAGAAGTTCTAAATATCAAGTTTTATGGACATTTAATTTGTGAAATAAAGTAGGGAGTTACAAAAATTTCTTTCTCAATCATTTGTTAAAGATGGAATACATTTTCAGTGTGCTGAAATGGTGCAAGTGAGGTTACGCACGATTTCTACAAAGAATGAAGACATAATTGCTGGTATGTTGTTAGAATTTAATAATATATATGTTTAAAAAAAATTGGATGAAAGGTTAAAGTAAAAGGGAACTGTTTTTTAATTTTTTTAAATGAAAAATATGAAAAATAAAAATTGAAAAATTGAAAATTATTAAGAAAAATAACCACCATAAACATGCTATTTTTATCTCCTAGGCCTGTTGTCAATCAGCACTGATGTCATTCATCCTTTTGTTCTTGGATGTGACACCAAAAACCCCAAGCTTTTACCACTTTGTCTTGTTGCAGTACAAAGAATGATATCCAATGAAGCTGTTTCGACGGTTTGTAAATATATATAAATTTCGTCCTTAAAACTTGTGAGATAGCTTGCCAGTTTAATAACAATTTTGTTAAAAGCTTGAGCAGAATAAAGGTTTGGATTAGCTCTGGAGTTTATTCTAATACTGCTATATGATAAAATAAATATTAGTTTTACATCTCAGGCATTTGAGTAAGAAAAATGTTGACAAAAACATGATGAAAGTTGGCGTCAAGAAAAGGGTCGTAGCCATAAAATAAAAATGGAACACATTTACTGTTAGATCAAGAGAAATATTCTTAAAATTTTGCTAAAACTGCTGAGCTGAACTGTTAACTGATACTAGTGCTAATAAAAAATATTTTGCCAATTGGTATACAAATGTTTGAAAATTTTAGTAATTTGACATTTGTGAATTATTTTTTCATATTTATTATTGCATTGCTGTTGTTAACAAATTAAAAAAATGATTTGATTCCAAATTTATATAGAAGTAATTTAATAGAAAAGTACATTCAATTTCCTTTCCATTGATATGCAACATTTGGGGTCTATCTCTTATATGTATATTGGAATTTAGATTTAAGTTTAATAGTGGTCTTGTTTTTGTTCTGTGTCTGACACTGCTTGGTGAAACCATGGAAATACCTCCTGGGAGCCAAAGTGCTAACAGTAAAACTATTGATAACCAATGAGTAACCTAAAAAATTTCTCTTTTAAAGGAAGTATGAAAAATATTGAGAAGACAGCATTCAAGCTGTGTGAAGGGAAATCTTGAGAACAAGATATAAATAATTCCTTAAAATACTATTTTTATTCTGTTGATTGGCTTTCGTAACGTTGATTTTTTTACATGGCTGGGTTGTTAACCCTGTGCACAACCATCTGGGGGGTTGCCCCTTACAGCTCTCTGGGTGGCTACCTTAGTTTTTGGGTAAGGTTCCCTAGCCTTTGTGGATCCCTCCACTTCCTACAAGGTAGTAGGTTCTGATTTTGGTCCGCCCCAGGTATTTTATTTCCCTGGTACCCTCCATATCTGGTGGGCTTTCCCCTATCCGCCACCTGGGGAGGTGCTTGATGGAAGATCAGTATCTCCACACAAAAACATTACAAGAGAAACAAAGAAAACTATTTATAAAACTGTAATCAGACCAGTTGTAACATATGCAAGTAAAACTTGGACCCTAACAAAAACAGCAGAAAACCTATTAAACTCATGGGATAGGAAAGTTCTTAGGAAAATAAATGGGCCTACAAAGGATGAATGAATGGAGAATACGAACCAACCATGAATTATACAGTCTATATCAGGATCCCACGATATTAGCAGAAATAAAAAGAGGCAGGTTACGCTGGGCAGGACACCTAGAGAGAATGCAAAATGACAGAGGAACGAAGAGGGTGCATCCCCAATACCCTAGAGGAAAAAGGCTCAAAGGCAGACCTAGGCTTAGGTGGATAGATGATGTGGAAAAAGATCTACAGCAGCTGAAAATCCAAGCATGGAAAAGAAAGGCATTAGTTAGGTCTGAGTGGAAGGAAGTGGTGAGGCAGGCCAAAGCCCTACATGGGCTGTAGCGCCACAGGGATGGATGGATAAAATAGTATTTACATTGTGTGTATTTTGAAATTTATCTTCATTTTCCTGTCCCATTTTTTTTTGTAATTCAAAACCTTTCAAAACTATAAAATTAATCTGACATGCTTAGATGGGGAAGACTATTTACAATCTTGCTTGTCAAAAAAAAAATTTGAATGAATGCTAAATGCATATGAAAACTAATAATTTCTGTGTCATAATTTTTAGAGACATAGCAAACTGTTTATTCCAATAGAATGAAGGAACTCATTTTTATAAATTTAGTAATTTTTATGACAAACTTAGCAATGAATTTAAGATTTCCATTACAGTATTTACACTTTATTTTTATTGGGTTGCCTGTTCAATAGTTGTACTGCGTTTGTCTAATAAATAAAAAAGAACACATAACATGTACATTTCCTTTGCTTCCAGGCTGCAGCAGATTCCATTATTGGCATGTTATGGCACTTGATGGAGGCTGGGCTGGAAGAACTCAAGTTGCTACAGACAGCTATATTACTTCTGACCATTAATTCTGTGGTACAACATGAATCTCTTGCTAAGGTTTGTAATTCTATTAACTTTCAGGTACTGCAAATTTACTTAGGTATATTTTGTAATTCTTTATATTTTTTTTACTGGCACAAAATAAATTGCTGGTTATGATTTGTAATTCTATAATTACTATAGACATGAATCAAGAAAAAAATTGACCCTCTTCCCATCAACCTATCCTGGTGAAACTTGGCACATAGACTTGATGCCAATGACAAAACATTCTTTCCAATTTTCAGCCCAGCCCCTCCCCCCAAAAATCAGTTTTCCTGTTTTTCAAGGGGAGCGTGAAGGAAATATGATGACACTGATTTCACAAAATAAAATTCCTGATAACTGAGCTAAATTAGCTAAATAAAATTTAAAAAAAAAAAATATTGCAAGTGTGTTAATATTTTCATTAGTTTTTCTGAAATAGTGAAATAAATCTGCGGGTAAAAGCAGTTGGGTCATTAGAATATTAATATAGTTCAGGAGCGTGAAAAAAATGTGCATTTGTGAGCCTTGGGTGGAACTAATTGTGATTCTTATAAAGTGCGTTACTTGTGCCGGGTATGAATATTTTGTCAAATTGTCAGCCCCACCCCTCATTGCTTCAAATAACATTTTACAAAGGATTTGTACTAAAAACTTGTTTTTCCGGGTTGTTTAATTATACTGCTTATTAGTAGTTAGTGTATACTTTTGATCTAACGTCGGGCAAAAGTAAATATCGACTAATACAGCTTTCAACATAGCCACATAATCATTTATACTTACCTTGAACTGTCATATCATCTATTTATTAAGAAAACATTGTTTAAATTCGTATTTTAGTTGAAACAGTTGATACATTCCGCTCTTGTTCGCAGGCTCTAGTACTTTGCTTCCGCCTTCACTTTACCAAAGACAGCACAACCATCAACACAGCAGCTGCAGCGATCAAACAACTTGTGTCCGCCATCTTTGACAGGGTGGTCATAGAAGATAAAATACCAACATCAGGTAATAACCATCTTGTGGCACCAGGTGGTAGGAGCAGGTAGTGGGACCAGGTGATGGGACCAGATGTTGGGACCAGGTGGTGGGACCAGGTGATGGGACCAGGTGATGGGACCAGGTGATGGGACCAGGTGGTGGGACCAGGTGGTGGGGCCAGGTGGTGGGACCAGATGGTGGGAGGGAGAATGCAAACCGAGAAGAAAAAATGTGTTTGGGTAATTGTCCAGATTTGTACAATGGCAGTAAGGGAATATGTTTTTTTTAAAACCTCATGAATTTTGGTAATAACCTGCTTAATATGTAGATAATTGCTGTGTGAATGAGATATGGACAATTGTTGTGAAGGAGATATGGACAATTGCTGTGTGAATGAGCATTGGACAATTGTTGTGTGAAGGAGATAAGGACAATTTTTGTGTGAATGATAATTAGACAATAACTGTGCGAAGGAGATATGGACAACTGCCATGTGAATGAGATGAAGGATATATGGACAATTGCTGTGTGAAGGAGATACGGATAAGTTCTGAATAAAATTCTTGAGAGAAAATATTCACCTGCCAGATGAAATGTTTAAGGCGAGCGGCAAGAATGGACCCTATTTGGAACCAGGAAATAAGTTGAATGGGGTGCCATCCCAATCAGACACTATTTGGCAATGAAAAAAAAATTAATTGGTTTGGCCATCTGGTCAGCCAACATGAATTGCAACCATACAATAGCAGGCAGGGGAAGATCAGGCAGTTGGAGTATTGACTGTGTTAAGGAAACCCTAAAACTCCATGACCTGAACCCACACCTTGTGGCAATCCATCAGCTATACGTCCCCACGACAGCTCCATGGTAAAAGCAGAGAGAAGGAGAAACTTTATTATGTGGTTGTCATGTCGTTGATTGCTGACAAACAGTAGATTTCAATAATTTGAATAATAATTTTATTTGTTAGCATTCACTGGAAAATAGCAAATTTAGCTTTCAGCTATTGATGACTGGCGGCCCAGAGAGACTTCAGATGGGTTTTTCTATAAATAACTAAAGGTTAAGAGTTGTACATTTTTCTGGCTGACCCATGTTTCATCGCTGTTGTGAGTTTTATATTTAATTTTAAACAATAATTGACCAAAACATTTATGTGTGTTTTATTTTGTGAAAACCAGTACCAAAGGAATCTGTTAACCTTGAGGAGCTGAAAGCAGGCAGCAGGAACCCACCAAAATCACTTCGACCTTGTGCCGGAGATGCCTACCTGCTTTTTCAGGTAAATTTCTCTCTAGTGCATTTGTCCAAGGGAAACTAAATAATGAGTGCTTTTGTTGGGTTTTTAAATTTTGAAAATTAACAATGTTTTTATATTCATGCTAGTCTTACCAGCTGGATTCCCCCCCCCCCTTCTTTTTTTACAAATCATCCTTTATAACACCCAGAGCTTCTTAAACATTCTAGTTTTTTTTTTCTTGATTCTTATTACTTTTCAATCTTTTTAAACCTTTTGTAGACCATCAATTTAGATCTAGTCCATTTTAAATGGTTTAGAATAGCTGTTTTCTTTTTTTTTTTAGAGACGAATTTGGTTGCTAATTTATCCCATATCACAGGATTTGTGTCAGCTGGTGAATGCTGACCAACCATTTTGGTTGATGGGGATGACAGAAATGACTCGGACTTTTGGCCTGGAACTTTTAGAGTCAGTCTTAACCAGCTATCCCACAATTTTTTCACAGGTAAACAAATAATAATCTTTACATTCTATCAAATAAGTATTTTTGTTTAAATTAATTTTAAAAATATTGTTTTTGACCTCACGCACTGTCAGGTATTATAAGCAATTTAATAGACAATATAAATTTGATTCAGTTATTGCTTCAGTTTTTTCTGATCTCATCTTAAGTATAGGAAAAGGCCGATGTATTTCATTAATATGGTTATATTTAAATACTAATTTTGATATTAAACATATACTTCTGTATACAAATCTTTGACAATTATTTTTAATCTAAAATTGTTACATTGATAAAAGAAATATTTTAAATTGCAAAACTAAAATTTAAAATTAATTTTTAGATGTTTCTACTCTCAATTTTTAAAAATCTGGAAATTCCTGACAATTTACATTTGAGTTTCATTGACATGCCACTTTGGATATCTCTCAGCACCAGGAGTTTAGCTTTATGCTGAAAGAAAGAGTTTGCCCGCTGGTGATCAAATTGTTCTCTCCAAGCCTGAAGTATCGCCAAGGGCTGCCGCCAGCTCCATCGCCCGCTCCTGTAGAAAAACCCTTCTTCCCTATTGTGATGAGACTTCTTCGTATTGTTGCTGTTCTCATCAAGAGCTATTATCCGTTGTTGGTGAGATATCCTGAATCAACTTAGTAAATACTGGATAACATCTAAAATAGCTTACAAATTAATTATCAGCTGATGATAAGTTGTGAGTTGTAAGATTCTATTGATATGTTATGAATAGCTTGCTCACATTGTTCAGAAGGAAGTTACAAGAATTAGAAAGCAAAGGAATACTAGTTTCTATATAATTTTTATATTCTGAAAGGTTTTTTGGGTAACAAAAAACAAAACAAAAATCTAATACTCCAAATGTGTTCAAGAGAAACTTTAGACTTTTAAATTTTGAAACCCAATGGTTTTGCCTTCTTCTAAATTTGGTTTGAGATGAGCTTTGTCTGTTACCATAGTGAGAATCAATTAATAAGGTATTTGAGAACTTTAAAAATATTGAAGTTTTACAAGTCAAGCCATTGCACTGAAAACTTATTTTGTGTGGAGCACTTCAGCTTACAAACTGAACCTTTTATCACAGGTGACAGAATGTGAGATCTTCCTTTCACTACTGGTCAAATTTTTGGACCCTGAAAAGCCAATATGGCAGCGATGTCTGTCATTGGAAGTTCTTCACAAACTCTCAGTTCAACCAGAGTTGATCAAGTAAGTGTGCAACTTAACCATAAAAACTAAAAAAAATGTATGCCAATATATTAACTTGTGACAAAATGGGAAGTTAAGGAAATTCTAAATATTATTGTTGCTGTTGTTGAGCCTTCTCGTCCATGAGGGGCATCCACCGATCATCGTCGGCGTCTGCGGTTCCTCCAAGGGCATAGGCCACCTACGAGAGACCTCCAGGCATCTCTATCCTGGGCCAGCTTCTCCAGGATCTTCCATTCATGGCCAATTTTATTGATCTCACACTATACACTCAAGTCCCTAACATTCCTCCCCCGCTTCCTTTGACATTAATTTGAAAAATTCATGTCACCGACAAATACATATCCCAAAAAATTTGTCAATAGACATCAAACAATTAACAAGAGTAAATACCAAATGTAAACCAATCTGGCAACAGACATAAAATTGTTAGTACCACCTCCCAACTCAACAAAGTCAAACCCTTAAATACAATTTAATTCTGAGCAATTCCTGCTCCCAAACATAATATATCATCTTCACGTGTACATTATGAAAACAAAATTTCTCTCATCCAACTCGAACAATGGGGGGAAAAAAATAGCCTCCTCCATGTAACTAAGGTACACTTTCACGGGAAAAAAAAATGTCAACATCGATAATCTTATGGACAGCCATTAATTGTCCAGCCAGTTAGTGCACTCAGAGGGTGGTATATCCTGCTTGTTTGTCGTTTTCCAAAAAGCGTGCAAATTTCTCCCCCAGCTCACAACATTGTCTACAAACACTACTTTTCTCCCCTGGCTTAACAAGTCAGCCCCTACAAGCAATTTGAATAATACTTTACGTGGCAAATAGTTACACAAAAATTGAATATACATTGTCCAAAGCAAATGTTCACATAACCCAGTGAAACAAAATGTACAGTCCTCACCTCCCAACTCATGGCAACACCTCTCAACAAAATCAAAGCCCTCAAGACATTCAAAGCGCTCCCGGCTCTCATGACATAAAACATCAATTTTATAAAACACATCAAAAACAAAATCAAAACATCCCCCACCTAAACCCACATGACATAATTTATTATGAAAAACATCATTTCTATCCCTTGGTCCCACATCAGGACAAAAGGTCACGTCCTCCACGGACTCAAAGTGACAACGGTCAACAACAAGACTGTTTGAGTCTAAACCAGACCCACTACTACACCGGCTCTCACACCTCGAGCAACCAGTGACACCACTTAACCGAGCGCGTGGACTACGACCCTCGTAGCTCCATCTGAAGTCATTACCGATGACTTCAACTTTGTTCACCTTATGTTCCCCTCTCGGGACTGCCCTTGACAAGTTCACGACCTCCACGTCGTGCTCATCGTAACTTGTCCAGGATATGACACATTCAAAACATTCAAACTCACAACACACACTTTTGTCGCTCACAAAACCAACAACTGCCTCTTTCACCAAAACAACATCCCTTTCCAGCAAAAAATCAAAAACTTCCAGTTGTATAATAACCGACTCTTGTACATTATCATACGCACAAGCTGAATCAAAATAAAAAATCCCACTTTCATCACCAGGTGCTACGTCAGAATCATCCTGTTCATCAGGACAGCCAATATCACCAAAGTGTGGAACATCACTAACACTATTACTAACGTGTGGAACATCCATACCAATTCCACGTGAAGTTATATCCCTGTGAACACCCGTACCAAAAAACTCTATTTCGCCTTGTACCTCTACATCGTGTGCTTCAACTATGCTGACCTCCTCCCTCGAAACTAAAAAAAACTCCTCGCCCCTACACTCAGTTATGCTTGCCCTCATTTCATCCGGACAGTTGATCTCCTCCAGAAAATCTGACATTTTCTCAGTGACCTATTTTTCCTCTGCTAACAAAATAACACCTTCCTTATCATTTTCCCAAGTTTCTAATTTATCCAACGGAACAACCCCCCTCTTATCTGCCCCTGTGTCTTCAAAATACTCTTCAACTATTCCTAACTGAAAAAATTCCCATTCATCATTTCTCTTATTGTTCCCCTTCTCAGTTTTATCTTTATTATCTGCCAGCTCTATCCACGACTTGCTCTCTCTGCACCATCTCAGCTCATTCCCTCTACTATTGACCTCATCTATTTTTTCCCAACTATTCTTCTTATAATTCCACCTCAAAGAATCCCTGTTATTTTCCCCTTCTATCATGTAAACCCTATCGTCTCTTTCCCCTTCTGACCAGTCCTTTCTATCGTACGGATTTAAACAATTTATACTAACTACACCGTCTAATCTATTCTCTTCAACAAAGTCAGTACTAATCGGTTTTTTATTTCCTTTTCCTTGCCTAACAAAATAACTTTACGGTCCTCAACTTCTACTAAAGACTCCCTAGTTTCCTTAACGTTATTTCTAACTATCCTAGCCACGGGTCTCCCAGCCCTTTCTTCTTCTCTACACCATGCCTCAAACTCAGCCTCTTGCTTCTTTATTAGGTTCCTTTTCCACTCTCGTTTTTCCCGTGCTATTTTCTCTTCTAGCTCTGCTAGTTCTTTGGCTTGCTGTCTATCGCGTTCTTCCATCTTTTGTTCCCATTCGCGTTCCCGTTCTTCCCTCTTTCTGGCTCTAACTCGTTCCCGTTCTTCACTCTCCCTGGCTCTAACGCATTCCCGTTCTTCACTCTCCCTGGCTCTAACGCGTTCCCGTTCTTCCCTCTCTAGCTGACGCCTCCGATCTTCCCTCTCTTCGCTTATCCTTTTCTCTACCCACCGAGTGATGGCTTCCCCCTTATAACCTATTATCTCTGCCTCCTCCCTAAATTCTAATATTAGCTCATCGAAATCCATGTCAGATAATCATTAAAATACCCTATAGCAGTAACAATATAAAAAAAAATACATCAACCCTATGCAACAACAAATCCAAATTAAACTAATCACCCGGTCTTGTGCTTGATCTTGGGTCCCAAATGTAGATGACTTGCGTAGGCGTACAACCGCAGTATGGTACATTCAACACGGGTACAGCACTAGTGTCACAGTGTTACAGCAGTGTCGGCAACAGGCAGGGTAAGGCGACCAACAGGGTATGGTAGCCGGCAGGATAAGGCAACCACACTGGATACGGCAGCCACAGGATACGGCAAGCCACAGGATACGGCAACACCACAGGATACGGCAGCCACAGGATACGGCAGCCACACAGGATACGGCAACGCCACAGGATATGGCAGGCCACAGGATACGGCAACACCACAGGATACGGCAACACAGGATACGGCAACCAGCAGGGTTGGCAACAGCAGGGTAAGGCGACCAACAGGGTACGGCGGCCAGCAGGATGGGGCGGCCAGCAGGATACGGAAACCACGCAGGATACGACAACGACACAGCACAGCAGCATACGATGGTCGCTGGATACAGGCCCAGTGGGATACAGGCCAGGTAGGATACAGACCAGGCAGCGGCCTAACGTCAAACCAGGATACAGTAGAGCAGCATGTGGTAGTCGCAGGATGCAGGTTTAGCAGGATTCAAACCCAGCGGGACACAGGACCAGCAGCACACATATACATCAGTATGCAGTCACAATGGGCGCCCAATCCCGGACAAGCCTCCCAAATGTTACAAACCTCTTCTTAGTTAATAGGTTCGTTGGCTTCGTTGTCTAGGGGTTTATTATAAACACTTCAAAACTATAAATTCTTGTATAAAATATCTTTATTCATCCAACTAAGTCCTCAACTGCCATTTCCGTACTCAAAAGCACAACACTCTACAGCCATCTACCATACTAATGCGTCACATCCCTTTCTACACAATACGTCACAAGATACTAAGAATAACAGATAAAACAACACACATAATCTCAAACCAACACGCAATCACACTATACACTCAAGTCCCTAACAGTAAATTCTTACACTGAAGTTACATGTCATGTTCTTAAACTGAAGTAACATGTCATGTTCTTACACTGAAGTTACATGTCATGTTCTTACACTGAAGTTATATGTCATGTTCTTACACTGAAGTTATATGTCATGTTCTTACACTGAAATTACATGTCATGTTCTTACACTAAAGTTACATGTCACATCTTTACACTGAAGTTACATGTCATGTTCTTATACTGAAGTTAAAGACTTGTTCAAAGTAAAAGGATACACCAGTTTGTCTAGTTGTTACAGTTAAATTAGATAGAATTAAATACAACCTTCTGTCGTTTGATAAAAGCAATTTTTTGCTCCGTTGATTTCGTACACAAAGTTACAATTTGTTACACACGGAACAGTTCAAGTCCATAGTTAATTTCACTTTTTTTTAATGATAAAATTATTTAAATGGTGTACGATCATCGTAAGCTTCTTAAATGCCACACACAATGAATTTCTGTCTAGATTGAATCACTGACATCAGGTAATGAAACGGTAGTGTTACTGACATCAGACAATGACACGCTAGTGTTACTGACATCAGACAATGACACGCTAGTGTTACTGACATCAGACAATGACACGGTAGTGTTACTGACATCAGACAATGACACGGTAATGTTACAGGTAAAAGCCATGCTAGAGACCCAGCAAAGAGAAACACTAATACAACATATGTTGATTTTCAAGGATAAAATTAATTTCTTTTAAATTTCTCAATAAGATTTTAAATATTTATCCATGTATCTTTCTGGTATAATAATTATTTTCTATATAAAGGTGTACATTTGTCTGTATGTCTGTTTGCACCCAATACGTTTATCACGGTAGTTCCTGCAAGTGCGGATACACAGTAATTAATTACATTTTATTATTCAGCAGGAAATGCTTATGGATTTTGAATTTAAAAAAAAAAAAATTACCCCGTACAGGGTTTGGGGCCAAAATCACGTTTTTTTCTCATTATATGATTTATTTAGATAAAATTACAATTTATGGATAGATCTAGACCAAACGTGGTACACATGCACTTGAAAATCTATATTGCAAAAACTGGAGGGTTTTGACCTCAACATATTGACCACTTACGGAAATAAACACAAGTAGGCTTATGTAACAATACGTCAATTCTACGTCATTTGATGGCAGCTGGCCAAACTTGGAATGCCCACCATAAGCCCACTGAACGGTTCGTTACAGATAAGCCCAATGTTCCGTTCGTTACAGATAAGCCCAGATAAGTAGCGTTGAATTCTAAACTAACAACATCCACTGCTGGGGCGAAGCACCTAAAACTTCCTATTGTCAAACACAAAATATCTTGCGTTTTTCTAAAACTTTTTATGAGACAACTTCTAAATTTTACTTTGGAATATTTCTCTGATCATTTTTGCGTTATAGAGCCACCATCTTAGGGATAACTCAAATGATCTATTATGGAAACACTACCTGAAAGAGGTCCTATATTGTAGCGTTATAGAGCCACTATCTTAGGGAAACACTACCTGGAAGAGTTCCTATATTTCCTATATTGTTTGAATTGATCAACGGCCAAAGCTGTGGCGTTGGTGAATTCCCTTGTTTAAATCCTTCGTATTAACTTCACTTTTATTCACGGGGGCAGGCAAAATCTTCGGACGGCGGCTAATTGACCCACCTCTCGACAACCTATCGAGCTGAAACTTGGCACATAGATTCGTTGCCGATGGCAACACATTCCATACAATTTTCTGTTTTTTGTTTTTTGTTGTTGTTGTTGTTTTTTTTCAAGGGGAAGACAAAATAAATTTCCCGATGACTGCGCTAAATGAGATTTTTTTTTTTAATCAAAAAAATATTGCAAGTGCTTTTGGTGCGTAATATTTGTTGTTTTTTTCCACAAATTGCTGATGAAATAAATCTGTGGTGCAAAAGCGGGTGGGTCATTAGAATATCAACATAGTTCAGGGGCGTGGAACAAAGATTGCGTTTACGAGCCTTGTGGGATTGGGGGGGTTGGAGCACTAATTAGGATTCATACAAAGCGCGTGACTCGTCTGCACGTCAGGTCCAATGGTCAGTCAGGTCCAATGGTCAGTCAGCCCCAACCTGCATGGCTCGATATCACATTTCATAAAGCTTTTATACGAAAAAACTTTGTCTTTAAGGGTTGTTTCATTTAAAATTAGGACATCTTTTTAGTTTGGTCTTTGCATCGCGTGAAGTATCAGCTTGGACATTAACGGAAACGGACCTGGCCCAGACATCAACGTTTACAAGAGCGACCGGAGATTTCCGTAAATAGGCCCACCCGAGCATAAGCCCATGGGCCTGTATACGGAAATTCTTTGGCCCATGGGCCTGTATACGGAAAGTCTTTGGCCCATGGACCTGTATACGGAAAGTCTTTGGCCCATGGGCCTGTATACGGAAAGTCTTTGGCCCATGGGCCTGTATACGGAAAGTCTTTGGCCCATGGGCCTGTATACGGAAAGTCTTTGGCCCATGGACCTGTATACGGAAAGTCTTTGGCCCATGGGCCTGTATACGGAAAGTCTTTGGCCCATGGACCTGTATACGGAAAGTCTTTGGCCCATGGGCCTGTATACAGAAAGTCTTTGGCCCATGGGCCTGTATACGGAAAGTCTTTGGCCCATGGGCCTGTATACGGAAAGTCTTTGGCCCATGGGCCTGTATACGGAAAGTCTTTGGCCCATGGGCCTGTATACGGAAAGTCTTTGGTCCATGGGCCTGTATACGGAAAGTCTTTGGCCCATGGGCCTGTATACGGAAAGTCTTTGGCCCATGGACCTGTATACGGAAAGTCTTTGGCCCATGGACCTGTATACGGAAAGTCTTTGGCCCATGGGCCTGTATACGGAAAGTCTTTGGCCCATGGGTCTGTATACGGAAAGTCTTTGGCCCATGGGCCTGTATACGGAAAGTCTTTGGCCCATGGGCCTGTATACGGAAAGTCTTTGGCCCATGGGCCTGTATACGGAAAGTCTTTGGCCCATGGGCCTGTATACGGAAAGTCTTTGGCCCATGGACCTGTATACGGAAAGTCTTTGGCCCATGGGCCTGTATACGGAAAGTCTTTGGCCCATGGACCTGTATACGGAAAGTCTTTGGTCCATGGGCCTGTATACGGAAAGTCTTTGGCCCATGGGCCTGTATACGGAAAGTCTTTGGCCCATGGACCTGTATACGGAAAGTCTTTGGCCCATGGACCTGTATACGGAAAGTCTTTGGCCCATGGGCCTGTATACAGAAAGTCTTTGGCCCATGGACCTGTATACGGAAAGTCTTTGGCCCATGGGCCTGTATACGGAAAGTCTTTGGCCCATGGACCTGTATACGGAAAGTCTTTGGCCCATGGACCTGTATACGGAAAGTCTTTGGCCCATGGACCTGTATACGGAAAGTCTTTGGCCCATGGACCTGTATACGGAAAGTCTTTGGCCCATGGGCCTGTATACGGAAAGTCTTTGGCCCATGGGCTTATATTAGCTTAAAAAATCATGAAACCCACAAACCGAAACTTCTGATGAATCGTCACTGTCATTAAGTATTATACAAATAAATTGATTTGTAGTTTCCAATATAAACGCCCATGCGCCTTTATTGGGTACACAAATCTCAATCATTTAACATCAATTTTCCGTTTTGAAGCCCAGGGCATTTTTAAGGAAATCTCCGGTAGTATTCATCTGAAGGAAATCTCCGGTAGTATTCATCTTAAGGAAATCTCCGGTAGTATTCATCTGAAGGAAATCTCCGGTAGTATTCATCTGAAGGAAATCTCCGGTAGTATTCATCTGGAGTTGTTTTTTTTTTTATAGTAGAAACTATTTCCATTTTGATCGGTGTGTGTTTTTGACAGTGACGTAAGTTGACGTCAACGCTGCTGACACTTCAGACGTTCCCCCCCCCCCCCCCCCCTGACACTTCAGACGTTCCCTCCCCCCCCCGTCGTATTGGAACTTTGAGTTCACGTATATAGAAAAGAAAGGAATGTCGACATTTACATATACATGTATTGTTATAAAGTTTAAATTGCACCAACTACAGTTCGTCATTTTCAAACACATTCCCTTTGACTGCGTCGTCGTTCTCTCCCTTGCCATAGTCGTTCTCTCCCTTGCCGTAGTCGTTCTCTCCCTTGCCGTAGTCGTTCTCTCCCTTGCCATAGTCGTTCTCTCCCTTGCCATAATCGTTCTCTCCCTTGCCGTAGTCGTTCTCTCCCTTGCCATAGTCGTTCTCTCCCTTGCCATAGTCGTTCTCTCCCTTGCCATTGTCGTCGTCCTCATCCATGCCATAGATGTCTCCTTGACTGGGAGTCTGCCCCCCATGCCGATTATTGAAACATCTGCAGAAGGTCGGGGCGCTGACCAGCCACAGCTGGACACGGAAGGGGCTGGAGTGGGGGAAGTTGGGATTCTCAACCAATGCGGAGAAGGTCTGGTTGACCATGGCACATCCACAAGCTTGACAGTTGGACACTTGCCTGTGGACAGAGTAATTGACAGTTGTACACTTGCCTGTGGACAGAGTAATTGACCGTTGGACACTTGCCCGTGGACAGAGTAATTGACCGTTGGACACTTGCCCGTGAACAGAGTAATTGACCGTTGGACACTTGCCCGTGGACAGAGTAATTGACCGTTGGACACTTGTCCGTGGACAGAGTAATTGACCATACGACACTTGCCTGTATGTTAGCGTTTTAAATGGGCACTTCGGCTATTGGGGAGGGGGGCTCCTGGCATATCTTTATGGGACATAAATTAATGTTAAGGGATTATCAGCAATAACAGAATTGGTCTTACATTTGGAAAGAATGGGTCTTACAGTTTGACAGAATGGATCTTACAGTTTGACAGCTTACAGTTTGAGTGAATGGGTCTAACATTTTGACAGAATGGGTCTTACTGCTTACAGAACGGGTCTTACAGTTTAACAGAATGGGTCTTACAGATTAACAGGATGGATCTTACAGTTTGACAGAATGGATCTTACAGTTTGACAGAATGGGTCTTACAGTTTGACAGAATGGGTCTTACAGTTTGACAGAATGGGTCTTACAGTTTGACAGAATGGGTCTTACAGTTTGACAGAATGGGTCTTACAGTTTGACAGAATGGGTCTTACAGTTTGACAGAATGGGTCTTACAGTTTGACAGAATGGGTCTTACAGTTTGACAGAATGGGTCTTACAGTTTGACAGAATGGGTCTTACAGTTTGACAGAATGGGTCTTACAGTTTGACAGAATGGGTCTTACAGTTTGACAGAATGGGTCTTACAGTTTGACAGAATGGGTCTTACAGTTTGACAGAATGGGTCTTACAGTTTGACAGAATGGGTCTTACTGCTTACAGAACGGGTCTTACAGTTTAACAGAATGGGTCTTACAGATTAACAGGATGGATCTTACAGTTTGACAGAATGGGTCTTACAGTTTGAGTTGTAAATAATGCTATATATACAAAAAAGAAGTGACTTTGTAATGTCTGTGATACAGGAGGAAAAAAAAAACTTAAAAAAGAATTAACTTCCAATGACTTTTTGTAAAATATTTTATTTTGTAAATGATAAAGTAATGTAAAGGCTCACTAAAGTTGTATATATACACTTGTACACTAACAAGCGTACTGTGAAATATTTAAACGAACAACTCACCTAATCCATATCCCTGCTTACTCCCTAA
Organism: Lymnaea stagnalis; assembly: GCA_964033795.1. Classification (NCBI taxonomy): domain Eukaryota; kingdom Metazoa; phylum Mollusca; class Gastropoda; family Lymnaeidae; genus Lymnaea; species Lymnaea stagnalis. The sequence goes on along the minus strand of CAXITT010000302.1, from coordinate 380,512 downwards.
CCATTGCATCTAAAATGTATTAAAACAAAACCATTTTTCTTCGGGCAGTCTGACAAAAAAAAAATGTTTGTACAAGTTTTTAATGAACTGGAAATACGTACACACATGTTTCTGTGGGAAAATATTGACGTCTGGCATGGAAGTGTACGAGCTTCCTCATTTGATTATTGGCATCCAACAGCTCACTGGGGCTATATACGGAATCTTCACTGCAAAATAACAGACGGTTTATAATTATAGATCGTTCATTAGTTAAGATAATTCATTATTTTAAATGGTTCATTCGTTAAGACTTTAAGGGGCCATAATAATGTATACAATTATAAGAAGTTGTGTTCATTAGGGGCCATAATAATGTATACAATTATAAGAAGTTGTGTTCATTAGGGGCCATAATAATGTATACAATTATAAGAAGTTGTGTTCATTAGGGGCCATAATAATGTATACAATTATAAGAAGTTGTGTTCATTAGGGGCCATAATAATGTATACAATTATAAACAAAGCGGTCGGACAAACGCTGATCAGTGTTATCGACCTAAAGCTCTTCTGAGCCGGTGTGATTGTATGGACACTCTAAGCTCTGGACACACTTAGCTCTAACAGATGACCACAGTAGGACACATATTATTATAATTATCATCTTTAGGTGGTTTATATAGCGCAGTATCCCAACCTAGGGCCAGGCTCACTGCGCTTCAAACATTAGCAATGACAGAAACATATACATTTAACAACAATAGGCTTGACCTCACCCACCCAAGTACAATCTACCCCTGTCTAGCCATGGACAGTACCCAGCAGAATCGAGCGTTGTTTAGCATTCAGAGGGGGGGGGGTGAGAATGAGTGTGGACACAGAGCTCTAACAGAGTGACCACAGGATGGACATTTAGCTCTAACAGAGTGAACACAGAATGGACATTTAGCTCTAACAAAGTGACCACGGTATGGAAACGCAACTCTCACAGACTGAATACAGTACGGACACTTAGCTCTAATGGAGTGACCACACTATGGACACTGAACTCTAGCAGAGTGACCACAGTATGAACACAGAACTCTAATAGAGTGACCACAGTATGGACACTTAGCTCTAACAGAGTGACCACAGTATGGACACAGAACTCTAATAGAGTGACCACAGTATGAACACAGAACTCTAATAGAGTGACCACAGTATGGACACAGAACTCTAACAGAGTGACCACAGTATGGACACAGAACTCTAATAGAGTGACCACACTATTGACACAGAACTCTAATAGAGTGACCACAGTATGAACACAGAACTCTAATAGAGTGACCACACTATGGACACAGAACTCTAATAGAGTGACCACAGTATGAACACAGAACTCTAATAGAGTGACCACACTATGGACACTTAGCTTTAACAGAGTGACCACAATATGTACACAAAACGCTAACAGACCTCCACAATTGATCTGGCGTAGACTTACGACTGACAGCATGCATGGTTTACAACGCTCTTGTGCTTGTCACAGCTTGCTCTCTCCCTTTGGGACATCAACTGTAAATTGAAAATGTTGTACTTGATACAATTCACACACTATATACAGTTGGTGGTAACATATACTAGAAAAACATTATATTATACAGGGTTCCGTTACTGTTTACATTCGTTACCATTTAGTACAACAAACCACTGATAGTTATCATGGTCTGAATTAATTAAGACTTGTTATACAATCAAGTGGACATAACTCTAGACATAAATGTGTAGGAAGAATGTGGCCGAATGGTCTAGCCTGAGTCAAGCCCAAGCGAATTGTTTGAGTTCAATCCCCACAGGGGACCAAGTCAAGCAAGAACATTCCCAGTACCCATGGTGGATGTGACTGGTTAACCTCGGATGGCAATTCATCTAAGAGAAGGCAACTCATCTAAGAGAAGGCAACTCACCTAAGAGAAGGCAACTCATCTAAGAGAAGGCAACTCACCTAAGAGAGGGCAACTCACCTAAGAAAGGACAACTCACCTAAGAGAAGGCAACTCACCTAAGAGAAGGCAACTCATCTAAGAGAAGGCAACTCATCTAAGAGAAGGCAACTCACCTAAGAGAAGGCAACTCATCTAAGAGAAGGCAACTCACCTCAGAGAGGACAACTCACCTAAGAGAAGGCAACTCACCTAAGAGAAGGCAACTCACCTAAGAGAAGGCAACTCACCTAAGAGAAGGAAACTCAACTAAGAGAAGGAAACTTAACTAAGAGAAGGCAACTCACCTAAGGGAGAGCAACTCACCTAAGAGAAGGCAACTCACCTAAGAGAAGGCAACTCACCTAAGAGAAGGCAACTCACCTAAGAGAAGGCAACTCACCTAAGAGAAGGAAACTTACCTAAGAGAAGGCAACTCACCTAAGAGAAGGCAACTCACCTAAGAGAAGGAAACTTACCTAAGAGAAGGCAACTCACCTAAGGGAGAGCAACTCACCTAAGAGAAGGAAACTCACCTAAGAGAAAGCAACTCGTTATCAAAACCCAGAGACTCTTGCTACGCAACTGGTGCCAAGCTGCATCGTCCATATATGGTTCTCCCTTGGGCTATCCAGGAACGTGGAGAAAGGCAATCTGCTGTCTAAGGAACCAGCTTATTCTCCAAAAGCGTATACCACATTGATTCACGATCGTTCAGTTATGTTTAGAAATTGGGGTCGTGGGGGGGATTGGTTGGCGGGGCAAACGACAAAACAGTTTTTGTAATGTTATCAATTGTACTTAAACAGAAATCGGTCTGGTTCTGGTTCCGGTCGTGTTCGTTGCTGCATCCATATACTGCCATAAGTGCAACGATAAGTGAAGCGATAGTGCTATCCTAATGGCTTCCGGCAGATACCAGGGCAACTTTGAAGCTTTCGACCGATGTCGAGTCCACAGTGGCATTGTCCAAGTGGTTCCAAAGCAATTATTGTGCGTGGGAAGGAATATTGTTTTCACTGCACTGTACTACACCGAGGCACAGTGAAGCATTTGCTATTGTTTCGGGTGTAATTGTTTATGGGGTTGTCAGTGTTGAAATCAGTGTTCAGTGAGCGTTTGGCTCTGATTAATCGACATGGCTTCTGTGGGGTGAGTTATGTGTTTGCTGGGATGGCCGGCACTAGCCCCGTGACCACTTAGAGGGAGTGGATGTCAAATCTTTTTCATATAATGCCATTTATACATTAACATACAGCAAACACGACGTGGAGTGTGTTAAGAGCACAGTGAGACACAAGACACAAAACACAAGACATAAGACACAAAACACAAGACACAAAACACAAGACACAAGACATAAGACACAAAACACAAGACACAAAACACAAGACATAAGTCACAAAATACAAGACACAAAACACAAGAAACAAAACACAAGACACAAAAGACAAGGCACAAAACAGAGAACACAAGACACAAAACACTAAACACAAGACATAAGACACAAGACACAAAACACAAGACACAAAACACAAGACACAAAACACAAGACAAAAAAGACAAGACACAAAACACAAGACACAAAACACAAGACATAAGACACAAGACACATAACAGAAAACACAAGACACAAAACACAAGACATAAGACACAAAGCACAAAACACAAGACATAAGACACAAAACACAAGACATAAGACACAAAACACGACACAAAACACAAGACACAAAACACAAGACATAAGTCACAAAATACAAGACACAAAACACAAGAAACAAAACACAAGACACAAAAGACAAGGCACAAAACAGAGAACACAAGACACAAAACACTAGACACAAGACATAAGACACAAGACACAAAACACAAGACACAAAACACAAGACACAAAAGACAAGACACAAAACACAAGACACAAAAAACAAAAAAACAAAACATAAAACACAAGACATAAGACATAAGACACAAAACACAAGACACAAAACTTAAGACATAAGACACAAAACACAAGACACAAAACACAAGACACAAAACACAAGACACAAAACTTAAGACATAGGACACAAAGCACACAACACAAGACATAAGACACAAAACACAAGACACAAAACACAAGACACAAAAGACAAGGCACAGAACAGAGAACACAAGACACAAAACACTAAACACAAGACATAAGACACAAGACACAAAACACAAGACACAAAACACAAGACACAAAAGACAAGACACAAAACACAAGACACAAGACATAAGACACAAGACACAAGACACAAAACAGAAAACACAAGACACAAAACACAAGACATAAGACACAAGACACAAATCACAAGACACAAAAAAGACACAAAAACAAGACACAAAACACTAGACACAAAATACATCACACAAAACACAAGACACAAAAACAAAACACAAGACACAAAACACAAAACACAAGAGACAAAACACAAGACACAAAACAAAACACAAAACACAAGACATAAGACACAAGACACAAAACACAAGACAAAAAACTTAAGACATAAGACTCAAGACATAGGACACAAAACATAGACACAAACACAAAACACAAGACACAAAACACAAGACACAAACACAAAACACAAGACATAAGACACAAGACAAAAAACTCAAGACACAAAACACAAGACATAGACACAAGACACAAAACACAAAACACAAATCACAAGACACAAAACTTAGACATAAGACACGAAAAACAAGCCTAGTGTTTTCAGCATGCTGCCAACACTAGAGGTATTCCTGTAGCGGTTTAGGACAAAGCGTGTTGCTCGTCGTTGGACCGCCTCCAACCTGTCAATGCTCTTCTGGGTAAATGGGTCCCAGACTGAAGATGCATAATCTAAAATTGGACGGATAAAGGCTTTATATGCTCTTTCTTTCACACATGAGTTGCCAATCTTTAGATTTCGCCTTAAGAACCCTAGGTCTTGTTTGCTTGGTTACATACATTGTTAATATGCTCGTCCCAGCGGACCTCTCTTTGAATGGTAACACCCAGGTACTTTACGGAGGAAACTTGCTCAAGAATATGGCCATGCAGTTTGTATTGGTAGTGTAGAGGAGTACAACTTCTAGAGACTGATAGTGTTTGGCACTTGGCAGGGTGAAATTCCATGTCCCAGCTTATCTCCCACTCAGCTAACAGATTGAGATCCTGTTGTAGCTGGTCCTGGTCAGATCTGTTGGCGATCGTCCTATACACTGCTGTGTCATCTGCGAACAGTCTTGCCTGTGATGTCAGTTTCTCGGGTAGGTCATTAATGTATGCTAGCAACAAATAGGGGCCCAGGACTGATTCCTGGGGGACCCCTGACATCGACAAAGGAGAAGCTTGTACTGTCCACCACTTCTGCTTGGCATCGGTGGGTGAGGAAGCTAGAGATCCATGTTTTAGTGGTGCCTTGGATCCCATATCTCTGGAGTTTGTGTAGAAGCAAACTATGATTCACCCGGTCAAATGCTTTTGCGAAGTCCATTACTAGCACAGCAGTCTGCTAGTGGTTCTCCAGATTGGCCACCAGGTCTTCTACAAATTCGAGAAGCTGGGTCTCACATGATCTATTGACTCGGAAGCCATGCTGACAGTCATTGAGTATATTTTGGCTTTCAAGATGCTTCATGACTGTGCTTACGATTATGTGCTCTAACAGTTTGCAGACCACGCTGGTGAGGGATATCGGACGATAGTTGGCAGGGTCGGAATGATCCCCTTTCTTGTAAATTGGGGTGATATGCAATGTTCTCCAGTCTGCTGGAACATTTCCTGTGCATAGTGACGATTGGAAGAGCATTGTCAGTGCAGGAGCGATTTCTTTGGCTAATTCTTTGAGCACTCGTGGTTTGATGTTGTCAGGACCACATGCTCTGTAAGGTTTAATGGTATTGAGGAGGGCAAACACACCTTGTTCTGATTTCTGGATAGCTCCCATGACAGGGTAGGCACTGTTCATCATTTTGGTCTTCAGAAGGAACTCAGTCTCAGAGTACTCTCTACCGTCACCAAAGACAGACCGGAACTGCTGATTGAGTGTCTCCGCCTGTTCTACTTAATCGCTTACAACACCACCTTAAACAGGGACAACTTCACGAAGGCCAATGTGGATTACGTTTAGAACGGGGCACACCTGTCATGAAATGGGCAGCAATCCAGCTCCAGGAAAATGTCACGAGTGACACAGTGATCTGTGGATCTGATAACTCAGTCAGTAGAGATGGTCTGTTGATCTGACCAAAGTATTTAACTCAGTCAGTATACATGGTCTGTTGATCTGACCAAAGTGTATAACTTAGTCAGTAGAGATGGTCTGTTGATCTGACCACAGTATATAACTCAGTCAGTAGAGATGGTCTGTTGGTCTGACCAAATTATTTAACTCAGTCAGTAGACATGGTCTGTTGATCTGACCAAAGTATATAACTCAGTCAGTAGAGATGGTCTGTTGATCGGACCAAAGTATTTAACTCAGTCAGTAGAGATGGTCTGTTGATCTGACCAAAGTATATAACTCAGTCAGTAGAGATGGTCTGTTGATCTGACCAAATTATTTAACTCAGTCAGTAGACATGGTCTGTTGATCTGACCAAAGTATATAAATCAGTCAGTAGAGATGGTCTGTTGATCTGACCAAATTATTTAACTCAGTCAGTAGAGTTGGTCTGTTGATCTGACCAAATTATTTAGCTCAGTCAGTAGACATGGTCTGTTTATCTGACCAAAGCATTTAACTCAGTCAGTAGAGATGACTTGTCGAAGATACGGAGAAGTTTGGCCGCCCGAGTAGATTTCTGACAATAGAACGTCAACACCGTGATGGTAAGATGGCCAGGGTGATATCATGATGGTATGAAGGCTAGGCTGATGAATTCTAGAGCTGGGACTGTGGCCTTTCCTGTAACAAGGCTGTATTCTATCCCCGTCAGTTTTTAGCATGGTATTCTCAGCAATGATAATTTATGCTTTTCTTGACAATAATGACGACATTCCTATAAGATAAAGTACAGACGGAGATCTATTTAATCTTAGGAGACTGCGTGCCATGTTAAGGAAACGGTTATTCGAGACATCAATATTGTCTCGCCATCAATGCGAAAAACCCCCAGAGATCTTGCACCAGCCAGTTCCATGAATAGCTTACATTAGAGCCTAACATATCAGTGGAGGGATCAAATCTCCAAGCAGTAGAAAAAAGAAAAAAAATTAACATATTTCGGCAGCACCCTATCCATGTCGGCACCAATAGATGATGAGATCAATAGATGATGAGATCAATAGATGATGAGATCAATAGATGGTGAGATCAATAGATGATGAGATCAATAGATGATGAGATGAATAGATGATGAGATCAATAGATGATGAGATCAATAGATGATGAGATCAATAGATGATGAGATCAATAGATGATGAGATCAATAGATGATAAGATCAATAGATGATGAGATCAATAGATGATGAGATCAATAGATGACGAGATCAATAGATGACGAGATCAATAGATGATGAGATCAATAGATGATGAGATCAATAGATGATGAGATCAATAGCCACATGTTCAAAGCAGAGTGGTCCCAGTATATAGGGCAATCGTATCTTCTTCTTCTTCTTCTATATCTTAACGATCAATTTATTGATCATTTTGGCTCCTATGCATGTAGATGGGATTTGCAATGTTTCTGTTACTGGTGTTGATGAGGAAATCATGCACTAGGGGTTTGAAGGCTTGAGGCAATAGACACAAATGTGTTACTCGAATAACATTGAATACGATGAACTCTTCAGGGGGGGGGGAATGGGCATATTTAACAGCTTTCCTATATGCCATCGAGACGTGGGCCAGACAGCCAAACCATTTCCACTTACACTGCCTACTTAAACCTCTTGGCATAGGATGGCAGTAGAGAGTCCGTGATTCAGAGGTCTTACATTGATGAATGTTCGATGGACTCTCCAGGGGGAAACGCTTAGTTGGTGGGCTGAATAAAAGCTTCAAGGACTTTCTCAACGTGACTCGAATCCATGGACCTTGACCTTAAGTCGTAGGAGACACTTTCCATGGACCTTGACCTTAAGTCGTAGGAGACACTTTCCATGGACCTTGACCTTAAGTCGTAGGAGACACTTTCCATGGACCTTGACCTTAAGTCGTAGGAGACACTTTCCATGGACCTTGACCTTAAGTCGTAGGAGACACTTTCCATGGACCGTGCAAGCTTGCGTGTCTGACTCACCAAAATCCTCAGAGAATAGGCGCACAGCTCACGCCCAAAGAAACAAACGGCTAGAAAAATCAAAATTGACTCAAATCCTACCAGGACTAAAACAAGGTGTGTCCCTTTCAAGACACATAGAACTGACGGGCCACCTGACGGGCCACATGACGGGCCACATGACGGGCCACCTGACGGGCCACCTGACGGGCCACCTGACAGGCTTACTCACCGTTGAATATAGTCTTGATCAATGGGTATATTATATGGGTATATTTAATGGGTATATTTAATGGGTATATTTAATGGGTATTTTAATGGGTATATTTAATGGGTATATTTACTGGGTATTTTTAATGGGTATTTTTAATGGGTATTTTTAATGGGTTTAATGGGTATTTTTAATGGGTATTTTAATGGGTTTAATGGGTATATTTAATGAGTATTTTAATGGGTATTTTTAATGGGTATTTTTAATGGGTATTTTAATAGTATATTTAATGGGTATTTTAATGGGTATTTTTAATGGGTATTTTAATGGGTATTTTTAATGGGTATTTTAATGGTATATTTAATGGGTATTTTTAATGGGTATTTTTAATGGGTTTAATGGGTATATTTAATGGGTATTTTAATGGGTATTTTTAATGGATATTTTTAATGGGTATTTTTAATGGGTATTTTAATGGGTATTTTTAATGGGTATTTTTAATGGGTATTTCTAATGGGTATTTTAATGGGTATATTTAATGGGTATCTTTAATGGGTATATTTAATGGTATATTTAGTGGTCTTTACAAGGTTTATTCAAGTAAACGTTACAAGGTTTATTCCCGAAAGACATGATGTCAGGTACATGCTACTGGGATGATCGATCATTGAGCTGATTGACCTAGTTCCAATAAAATAAAAACGAAGTGGCTATTCGCATCCCGGTACCAGAAGTGAGAGGTTGGGATTAAAAAAACTATTAAAAATTTTATTGTTGGGTTTTGAAGACAAAATGAGGTATCAAATGAAAGATAGTTGAATGAACTATATGTTTGTAAACCTACTTCTTCAGTCTGACTTTTACTACCACAAATGACATCCGATGGGATTTAGTCTAAAGGGACCCGGCTCCGAATAGCGGCTATGCGTACCTCATTTTTTTGTCTTACAAACGCAACAATAATATTTTAAATAGTTTTTTAATCCCAACCTCTCACTTCTGGTACCCGGGTGCGAATAGTCGCAGACAAATAACAAATCCTACTTTTCTGTTTTGTTCTCTAATTGCGTTGAACTCTTCTTCAGTTTTGAGATATCCGGGGAATAAGGTCAAGGTCATTGCTTCTAGCACAACGTCCTCCCTGAGATGAGTTTACAAATGAACAGATGTCAATAGTGACAACACATGACAGTGGTGACAATAAATGTTAATGGTGACAACACATGTCAATGTGACAACACATGTTAATGGTGACAACATTTGTCGATAATGACAACACATGTCAATGGTGACACCACATGTCAATGGTGACAACACATGTCGATAATGACAACATATGTCAAAGGTGACAACACATGTTAATTGTGACAACACATGTCAATGGTGACAACACATGTCAATGGTGACACATCGAGTTCTGAAGGACAGAGGAGTAGCTAAAGGGGATAGAAGTGCAGATGCTCGGGCGCCAGACTAGTGTGGGCGTCAAATTGGCTTTGATGGTATTTTAGTGATGAAAATAAAGGGTTTCAGAGCTTAGGGGGAGTGGCGTAAAAAATTAATATTATTCCCGGGCGCCAAACACTACCTACGCCCCTGAAGCAAAACTGATGTTAAATCATTAGCATATTTCTATTAAGTAGACTCCCCCCCCACACACACACACCCGCACACACACACACTCCTGTACACTACACACACGCCTGCACACACACACGACCGCACACCACAAACACTCCTGCACATACACACACGCCCGCACACCACACACACGCACTCCTGCACAAACACACACGCCTGAAAACACATACACTCCAGCACACACACACACGCCAGCACACCACACACATTCCTGCACACACACACGCCCGCACGCCACACACACTGCTGCACACACACACGCGCGCACACCACACACAATCCTGCACACACTCACACTTCTGTACACTACACACACTCCTGCACACACACACTCTGACGCGCACGAACATACAAAGTTTCACTGAATATCACTCCCAAAAACACATAAACACACAATCACACACAAGCACACACAATCACACACAAGCACACACAAGCACACACAATCACACACAAGTACACACAATCACACACAAGCACACACAATCACACACAAGCACACACAAGCACACACAAGCACACACAAGCACACACAAACACACACAAGCACACACAAGCACACACAAGTACACACAATCACACACAAGCACACACAAGTACACACAATCACACACAAGTACACACAATCACACACAAGCACACACAAGCACACACAAGCACACACAAGCACACACAAGCACACACAAGCACACACAAGCACACACAAGCACACACAAGCACACACAAGCACACACAAACCAAATAAGTTGACTGGACTGATCTATTCTTCTTTTATTATGCCAAAACAACTGGAAGTGTCTTGAGATGTTTTTGTCGATCATTCGAACTTTAAAACTGGTGTAACAGTAACACGTCAATTAATTGTTCTAGTAACACGTCAATTAATTGTTCTAGTAACACGTCAATTAATTGTTCTAGTAACACGTAAATTAATTGTTCTAGTAACACGTCAATTAATTGTTCTAGTAACACGTCAATTAATTGTTCTAGTAACACGTCAATTAATTGTTCTAGTAACACGTCAATTAATTGTTCTAGTAACACGGCAATTAATTGTTCTAGTAACACGGCAATTAATTGTTCTAGTAACACGTCAATTAATTGTTCTAGTAACACGTCAATTAATTGTTCTAGTAACACGTCAATTAATTGTTCTAGTAACACATCAACTAATTGTTCTAGTAATTCGTAAATCAAAGGATCTAATAATGTCCATTAAATGTTCCATTAAGGTCCATTAAATCTTTAACTAACGCTCTACTAAAGCCCATTAAATATACTAGTTTCGTCTTTTAAATGTTCAAGTACCATACAGTTCTGTGAAATCCCATATTTTATTATAACCCATTAAGAAAGATTAAGAAGTAAGGCACTGATATTCACATCAAACGTACAAATAAACAAAACGGTTAAATTACTCTACGTACAAGAAATCATCTTTTCCCGCAGCAGGATACAGAATACAAACTGCCAGCACTGTAAGAAGTAGTTCCAACCTGGCCATCTTAGGATTTAATCAAGCTCTTCCCAATACTTAAAGTGGTGGGACACTACGATTAAAAAAAGAAAAGAATATTTACATGTAGTTTATGACGATTACAATAATACTGTTCGCAAACGAGAACAACTAGTTTCAGAATAGATAAAAACTATGCACTGAAACAAAATTACGTTTAGAAGTAGACATAAAAACTATGCACTGAAACAAAATTACGTTTAGAAGGAGACATAAAAACTATGCACTGACACAAAATTACGATTAGTAGTAGACATAAAAACTATGCACTGAAACCAAATTACGTTTAGAAGTAGACATAAAAACTATGCACTGAAGCAAAATTACGTTTAGAAGGAGACATAAAAACTATGCACCGAAACAAAATTACGTTTAGAAGTAGACATAAAAACTATGCACCGAAACAAAATTACGTTTAGAAGTAGACATAAAAACTATGCACTGAAACAAAATTACGTTTAGAAGTAGACATAAAAACTATGCACTGAAACAAAATTACGTTTAGAAGGAGACATAAAAACTATATACTGAAACAAAATTACGTTTAGAAGGAGACATAAAAACTATGCACTGAAACAAAATTACGTTTAGAAGAAGACATAAAAACTATGCACTGAAACAAAATTACGTTTAGAAGAAGACATAAAAACTATGCACCGAAACAAAATTACGTTTAGAAGTAGACATACAAAATATGCACCGAAACAAAATTACGTTTAGAAGTAGACATAAAAACTATGCACTGAAACAAAATTACGTTTAGAAGTAGACATAAAAACTATGCACCGAAAAAAAAATAAGTTTAGAAGTAGACATAAAAACTATGCACCGAACAAAATTACGTTTAGAAGTAGGCATAAAAACTATGCACCGAAACAAAATTACGTTTAGAAGTAGACATAAAAACTATGCACTGAAACAAAATTACGTTTAGAAGTAGACATAAAAACTATGCACTGAAACAAAATTACGTTTAGAAGTAGACATAAAAACTATGCACTGAAACAAAATTACGTTTAGAAGTAGACATAAAAACTATGCACCGAAACAAAATTACGTTTAGAAGTAGACATAAAAACTATGCACTGAAACAAAATTACGTTTAGAAGTAGACATAAAAATTATGCACTGAAACAAAATTACGTTTAGAAGTAGACATAAAAACTATGCACTGAAACAAAATTACGTTTAGAAGTAGACATAAAAACTATGCACCGAAACCAAATTACGTTTAGAAGTAGACATAAAAACTATGCACCGAAACAAAATTACGTTTAGAAGTAGACATAAAAACTATGCACTGAAACAAAATTACGTTTAGAAGTAGACATAAAAACTATGCACTGAAACAAAATTACGTTTAGAAGTAGACATAAAAACTATGCACTGAAACAAAAATACGTTTAGAAGTAGACATAAAAACTATGCACTGAAACAAAATAACGTTTAGAAGTAGATATAAAAACTATGCACTGAAACAAAATTACGTTTAGAAGTAGACATAACAACTATGCACCGAAACAAAATTACGTTTAGAAGAAGACATAAAAACTATGCACTGAAACAAAATTACGTTTCGAAGTAGACATAAAAACTATGCACTGAAACAAAATTACGTTTAGAAGGAGACATAAAAACTATGCACTGACACAAAATTACGATTAGTAGTAGACATAAAAACTATGCACTGAAACCAAATTACGTTTAGAAGTAGACATAAAAACTATGCACTGAAGCAAAATTACGTTTAGAAGGAGACATAAAAACTATGCACCGAAACAAAATTACGTTTAGAAGTAGACATAAAAACTATGCACCGAAACAAAATTACGTTTAGAAGTAGACATAAAAACTATGCACTGAAACAAAATTACGTTTAGAAGTAGACATAAAAACTATGCACTGAAACAAAATTACGTTTAGAAGGAGACATAAAAACTATATACTGAAACAAAATTACGTTTAGAAGGAGACATAAAAACTATGCACTGAAACAAAATTACGTTTAGAAGAAGACATAAAAACTATGCACTGAAACAAAATTACGTTTAGAAGAAGACATAAAAACTATGCACCGAAACAAAATTACGTTTAGAAGTAGACATACAAAATATGCACCGAAACAAAATTACGTTTAGAAGTAGACATAAAAACTATGCACTGAAACAAAATTACGTTTAGAAGTAGACATAAAAACTATGCACCGAAAAAAAAATAAGTTTAGAAGTAGACATAAAAACTATGCACCGAACAAAATTACGTTTAGAAGTAGGCATAAAAACTATGCACCGAAACAAAATTACGTTTAGAAGTAGACATAAAAACTATGCACTGAAACAAAATTACGTTTAGAAGTAGACATAAAAACTATGCACTGAAACAAAATTACGTTTAGAAGTAGACATAAAAACTATGCACTGAAACAAAATTACGTTTAGAAGTAGACATAAAAACTATGCACCGAAACAAAATTACGTTTAGAAGTAGACATAAAAACTATGCACTGAAACAAAATTACGTTTAGAAGTAGACATAAAAATTATGCACTGAAACAAAATTACGTTTAGAAGTAGACATAAAAACTATGCACTGAAACAAAATTACGTTTAGAAGTAGACATAAAAACTATGCACCGAAACCAAATTACGTTTAGAAGTAGACATAAAAACTATGCACCGAAACAAAATTACGTTTAGAAGTAGACATAAAAACTATGCACTGAAACAAAATTACGTTTAGAAGTAGACATAAAAACTATGCACTGAAACAAAAATACGTTTAGAAGTAGACATAAAAACTATGCACTGAAACAAAATAACGTTTAGAAGTAGATATAAAAACTGTGCACTGAAACAAAATTACGTTTAGAAGTAGACATAACAACTATGCACCGAAACAAAATTACGTTTAGAAGAAGACATAAAAACTATGCACTGACACAAAATTACGTTTAGAAGTAGACATAAAAACTATGCACTGAAACAAAATTACGTTTAGAAGTAGACATAAAAACTATGCACCGAAACAAAATAACGTTTAAAAGTAGACATAAAAACTATGCACCGAAACAAAATTACGTTTAGAAGTAGACATAAAAACTATGCATTGAAACCAAATTACGTTTAGAAGTAGACATAAAAACTATGCACTGAAACAAAATTACGTTTAGAAGTAGACATAAAAACTATACACTGAAACAAAATTACGTTTAGAAAAAGACATAAAAACTATGCACCGAAACAAAATTACGTATAGAAGTAGACATAAAAACTATGCACTGAAACAAAATTACGTTTAGAAGTAGACATAAAAACTATGCACCGAAACAAAATTACGTTTAGAAAAAGACATAAAAACTATACACTGCAACCAAATAACGTTTAGAAGTAGACATAAAAACTATGCACTGAAACAAAATTACGTTTAGAAGTAGACATAAAAACTATGCACCGAAACAAACTTACGTTTAGAAGTAGACATAAAAACTATGCACTGAAACCAAATTACGTTTAGAAGTAGACATAAAAACTATGCACCGAAACAAAATTACGTTTAGAAATAGACATAAAAACTATGCACTGAAACCAAATTACGTTTAGAAGCAGACATAAAAACTATGCACTGAAACAAAATTACGTTTAGAAGTAGACATAAAAACTATGCACCGAAACAAAATTACGTTTAGAAGTAGACATAAAAACTATGCACTGAAGCAAAATTACGTTTAGAAGGAGACATAAAAACTATGCACTGAAACAAAATTACGTTTAGAAGTAGACATAAAAACTAGGCACCGAAACAAAATTACGTTTAGAAGTAGACATAAAAACTATGCACCGAAACAAAATTACGTTTAGAAGTAGACATAAAAACTATGCACTGAAACAAAATTACGTTTAGAAGGAGACATAAAAACTATGCACTGAAACAAAATTACGTTTAGAAGGAGACATAAAAACTATGCACCGAATGCCATGTTTAGATGAAGAATTAAAATTATTTTTAAAAAATTAATAAATTTACCAATTCACTGGTAAAATTATTTAGTCTTCAAAAGGTCCTCGAAGGATAAGTTAACTTATTTTTTTAAAATAAAACAACATTAAAATAAACACTTTATTTATTAAAAAAAAACATGTAGTAGTGATAGGTTCTTGGGTAATGGTTTGTGATGGTGATTGGTTGTACCAAGACTGAAACTGACAGTTAATAATTTAAAAACTGAAGGAATTCAGGTCTCGAAAACTATAGCTTTATTAATGCTCTACAGTCTACAAGAAACGTCCACTATGACGAAAAAGGTCCCAAGGAAAAGATAAAGAAAAAAATCGTCTTAAGAAAAACTAAAGAAAAAGTCCAACACTTTTTATAATTAACAAAAAAGGACAATATCTGAAAAGAAACAAATAGCACAGGTTAAGATAGATAAATAAGACACGAACAAATTGTGTCAATATAACAATATAAGTTACGCTTTAATAATAATTATACACGATACACAAGTAAACGTTTCGGCACATGCCTTCATCAGTACAAACAAACAAAACGCATTTAAATAAGTATAAATTAAATTTACATATTATAAATATATATATCCTACCTAAAACAGAAAAATAGGAGAGGGCGCTAAAACCAGACAAAAACAAAGTAAAGATGAGTAGAAAGGAAGTGATTTTAACATAATGGGAGTCGCTTAGTCACTTCCTTGTTTGGTCACGTGAAGTGAGTAAGCCATCACTAGGCTGCTACATACAACAAACGATACTTCATCAGTGCTTCCCCAATGTCATGTTACTTACAAATTTTACCTTTCGAAATATTCTGGAATACATGCGTTTTTTAAATGAAATCCATAAATGTGACAATAAATATACGTCAGTTATGATTAAAGGAAGAAAGTTATTTCAAGAAAAATTTGTGAGCGATATTCGATGGGAACTATCAATACTATTATCGGCAGGATGTTGTTGAGCTCCGTGCGTGCTCATGACGTCATTTGCGTTTTTATTCAATATTGATGCAGGAGTCATTCCCCTTTGTTTATTTTATTGTTAATTTTCATTGGACGAAATGTAGTGTAGTTGTAGTGTGTA
>CAXITT010000302.1:304884-336540 GCA_964033795.1 Lymnaea stagnalis | reverse complement strand
GGGGGGGGGGGCGAGTTGGGAAGAGAAACACCGCAAGTGTAGAAGAGAACCTTAAAGTCCTCAACACCCCCCACCCACCCCATGACACGTCATAGCGGATGAGTCACGCAGAATGCAGAGAGTGCACATTCCGATGTTGCCTCGACTCAATGACCGACTGGCTGGAGCAGTTGCCTCCTTTCACTTGTTTACGTGTATGACTGCATGATTTGTGATGTTTTATCTACAGATTGATAAACTGATACATGTATAAGTTATTTTGTAGCATAGCGTGTAGATCGGGCCGAGGTTGACTATCTGAGGGTCAGGATCAGCAATCAATTTCTTTTTTTAAAAAAATTGAAATCGATTACAAATAAAATTGAATGATTGACGGCATTGAATAGATGTGGGTGTAGCTGCAAGTGGAGTGGCCGATAAAATTAGAATCCAGTCAGACTTACTCCACATGCGTTGGGTACAGTTGTTGAGAGGATGTCGTGTCGTGCCGAGAGCGAGCACAGATCTGATTTCACTCTATACTGAGGGTGATCATGGTCGTGCCGGCTCCGATGAGAAGTTAGTTGTGTAGCAGTGAAGTTATCGTTTTATGCAGTGCTACAGCATCTCATCTGACAGCTACAGGTAGGTGATGTCTATCTATCTATCTATCTATCTATCTATCTATCTATCTATCTATCTATCTATCTATCTATCTATCTATCTATCTATCTATCTATCTATCTATCTATCTATCTATCTATCTATCTATCTATCTATCTGTCTGTCTGTCTGTCTGTCTGTCTGTCTGTCTGTCTGTCTGTCTATCTGTCTAACTATCTATCCATATATCCATCTATCCATCTATCCATATATCCATATATCCGTCCGTCCGTCTGTCTGTCTGTCTGTCTGTCCGTCTGTCTGTCTATATATCTATCTGTCTGTCTGTCCATCAATATATCTGCCTGCCTGCCTGTCCATCAATATCTCTGCCTGCCTGCCTGTCTGTCTATCTATCCATATATCTATCTGTGTATCTCTCTGTCCCCCACTCTCTTCCTAACACTCTCTCCCCCCCCCTCGCTCTCTCTCTCTCTCTCTCTCTCTCTCTCTCTCTCTCTCTCTCTCTCACACACACAATCACAAATATTAACTCATTGGGTACCAATTACTTTATGTCAATGTAGCTATGTAGAATAACATATTACATAATTGTATATTATGCCAACTAAACGTATGAAACAAAACATATTATACGATAACTAGTAGTTGATTTTTGGTATCCACAATTTTAATATTTTAATACACACAATAAACTAACAGTAATTGTAATAGTGAATGTCACTGTCATCAAGTGTCACAGTAAATGTCATTGTCATCAAGTGTCACAGTAAATGTCACTGACATCAAGTGTCACAGTAAATGTCACTGTCATCAAGTGTCACAGTAAATGTCACTGTCATCAAGTGTCATAGTAAATGTCACTGTCATCAAGTGTCATAGTAAGTGTTACTGTCATCAAGTGTCACAGTAAATGTCACTGTCATCAAGTGTCACAGTAAATGTCACTATCATCAAGTGTCACAGTAAATGTCACTGTCATCAAGTGTCACAGTAAATGTCACTGTCATCAATTGTCACATTAAATGTCACTGTCATCAAGTGTCACATTAAATGTCACTGTCATCAAGTGTTACAGTAAATGTCACTGCCATCAAGTGTCACAGTCAATGTCACTGTCATCAAGTGTCACAGTCAATGTCACTGTCATCAAGTGTCACAGTCAATGTCACTGTCATCAAGTGTCACAGTAAATGTCACTGTCATCAAGTGTCACAGTAAATGTCACTGTCATCAAGTGTCAAATCATACGGTTCCGTTTCAATGGGTTTGCTGAATTCCTAGAATTTATTTCCAAAAATGGAAGACCGCCTTTGACATGAACTCCGAGACCACATTGTTTCTCCCCGTGCGTCGCCTCACGGCAGCTTTCAGGAGTCAGCGTGGGTGCAGATGGCGTCATCACGCTAAACATCCAATCATAATCACTGGCGAATCAAAGGGGATGCGGAGTGAGGGGGTGGGGGGCGGGGAAATCCACCCTAGGCGGCACTTTTGTCTTAATGTGGAGGGAAGGCATTTGGGGGTCACAGCAGATTATGTCTCCGTGGTGGGTGGCGGTAAAAATCTTGGCCCTCCCCTGACGCCACTTAGCCTAGCTACGCCACTGATAATAGTAGTAAGAGTTCCTTCATTCGTTTCATACTCATAGCATGTGGCGCAAACAGTCAGTCAGTTCAGGGAAGAAAATAAACGTCTATAGAAATAACAAAATGTAGATGTCGTTTTAACAAGTAGGGTGTCATAGCAACAGATCACTACCACATGCTGCCCTGGGGTTTGGTGTGGCAACTACCACACGCTGCCCTGGGGTTTGGTGTGGCAACTACCACACGCTGCCCTGGGGTTTGGTGTGGCAACTACCACACGCTGCCCTGGGGTTTGGTGTGGCAACTACCACACGCAGCCCTGGGGTTTGGTGTTGCATCTACCACAAGATGCCCTGGGTTTTAGTGTGGCAACTACCACAAGATGCCCAGATGTTTGGTGTGGCAACTACCACATCCTGCCCTGGGGTTTGGTGTGGCGTGTCAAGTGCTGGATCAAAATTGCGATATCAAAATCGTAATGGAAATACCATGGCGCGTCATCTCTAAAAATAGATCTCTACTGCCATTCACGACCTTATAAAAGTAGGTCAAATTATTTCAAGTTGCGGGTAAATGATTTGCAAAAACCGAAATCCCGTTAAAAGCCGGTTTTAAAAAACCGAAAATCGGTTTCTCAAAAAAATCCTGTTTTAACATCCCTAATGTCAAAATTCCCACCACAAACAACGCTCATGCATTAACTAAACATACCATTACAAAACATACCATTACAAAACATACCATTACTAAACATACCATTACTGAACATACCATTACAAAACATACCATTACAAAACATACCATTACTAAACATACCATTACAAAACATACCATTACTAAACATACCATTACAAAACATACCATTACAAAACATACCATTACTAAACATACCATTACTAAACATACCATTACTAAACATACCATTACTAAACATACAATTACTAAAAATACCATTACTAAACATACCATTACTGAACATACCATTACAAAACATACCATTACAAAACATACCATTACTAAACATACCATTACTAAACATACCATTACTAAACATACCATTACTAAACATACAATTACTAAAAATACCATTACTAAACATACCATAGCAAAAATAACAATTACTCAAAAGGCAATATATGTATTTTAAGAGCTATTAAATGCTGTGACCATGTATTAATTTTTAAAAATATTATTTACGTTGTGACCCTATGTTGTGACCATATGTTGTGACCATGTGTTTTGACCATATGTTGGGACTATGTGTTTATGTGTTGCTTATTGATGACTGGGCTAATGTGCCTCTTGATTGATTGAGCTGCGCAGCAGGAAATTAACTTCCCTTTATCTTGTAAGTAGGTTAGATCCTTTTCAAATGTCACAAGTCCAGCTTGCGTTGTAAGTGCATCAGGATCCAATGTCAAATGTCACAAGTCTAGCTTGCCTTGTAAGTACATCAGGATCCAATGTCAAATGTCACAAGTCTAGCTTGCGTTGTAAGTACATCAGGATCAAATGTCACAAGTCTAGCTTGCGTTGTAAGTACATCAGGATCCAATGTCAAATGTCACAAGTCTTGATTGTATTGTAAGTAAATTAGGATATGTGTCAAATGTCACAACTCTAGATTATGTTTTGATTTAGGATCCATGTCACAACTCTAGATTGTGTTGTAAGTAAGTTAGAGTCCATGTCAAATTCACAACCAGATGTTGTCACTGACAATTACACAAGGAGTTACAAAATTTAAATAAAATCTATAGTTTTCTGTGTATGAATTCGTTTGTATGGCTGTATCAGATACTTTCATTTATTGTTTTTGTTATTGTAGGGGCATTGGCCGTCCACAAGAATCTTCCATTCATCACGGCCCTGTGCTTTCCTTTCCAGTTGCTTCCAGGTGTATCCCATACTTTGCGTGTCTGCCTCCAGCTCGCGTCTCCATGTATTCTTTGGCCTTCCTCCTTTTCTTTGTCCCTGTCTTATAATTACTTTGGATAATATCTCATCACAAATGAAAAATGTACACAAAGATAAAACAGAAACATGTGAATATTATTTTTGTTTATTCTTTCAGAGCAATCTTCAGAACAATCATCAGAACAATCATCAGAACAATCATCAGAACAATCATCAAAACAATCATCAGCACAATCTTGTTGAATATAGAAACGCGGGCAGCCATTTCACATAAACATAAACACTGGTTTTAAAGACCGGTTGTTCATCTGTCTGGAGGCAGGCTAGAGCGACCGGCTAAATGGACGAACTTTGTCGAAACGTAAACAAATCTCATCAGCACAACAAGAACTTTAAAAAAAAAAAAATCCTCACTTCATCAACCTATTCCGGATCTTCATCAGGCTGAAAGTGGGTTGATATCCCAACATGAAGAGTCTCTCTCAAGCTGAGTGCTCTATCAGCCCAAATTTCATTGGTCCAGACAGCTGCACTGTTTGTCTAAACCAGAAGGACATTGGCTTAGAGAAATTATGCCAAACGTGTAGAAGCTCGCCTCTCATTGGCTGGGAAGGTTATACACGCTCACAATTCAGTGCATCGGAATGTAATTCTCCCGTAGAACACAGCGACCTCTTTCCAACCAGTGCCGGGCGTCTACAACGAGATGACAGGTCAGTGAGTCTCGTGACAACCAATAACCACCGCAGGATGTTGTTATCTGACCAAGCAAGCATGACCCCACGAGAGGTTGTTGAACACAACGAGGCAGCTGGGTTGGACGAATGGCTGATCTTCAAGGACAAGGTCTACAGCACGAGAAAGCTCCGAGAGATGTTGCTTTCTCTCCTTTCCCTGTCTGGAGACAGACTAGAGGCGGACAATCAATTGCCTGGAGGCAGGCTAGAGGCGGACGTACAAGAGAATAAAGAAATTGTTAACATGAATAAAAATTATTGCAACATAGGAGACGATTTTCACGATGAGCTGACAAGACTAGACTATTTGGACACCAAAAGTGTTCGTCTAGTTTTGAGTAAAATCATTTTGAATAGAAAAACAATCCTTGGGAGCCATCTGTCGTGTTGCCTGATTGGTTACATCACACAACCTCCAGATGCTCGTTACTGGGATGACGTCAGGCAAGATGTCTGTCTTGTGCTCAATGATCTCATCCGAGCAGACGCTGAGGATAAAATATCAGCTTACATGAGTGAATACATGCGTCTCTTACAGAGGTGGATGAGTAATTACAGACACGCAAATCCAAAACATTTGCAATGGATCGGACACGATATAAACAACAGCCCTTTCCCTTTACCGGAAGAGATCAACGGGGCCCGCCCACAGCTGCGTGATTGGTTGGATTGGTGGGTTCCTTTTGATACGGAAATACCCGCTGGCGGGGCGTGGCCCGTTTGTGACGTCAGTGAATTTGATCTCGGGGATCCGCACGAAATTTTTGTGTCATCTTTAAAGTCCTGTGTTGACCTGACCTGCCTCGATATGGACATCGATGGTGAGGTCGCGTGGGAGGTCATTCAAGAAGGTCTCTTTGCTGCTGACGTGTTGACACCAGAACAGGAAATGACGGAGCAGCAGAGGAGCCGAAGAACTGACCTTTGTGACCCCAGGAGGATGGCTGCCAGACGGGAGGAGCTCCTCCATTATTTCGTATGGAAGTATCAGTATGAATACGACAAATTCCGACCCTTTCTTGATTGGGCAGACGCAATGGCGGAAGGGGAGCGCAGATTTTTAAACATGTGTTGACCAGTTGACCGAGCATCTGAGGTTATATTCACGTCTATCACTATAGATAACAACTGATAACAACTGATAACAATAACCCTACTTATGCTTAGGCGTGTAGTTCATCCAGTGCACTTGGTGTGGAAGCGAAAGAACGGGTCAATAATACCTTGAAGAAAAAAAATCAGACGAATGAGTTAAAAAGAGGTGTGCATTATTTGTGTCATTAGCCGCCATGTTCCGCGTCATGTCTTGTGTTTAGATTTTTGGAAATGTGTCATTATTTTGACATCACTGATTGCAATCTCAAACCCAGACATACATTGTTTTATCATTTTGACCAATGTCCGACTGCAATCTCAAACCCAGGTGTAAATTGTTTAATTATTTTTACCAATGTCCGACTGCAATCTCAAACCCAGGTGTAAATTGTTTTATTATTTTGACATGGCTGATTGCAATCTCAAACCCAGATATGAGCACAAGGGGAAGATATTATATGATAGGATTGAAGAAGCAAAAGTATAAAATAAAATATTTCAATTATTTATAACTGATTGTTATTTTAAGTTGGAGTTAGGTGTGGAATACAAGAGAGGGGAGGGAGTTCGAGATATTGATAGAGGGAGGGATTAATTGATTAAGTGATTGATTTAATGCAATAGAGATGTGATAACGATCAGGAATAATGTTAAATATTTCCATTTTTTAATTAAAAACATTACAGGGACCAATGCGCAATACAAATGCTGGCTACTCGCTACTCACTACTCGCTAGTGGTTATATTGAAATGACTTTTTAGTAGCAGGAAATGAAATGATTTCTCAACGTGAAAGTGAAACAAGATGGCTGATTGTGCCCACTAGGGACCACGGGGGACCACCAGGGACCACTAGGGACCACCAGGGACCACCAGGGACCACCAGGGACTAGGGCTGAGCCGGGTGCAGTTTTTTTACACCTGGTCTGGGCCCGGGTATTTAAGACAATGCCAGTCTCATCAGCCAGTCAGTCTCATCAGGAAGTCAGTCTCATCAGGAAGTCAGTTTCATCAGCAAGTCAGTCTCATCAGCAAGTCAGTCTCATCAGCAAGGCAGTCTCCTCAGGAAGTCAGTCTCATCAGCAAGTCAGTCTCATCAGCAAGTCAGTCTCATCAGCAAGTCAGTTTCATCAGCAAGTCAGTCTCATCAGCAAGTCAGACTCATCAGCAAGTCAGTCTCATCAGCAAGTCAGTCTCATCAGCAAGTCAGTCTCATCAGCAAGTCAGTTTCATCAGCAAGTCAGCATGTCAAATAAAAGAGTAATTGTAAATAGAAAATGACATGGTCAAAAACAACGATATGCATCTGGCTAAGAAAAAAGAAATTACGTCACTAATTTCAGAGCCTTGCAGTCTCATTTAGCTTACATTTAGTTTCATTTAGCTTAGATTTAGTTTCATTTAGCAAACATTTTGTTTCATTTAACTTAGATTTAGTTTGATTTAGCTTACATTTAGTTTCGTTTAGCTTACATTTAGCTTACATTTAGTTTGATTTAGCTTACATTTAGTTTCGTTTAGCTTACATTTAGCTTACATTTAGTTTCATTTAGCTTACATTTAGTTTCATTTAGCTTACATTTAGTTTCATTTAGCTTCCATTTAGCTTAAATTTAGTTTCATTTAGATCACATTTAGATTCATTTAGCTTACATTTAGTTTCATTTAGCGTTCATTTAGTTTCATTTAGCTTACATTTAGTTTCATTTAGCGTTCATTTAGTTTCATTTAGCTTACATTTAGTTCCATTTAGCTTACATTTAGTTTCGCATCAATCTTTAGTCAGTTTGCTATTATTATTTATTTAATTCAAGTAAAATTAACCAAATATTATATTAGAAAAATATTTCCTAATAACATCCACTTTTCATGCTGTCCATATTGGGCTGAACATTTATAGAAAATGGGGTGGTAACTCTGAACATTTATAGAAAATGGGGTGGTAACTCTGAACATTTATAGAAAATGGGGTGGTAACTCTGAACATTTATAGAAAATGGGGTGGTAACTCTTGTTTACCACTGGACCCGGTTACTTTTTGGCCGGTCCCGGGTATGTGCCGGGTCGGTCTTTTCGGGTATCTCAATAAGTACCCGGCTCAGCCCAACCTGGAACTAATAGATCGGGAGAGTACAACAAAATTTATTATGTAATTCACTTGATCCTACTGCACTTAATCTCAAGTCCTCCAACAGCATTTCAGTTCTTGACCTTGATCTTAATTAATGCTCAATTCTTCCATTTTTTACATTAATTTATTTCTCAGGGTTAAACCTACATTGTTGCTTGTTTTCGGGGGCAGTACCTTGTTTACACTGCTTCCTTAGTCATTCCCATTACGCTGTGATTCAACTAATAAATATCAAGACACCACATTGCATGTGCTTCTGTGTTGATTCTTCCCTCCTCTTCCAAGCTATCATTTCAAGGGATGTTACTGTGTGAATAGGACAGTGAGATATTTCAGTGGTTATCTTGTCATTATTTTAATATTGAGAGTTAGATCAATGCTCCTCAAATTCGTGCGTCAGTGAACACGAGTCACCAGGTCAGTGTGAGATCAAAACTCGCTTGTTTGTGGGGCTGGTACAGCTACTTGTTTGTGGGGCTGGTACAGCTACTTGTTTGTGGGACTGGTACAACTACTTGTTTGTGGGGCTGGTACAGCTACTTGTTTGTGCGGCTGGTACAGTCACTTGTTTGTGGGGCTGGTACAGTCACTTGTTTGTGGGGCTGGTACAACTACTTGTTTGTGGGGGCTGGTACAGCTACTTGTTTGTGGGGCTGGTACAGTCACTTGTTTGTGCGGCTGGTACAATTACTTGTTTGTGGGGGCTGGTAAAATTACTTGTTTGTGCGGCTGGTAAAATTACTTGTTTTTGGGGGCTGGTACAACTACTTGTTTGTGGGAGATGGTAAAGTCACTTGTTTGTACGGCTGGTACAACTACTTGTTTGTGGGGGCTGGTAAAGTCACTTGTTTGTGCGGCTGGTACAACTACTTGTTTGTGGGGGCTGGTACAGTCACTTGTTTGTGCGGCTGGTAAAGCTACTTGTTTGTTCGGCTGGTACAGTCACTTGTTTGTTGGGCTGGTACAAGCACTTGTTTTGTGCGGCTGGTACAGTCACTTTTTTGTGGGGCTGGTAAAATTACTTGTTTGTGGGGCTGGTAAAATTACTTGTTTGTGGGGCTGGTACAGATACTTGTTTTGTGCGGCTGGTAAAATTACTTGTTTGTGGGGCTGGTACAGTCACTTGTTTGTGGGGCTGGTACAAGCACTTGTTTTTGGGGCTGGTACAGTCACTTGTTTGTGGGGCTGGCACAGTCCCTTGTTTGTGGGGCTGGTGCAATCTCTTGTTTGTGAGGCTGGTACAATTACTTGTTTGTGAGGGCTGGTACAGTCACTTGTTTGTGGGTCTGGTACAGTCACTTGTTTGTGGGGTTGGTACTGTCACTGTTACAGTGATTACAAACATGGGCTACGCTGGAATGTACGGATTGAAAAAAAAATATGATAATTTAAATTCCAATTTCACCAAATGATGGTTCCTTTTGAAAAATACTCTAGCATCTAGCATTTCTGTAATGCTGTAAATCATCTAGCAATGCTGTAATGCTGTACATCATCTAACAATGCTGTCATGCTGTACCTCATCTAACATTGATGTAATGCTGTACATCACATTACATCGCTGTAATGCTGTACATCATCTAACATTGCCGTAATCCTGTACATCATCTAGCATCGTTGTAATGCTGCACCTCATCTAACATTGCCGTAATGCTGTAAATCACATTACATTGCTGTAATGCTGTACATCATCTAACATTGCTGTAATGCTGTACATCATCTAGCATCGTTGTAATGCTGCACCTCATCTAACATTGCCGTAATGCTGTAAATCACATTACATCGCTGTAATGCTGTACATCATCTAGCATCGCTGTAATGCTGTACATCATCTAACATTGCTGTAATCCTGTACGTCATCTAACATTGCTGTAATGCTGTACATCATTTAACATTGCTGTAATGCTGTACATCATCTAACATTGCTGTAATGATGTACACCATCTAACATTGCTGTAATGCTGTAAATCATCTAACATTGCTGTAATGCTGTAGACCATCTAACATTGTTGTAATGCTGTAAATCATCTAACATTGCTGTAATTCTGTAGACCATCTAACATTGCTGTAATCCTGTACGTCATCTAACATTGCTGTAATGATGTACACCATCTAACATTGCTGTAATGCTGTAAATCATCTAACATTGCTGTAATGCTGTAGACCATCTAACATTGATGTAATGCTGATTTCATTTGGAACTGAAATTCTCTTCAATCATGGTTAGCACAGATTATTCTGTTGCTATACGTTATCAAGGAAATAACAACATCATTTACCAAGACGTCTAACTAATCCACCACCCCCACCCTTCTCCCCCAACCTTCTCCCCCACCCTTCTCCCCCAACCTTCTCCCTCACCCTTCTCCCCCACTTCTGTCTGAGTAATGGACGTTATTTTATAGAGGCGCCCAGTTAACCTTAATCGTCTGGGTCATGGAGGTCATTTTATAGAGACAACAACTAACCCAGGCTACGTACCTTTGTGGTGATACAGATTAAAGATGTTAGGATAGTTGGCTCGAAGACGAAGCATTACGTAACAAAAGGCTGATTAAAAAAAATTAACAAAAGACTAATCTAACAATAAGTTAACAAAAGGCTGATCTAACAGTGTGTTAACAAAAGTCTGATCGAATGGTATGTTAAGAAAAGACTGATCTAACAGTATGATAATAAAAGTTTTATCTAACAGTATATTAACAAAAGGCTGATTACAGTATGTTAACAAAAGACTGATATAACATTATGTTAACAGAATAAAGATCTAACAGTATGTTAACAAAATAAAGATCTAACAGTATGTTAACAAATCACAGATCTAACAGTATGTTAACAAAATAAAGATCTAACAGTATGTTAACAAAAAACAGATCTAACAGTATTTTAACAAAATAAAGATCTAACAGTATGTTAACAAAACACATATCTAACAGTATGTTAACAAAACACAGATCTAACAGTATGTTAACAAAACACTGATCTAACAGTATGTTAACAAAACACAGATCTAACAGTATGCAAAGAAAAGCGATACCAAAGCTAGTGATATTCTAATTTGATTTATTATATAAATAAATTTCTATCCAAATACAAAGATGAGTACAGAAAAAAAAGTGTATCAATTTATAGCAAAGGAAAAAGTGTACAACCTCTAAATAAAACTATTATTTTATACACATAATAATATAATCTATGTATCTATAAGTCTCGCTAAGTTTGTCTCTAGGTAAATGTATATCCGCTAAGAAGCCCTTCGGGCTCTATATATGAATTAAATCTGAGCGCTCTAGTACAGAAAATCTAGAGATTGCGTCACCTATCGGCAATCTTGAGAACAAATGAACGTATTCGAATGTAAACAAACTTTTCTCCAGCCAGGGTGGGGGCGGACAGGGAAAAGATGACAACAGCTTCACCCGGTGAAGTCAAAGTCAAAACAAGTGGTTGTGGATCACAATAACTTTGTGTTGCCCTATGCTGTACTATTTGATATAGAAAAATCCCCCAGTCTGAGTCATGGAAGTTATTTTATAGCACTAACAACACCCCCGCCCCCCTCCAAAAATTGTCTGAGTCATGGAAGTCATTTTATAGAGCCACCTAACTAACAACGCCCCCGCCCCCCAATTGTCTGAGTCATGGAAGTCATTTTATGAACGCTCCAAAGTTGTATCATTTAATTAGTAATTACCAAAAAAAAAAAAAAAAAAAAAAAAAAAAATTTTCAAAAAAAAAAAAAAAAAAAAAGAAAGATATTTCTGATAATAAAAACTTGCAGTGCAGTGGCGTAGCTAGGGTTAGTGTCACCAGGGACGGCCCAAACTGTTTACGGTCTCAGCCCCAGAAAACTACTCTGTAGTTGGCCGAAAATGCCGCCCCTCAATCTATAGAAAATAGTGGCACCAGTGGGCACTCCCACCGCCCCACCCTTCCTACGCTAGTGCTGTAGCGCTACTTGTTAAAAACTTACGCTGCCTTCATGATTATCACATGGCACTCTTACATGGTACTCTTACATGGTACTCTTACATGGTATTCTTACATGATATTCTTACAGCGCTTTAAATACTTGAACAACCTCCAACAGACATGAATTTTTTCTACCCCCCGCCCGTCCCCCATTTTCAGTTTTACTAAGCAAAACCGTTACGTCCATTCCCTGTTTGAGAACTGCTGATGACTAGGACAAGCAGACATCTTGAGTCACAGCCAGGTTCTAATCTAAATCACATTAGAAGCAAAAGAAGTCTTGTTAACGCAAGGGAACAAGACAAGTTACAACTGCTGAGGACAAATGTGAAACAAAAAAAGTCTTCAAGATCAACCCTCCCCAAACGGTTGTCAGAAGACCCGGTACTGGTCCCAAAGCCTTACGTTGCCGGACCGCATAGCGGCAGATTATGAATATTTCAAATAAAATAGAAAATATTATGAATAAATATGGCACCGGTCCCTTGGGCAATTTAGAGACTTGTTCACCGGTCCCTGGGCAATTTAGCGACTTGTTCGCCGTTCCCTGGGCAATTAAGAGTCCTGTTCACTAATCCCTGGGCAACTTAGAGACTTGTTCATCGGTCACTGGGTAATTTAGATACTTGTTCACCGGTCCCTGGGCACTTTAGAGAATTGTTCACTGGTCCATTGGCAATGTAGAGACTTGTTCACCGGTCCATTGGCAATTTAGAGACTTTTACAGCGGTCCATTGACAATGTAGAGATTTGTTCACTGGTCCATTGGCAATTTAGAGACTTGTTCACCGGTCCATTGACAATTTAGAGACTTGTTCACCGGTCCATTGACAATGTAGAGACTTGTTCACCGGTCCATTGACAATGTAGAGACTTGTTCACCGGTCCATTGGCAATTTAGAGACTTGTTCACCGGTCCATTGACAATTTAGAGAATTGTTCACCGGTCCATTGGCAATTTAGAGACTTGTTCACCGGTCCATTGACAATTTAGAGACTTGTTCACCGGTCGCCAAAACTAAAACGCTGCTCTAGATGAACTCTGTAGTTCCTGAACCCCTCTTTATTGTTCCCTACTCCACATATTTTAAACTGACAGATTGCTATGCTCAAGGGTCAGTGTATGATGTCTATTCTCTACTTTTAATACGTTATTTCTATTCTCTCGTGTCCATGCGTGATGTCCATTCTGTCGGATAAATACGTGAATTCTATTCTCTAGGATCAATACGTTATGTCTATTATCTAGGATCAATACGTTATGTCTATTCTCTAGCTTCAATATGTGATGTCTATTTTCAAACGTCAATATTTGATGCCTATTCTCAGGGGTCAATAAGAGATTTATATTCCCTAGGATCAATGCGTGATGTCTATTCTCTAGGATCAATACGTGATTCCATTCTCTAGGATCAATGCGTCATGTCTATTCTCTAGGATCAATACGTTATGTCTATTCTCTAGGATCAATACGTGATGTCTATTCTCTAGGATCAATATGTGATGTCTATTTTCATACGTCAATATGTCATGCCTTTTCTCAGGGGTCAATAAGTGATTTATAATCCCAAGGATCAATGCGTGATGTCTATTCTCTAGGATCAATGCGTCATGTCTATGTTCTAAGATCAATACGTGATGTCTATTTTCTAGGATCAATACGTGATGTTTATTCTCTAGGATCAATGCGTTATTTCTATTCTCTAGGATCAATATGTGATGTTTATTCTCTAGGATCAATATGTGATATCTATTCTCTAGGATCAATATGTGATGTTTATTCTCTAGGATCAATATGTGATGTCTATTCTCTAGCATCAATATGTGATGTCTATTCTCTAGGATCAATATGTGCTGTCTATTCTCTAGGATCAATATGTGATATCTATTCTCTAGGATCAATATGTGATGTCTATTCTCTAGGATCAATATGTGATGTCTATTTTCTAGGATCAATGCGTGATGTCTATTCTCTAGGATCGATGCGTGATGTCTATTCGTTAGGATCAATGCGTGATGTCTATTCTCTAGGATCAATATGTGATGTCTCTTTTCTAGGATCAATACGTGATGTCTATTCTCTAGGATCAATATGTGACGTCTATTCTCTAGGATCAATATGTGACGTCTATTCTCTAGGCTCAATATGTGATGTCTATTCTCTAGGATCAATATGTGACGTCTATTCTCTAGGATCAATATGTGATGTCTATTCTCTAGGATCAATATGTGATGTCTATTCTTTAGGATCAATACGTGATGTCTATTCTCTCGGATCAATATGTGATGTCTATTGTCTAGGATCAATATGTGATGTCTATTCTCTAGGATCAATATGTGACGTCTATTCTCTAGGATCAATATGTGACGTCTATTCTCTAGGATCAATATGTGATGTCTATTCTCTAGGATCAATATGTGACGTCTATTCTCTATGATCAATATGTGATGTCTATTCTCTAGGATCAATATGTGATTTCTATTCTCTAGGATCAATATGTGATGTCTATTCTCTGTGATTAATATGTGATGTCTATTCTCTAGGATCAATATGTGATGTCTATTCTCTAGGATCAATATGTGACGTCTATTCTCTAGGATCAATATGTGACGTCTATTCTCTAGGCTCAATATGTGATGTCTATTCTCTAGGATCAATATGTGACGTCTATTCTCTAGGATCAATATGTGACGTCTATTCTCTAGGATCAATATGTGATGTCTATTCTCTAGGATCAATATGTGACGTCTATTCTCTATGATCAATATGTGATGTCTATTCTCTAGGATCAATATGTGATTTCTATTCTCTAGGATCAATATGTGATGTCTATTCTCTGTGATTAATATGTGATGTCTATTCTCTAGGATCAATATGTGATGTCTATTCTCTAGGATCAATACGTGATGTCTATTCTCTGGGATCAATATGTGATGTCTATTCTCTAGGATCAATATGTGATTTCTATTCTCTAGGATCAATATGTGATGTCTATTCTCTGTGATCAATATGTGATGTCTATTCTCTATGATCAATATGTGATGTCTATTCTCTAGGATCAATATGTGATTTCTATTCTCTAGGATCAATATGTGATGTCTATTCTCTGTGATCAATATGTGATGTCTATTCTCTAGGATCAATACGTGATGTCTATTCTCTGGGATCAATATGTGATGTCTATTCTCTAGGATCAATATGTGATGTCTATTCTCTAGGATCAATACGTGATGTCTATTCTCTAGGATAATACGTGATGTCTATTCTCTAGGATCAATATGTGATATCTATTCTCTAGGATCAATATGTGATGTCTATTCTCTAGGATCAATACGTGATGTCTATTCTCTGGGATCAATACGTGATGTCTATTCTCTTATAATTTATGATGTAAACAATCCCCACGCTGCCCCCTCACCCTCCCCCCCCCACAGTCCTCATGTGCAGTCAGTTGTCACTGTGCCATCCCAGTGTAACAATATACCAGACATTTCTCCTTGAAATTACCATAAAAACCATTAGTTTGAATTGGTGTCAGTCTGTGACAGCTGACGTGTTTACGCCCTCCCCCGTCCCTCTGTTGCGCACTGACAAGTCTTTATGGTAGAGATTAAAGATATTCCCCCTCAATACTCAAAATCATACCCTACTCCCACCCCCCAACACAAATAATTAAAGTAAATAATCCCTAAAAACAAAGTTTACAATATAAATCATTAATAAAATGGAAATTCGATACACTGTTTTGTTATTGGAAACTGGTCTATGGGCGACGTTTTAGCTCGACAGGTTGACGGGAAGTAGGTCAAGTAGTTGCCCGAAGCTTTTGCCAGCCATGAACAAAAGCAAAATTAATATAAGGTATTTAAAAGTATTTTTTAAATATTTTAAATACGTTACCTTAAAGAACAGTTTAAAGACACTAAAAAGTTCAAAGTAATTTGAAATTTCTAAAATGCATTTAGTCTTCAAGTATATTTATGTGGTATAACTGTTTGCCCGCTACTTTCTG
Source organism: Lymnaea stagnalis (assembly GCA_964033795.1). Taxonomy (NCBI): domain Eukaryota; kingdom Metazoa; phylum Mollusca; class Gastropoda; family Lymnaeidae; genus Lymnaea; species Lymnaea stagnalis. Next base: position 320,483 of record CAXITT010000302.1, on the reverse strand, counting down.
TTTTACATTCGTTCCGTTGAGGACAATGGCTGCCACATCATGGCCACCGGTCTCTACAAAAATCCCACACATATACAATCGTTACAGGTCAAATGGGGGGGGGGGGGCAGGGGCGTAGCTAGGGTTGGTGTCCCCCGGGGCGGTAAACTCAGGGTGTCACCCCCCCCCCCCCCACTCCCCCGGATGTTTTTTTTTTGGGGGGGGGGGGGGGGGGGGGGGGTAGGGGTTGGGTCCCCCCGGGGGGGAAACCCCTGGTGTCCCCCCCCCCCCCCCCCAATGTCCATGATGATTTTTTTTTCTTGTTAAAATAAGTCCATAATATAAAAAGAACAAAAACAAATAAATCGAAGGTCATGAAGTTCATAGATTTAAAAACGTTAAGTTATAGCTGTATTTAATTTAAATTTACAATTTAAAATCTTCCTTTCCTTGTCTTCAAAGCTGCAAACCTGTCAATCACATGATCAAAATCAATGTTTTTCACTGTATCACTTTCAATTGACAGCAGAGCCACATCAGAAAACCTTGATGGATCATAAATATTTCTTGATAAGCCTTAGTTTTGAAAAGCTCCGCTCACATGAAGCCACATACACACATATCGCAAGAAAAAATTAAAGCGAGAGTATTGGAAGAGATTCTAGGTAGTCCCATTCAGCTTTGAATTTAAAAAAATAAAATGCTGACCAGTCCATGACTTTGAGAAATCAGCTGCTTTTAGATGTCTTCTAAGCCTTGATATTTCTTTTAAAAGTTCATCTTCTGATAACTCATCATTGAAAGAAGTTAGTTTTGGAATGGACACCAATAAATCTTCTTCACTTGCTGATACTAGACTCTTGGGTTGAACAGACCCAAACATATCTGGTACTTCCTTGATCACTGATGATCTGATGTGGAGTTCAGATTGAAAGTGATCAATACACTCCAGCATCTTTCTACTGTTTTCTTCTCGCAGATGGAGTCCAGCATCTACTAATTGTTATCCTGGCATTCTCTTCTTAAACCTTAATCTTCTCTCTACCAAATTTCCATATTGGTCTGATTTTAAAAGTTCCTTTTCACTAGCATTCTCCACCAAGTGACGGCGCTTCTCGTGCAGAAACAATCTTGATGCCTCGGTTTGTCATCACTTTGTCAAGAGTAATCCCCTAAATCTGCAGATACTGCTGTGTAAGATTAACTTCTTCTAGTAGATCTGCCCAGAGTTAAAGGTAGCAGATGAACTTGAAATCACAGACAACATGTAAAAGATCTTGTGCTTAACCTCTTGTATGCACATTTTTACAAGGTGATGACATAGAGCTTTAATCACCTCCCAAAATTCATCAAACATATCTTTCACTGTTTTAAGAGTAGCATGATGAGCTATGTCCAGGCATGATGTTGACTGTCTTTTCACCGATATTCCAATGTTTTCAATTAGAACATTCCATCGATTATTGGATGCAGCAAAGAAAGAAAATATTCTTTCAAGAGTACCGAATAATGTAATACATGAAGCATTATCTACAAAAGAGTGTTGACCACACAAGTGAATGGCCCACACATCCTTTAACAATTGCTTTCTTATTATTTCTTTTTCGAATGGCTTGAACACCTCCATGGATTCCATAACATTAGGGCAGCATTATCGTAACCCTGAGCTCTGAACAGCAGTATGTCTAGTCCATCACGCTTGTCTAGTCCATCACGCTTGTCTAGTCCATCACGCTTGTCTAGTCCATCACGCTTGTCTAGTCCATCACGCTTTAGTTTGTAAGAATGTCAGAACTGAGGTCATCAGCTTTTTTTTCAATCTTAACATGAAAAATGCAAAAAAAATTCCTCTCTTTTCAACTTTCCCATTGTGGATTATCACATATCTGATCACTTCAAACATCTGGTCACTGTGTGTTATATCAGGTGTACTTTCTAAAATAATACCAAAATACCTCGCAGGCTTTATATCCATGATAAGAATCTCCTTCACATGATTTGCAAAGCCACTTATAAATTCATTTTGGGTTTCTGGTGAAAGGCAAAGTACCTTTTGGGTTTCGATATATAATATTATATATGTCTTCAAAATAATTTTTCTTTATTTAAATTTAAATAAATAAGAATTAATCATTAAAAGATTGAAAATTGTGTAAAACAATATATTTTTTAACCGTATAAATGTGTAAAATTCATTTTTTATGTTTTAATTTTTATCGATTTTTATACTTATAACCGCCCGACCAAACTTATTAGGTATCAATGGAAAGCCATATTTCTCAGAATTTAGATAAATATAGCCTCATGTCACTTAAGGAAGTTACCGAACACTTCAAACGGCGTGGAATCATGACTGTGTTTTTCTGAGCTAAACATAGGGTCATCACATTTCTGACGCATCAACCTTGAACTTTTAATAAAGCCTGCATTTGGATTGGTTACATTTGTGAAAAAATGTATATGTGATCGGTCATCCTTTTATGAATCTTGGTTAGACCGAGAACTGTGTGCTATGTAAATATGTAATTTTTCAATGGGGTGTCACCCTTAAAATGGTGTCACCCGGTGCGGTCCGCACCCCCACCCCCCGCGCTACGCCACTGGAGGGATGGGGAGATGGTTATCATGGCTTATCCCCCCTATCCAGCCAGTGAGGCAGATGCCTGAGTGAATTAAAATAATCGAATGTGTCCCACGGGTAAAGGGCCGGCGCTAGGAGGGTGCGGGGCCTTATGCAATTTGAATTTTGTAGGGCCTTTGACATTACTTTCCGCGGCCGATAGGATATTGAGTCACGTGATATACATATTTGATCTCACTGGACGTAGTGATGGGACGTGTCACTAACTAAGGTGACCTTTTTCCGGACTTAGTGATGGGACGTGTCAAAACTAAGGTGACCTTTTTCAAATTTAAAAACAGGACATTTAACGTTGGGGCGCCAGGGGTGTCCAAAGCTAAAACATCATTTATCGTTATACGGAGAACTCTTCTGTCTGTGAAACGTTCTTTGGGAAAAAAAATAATAATAATCTGTATGCCCATGTGAATAAATTGTTTACATTTAAGTTGAGTTATTTATGTCTGGATATCAGATGTCCGGGAAGCCCATTGGATTGAAGTGTACCTTCTAAATTTGTCTTAACTGGAAATTGCGAACTATGAATTGAAATGGTATAGTTATTTAATAATCTATTATATTATAAAGGCTACGCACGGCAGCCCCACCCCCCCCCCACAAGCGAGGAGCCTTGTGCAGTTATCTCGTCGGCCATCCCCTAGCGCCGGCCCTGCCTGGTATATTCATTCCAATGTTCCCATGAAATTCTATATGTCATGCCAGTTGCAGTAATATATATACATGCATATATGTGTAATATATATTAGCATCTACTACATAATTTAAATTAAACAATAACAATTTAACTGAATCTTTTCGAGAGTTAGTGCTTGTATAGAAACATAGGAAGGTACTGCCATTTTAAGGCGGTTCTAGGCAATCTTCACAGAGGCCCTAAGCCCTGGGGGCCCTTGCATATCCTCTTAGGGGTCTTAAGCACTGGGGGTCCTTGTCAATCCTCTTAATGGGTCCTAAGCGCTGGGGGTCCTTGCCAATCCTCTTAGGTGGTCCTAGGCACTGGGGGTTGTTGCGAATCCTCTTAGGTGGTCCTAAGCACTGGGGGCCCTTGCATATCCTCTTTAGGGGTCTTAAGCGCTGGGGTCCTTGTCTATCCTCTTAAGGGGTCCTAAGCAATGGGGGTCCTTGCCAATCCTCTTAAGGGGTCCTAAGCACTGGGGGTCCTTGCCAATCCTCTTAAGGGGTCCTAAGCACTGGGGGTCCTTGCCAATCCTCTTAGGTGGTCCTAAGCACTGGCCCCATCAACCTGTATTTGGACTTAGGAAAAAAATAATAAAATGAAAACGTTTGTTAAAATTAATACAGGTTCTCAAGTTAATTAATAAATAAGCCACAAATTATGTTATTTTTTAAGATTATTGACATTGTTTTCACTTTACATTTCCAAGACAAATTTACTGTCAGGTAATAAGGTAGCTAATTCAGTTATATCTATTAATATTTCTTTTTTAAATAATTTAATAACTGACATATTGCGTCATCGTTTTGTGCTTATCTTTCGTTAAATTGGGTACAACCAGTCGGCCATGTTGCCGGGCCAAATTGAAGCCTATTTGTTTGGACGCATCGACACAGTGACCTATAGACCTGATGGCATTCCTGTGCATGTGGGTTATCTGTTGTTGTCAGACATCCGATTACTAGTCAGGAACACACACAGAGACATACTTAGTGAGGGTTTTGCATTTGTCAGGGAAGGGAAAAAGTGGTATCATAAATAAAAAATTAACAGTTAGTGGCCAGGCCTCAACCCTAAATTGAAATTAAGTTCATTCCGCCCAGAGCCACCGCGTGGGTCTAACGACACCTGCGGCTGCAGGAGGCTTCCGATTTTGTAGGGGGCACAAAACCGAGGAGTATCATAGGGCCCCCCAAAAGTCACTCGACTGTTCTGTTTCCACCCCAGCCCCTAGGTGCATTCCACGCCAACCCCCCGGGTGTATACCACCCCAACCCCCCAGGTTTGATTCGCCCCTGCCCCTAGGTGCATTCCTCCTCAGCACCATGGGTATCACATAGTGCAAATCTGCCAATTACTCTTAGATAGCTTTTGGCAACTTTTCTTTCTCCTAGCCCATTTTTTTTTCATTATTTCTCCTTGGTGACCCACTAAAATGTTTGCTTGTTTATTCTGACCTATAAGTTTACGTAACATAGGGGCCGCCCATAAAGTACGTCACGCTATTTTTGGACAATGTTTACCCCATCCCACCCTTTCGACACAATCTGTCCACACAAAAAAACGTCAAATTTTCAAACTAGTATTTTATAAAAAATTTAACAGCTTATTAAAATTTCACTAAAACACATTTTACTGCTAAATTTTTTGAATTGACATCTTCTGTCAGAATACATCATTTACAACAGAAAGTCTGATATCACTGTCAATTTCAGGTTGTGTATGTTTGATTTTAAAAAAAGAATCGTTGCGATGTCACACTCACACAAGACTCTTTACCCCCCCCCCCACACACACACACACATCGTGTTAAAACTGTCACACTCTCTTACCACACACACTTTTTTTTCAGGAGAGTGACGTAGTTTATGTACGGTCCCATATCACATATTGGTATGTACTCCGTTTTTATATATTTCAACTACTGAAAGCTTTACTCGTACAAAATATACAGGTATGAAACACAAACATGATAAATAAATAATGAATGAAATTTGTGATAGTATCTTTAATGAAATGTGTGATATTATCTTCAATGACATGTGTGATGGTATCTTTAATGACATGTGTTATGGTATCTTTAATGACATGTGTGATGGTATCTGTAATGACATGTGTGATGGTATCTTTAATGACATGTGTGATGGTATTTTTAATGACATGTGTGATGGTATCTTTAATGACATGTGTGATGGTATTTTTAATGACATGTGTGATGGTATCTTTAATGACATGTGTGATGGTATCTTTAATGACATGTGTTATGGTATCTTTAATGACATGTGTTATGGTATTTTTAATGACATGTGTGATGGTATTTTTAATGACATGTGTGATGGTATCTTCAATGACATGTGTGATGGTATCTTTAATGACATGTGTTATGGTATCTTTAATGGCATGTGTGATGTATCTTTAATGACATGTGTGATGGTATCTTTAATGACATGTGTGATGGTATCTTTAATGACATGTGTGATGGTATCTTTAATGACATGTGTGATGGTATCTTTAATGACATGTGTGATGGTATCTTTAATGACATGTGTGATGGTATCTTTAATGACATGTGTGATGGTATCTTTAATGACATGTGTGATGGTATCTTTAATGACATGTGTGATGGTATCTTTAATGACATGTGTGATGGTATCTTTAATGACATGTGTGATGGTATCTTTAATGACATGTGTGATGGTATCTTTAATGACATGTGTGATGGTATCTTTAATGACATGTGTGATGGTATCTTTAATGACATGTGTGATGGTATCTTTAATGACATGTGTGATGGTATCTTTAATGACATGTGTGATGGTATCTTTAATGACATGTGTGATGGTATCTTTAATGACATGTGTGATGGTATCTTTAATGACATGTGTGATGGTATCTTTAATGACATGTGTGATGGTATCTTTAATGACATGTGTGATGGTATCTTTAATGACATGTGTGATGGTATCTTTAATGACATGTGTGATGGTATCTTTAATGACATGTGTGATGGTATCTTTAATGACATGTGTGATGGTATCTTTAATGACATGTGTGATGGTATCTTTAATGACATGTGTGATGGTATCTTTAATGACATGTGTGATGGTATCTTTAATGACATGTGTGATGGTATCTGTAATGACATGTGTGATGGTATCTTTAATGAAATGTGTGATGGTATCTTTAATGACATGTGTGATGGTATCTTTAATGACATGTGTGATGGTATCTTTAATGACATGTGTGATGGTATCTTTAATGACATGTGTTATGGTATCTTTAATGACATGTGTGATGGTATCTTTAATGACATGTGTTATGGTATCTTTAATGACATGTGTTATGGTATCTTTAATGACATGTGTGATGGTATCTTTAATGACATGTGTTATGGTATCTTTAATGACATGTGTTATGGTATCTTTAATGACATGTGTTATGGTATCTTTGATGACATGTGTTATGGTATTTTTAATGACATGTGTGATGGTATCTTTAATGACATGTGTTATGGTATCTTTGATGACATGTGTTATGGTATTTTTAATGACATGTGTTATGGTATCTTTAATGACATGTGTGATGGTATCTTTAATGACATGTGTTATGGTATCTTTAATGACATGTGTGATGGTATCTTTAATGACATGTGTTATGGTATCTTTGATGACATGTGTTATGGTATTTTTAATGACATGTGTGATGGTATCTTTGATGACATGTGTTATGGTATCTTTAATGACATGTGTGATGGTATCTTTAATGACATGTGTGATGGTATCTTTAATGACATGTGTGATGGTATCTTTGATGACATGTGTGATGGTATCTTTAATGACATGTGTGATGGTATCTTTGATGACATGTGTTATGGTATTTTAATGACATGTGTTATGGTATCTTTAATGACATGTGTGATGGTATCTTTAATGACATGTGTTATGGTATCTTTAATGACATGTGTGATGGTATCTTTAATGACATGTGTTATGGTATCTTTAATGACATGTGTTATGGTATTTTTAATGACATGTGTGATGGTATCTTTGATGACATGTGTTATGGTATCTTTAATGACATGTGTTATGGTATCTTTAATGACATGTGTTATGGTATCTTTAATGACATGTGTTATGGTATCTTTAATGACATGTGTTATGGTATCTTTAATGACATGTGTTATGGTATCTTTAATGACATGTGTTATGGTATCTTTAATGACATGTGTGATGGTATCTTTAATGACATGTGTTATGGTATCTTTAATGACATGTGTTATGGTATTTTTAATGACATGTGTGATGGTATCTTTGATGACATGTGTTATGGTATCTTTAATGACATGTGTTATGGTATCTTTAATGACATGTGTTATGGTATCTTTAATGACATGTGTTATGGTATCTTTAATGACATGTGTTATGGTATCTTTAATGACATGTGTTATGGTATCTTTAATGACATGTGTGATGGTATCTTTAATGACATGTGTTATGGTATCTTTAATGACATGTGTTATGGTATCTTTAATGACATGTGTTATGGTATCTTTAATGACATGTGTTATGGTATTTTTAATGACATGTGTGATGTATCTTTAATGACATGTGTGATGGTATTTTTAATGACATGTGTGATGGTATCTTTAATGAAATGTGTGATGGTATCTTTAATGACATGTGTGATGGTATCTTTAATGACATGTGTTATGGTATCTTTAATGACATGTGTGATGGTATCTTTAATGACATGTGCTATGGTATCTTTAATGACATGTGTGATGGTATCTTTAATGACATGTGTGATGGTATCTTTAATGACATGTGTGATGGTATCTTTAATGACATGTGTGATGGTATCTTTAATGACATGTGTGATGGTATCTTTAATGACATGTGTGATGGTATCTTTAATGACATGTGTGATGGTATCTTTAATGACATGTGTGATGGTATCTTTAATGACATGTGTGATGGTATCTTTAATGACATGTGTTATGGTATCTTTAATGACATGTGTTATGGTATCTTTAATGACATGTGTGATGGTATCTTTAATGACATGTGTTATGGTATCTTTAATGACATGTGTGATGGTATCTTTAATGACATGTGTTATGGTATCTTTGATGACATGTGTTATGGTATTTTTAATGACATGTGTGATGGTATCTTTAATGACATGTGTTATGGTATCTTTGATGACATGTGTTATGGTATTTTTAATGACATGTGTTATGGTATCTTTAATGACATGTGTGATGGTATCTTTAATGACATGTGTTATGGTATCTTTAATGACATGTGTGATGGTATCTTTAATGACATGTGTTATGGTATCTTTGATGACATGTGTTATGGTATTTTTAATGACATGTGTGATGGTATCTTTGATGACATGTGTTATGGTATTTTTAATGACATGTGTTATGGTATCTTTAATGACATGTGTGATGGTATCTTTAATGACATGTGTGATGGTATCTTTAATGACATGTGTGATGGTATCTTTAATGACATGTGTTATGGTATCTTTGATGACATGTGTTATGGTATTTTAATGACATGTGTTATGGTATCTTTAATGACATGTGTTATGGTATCTTTAATGACATGTGTCATGGTATCTTTAATGACATATGTGATAGTATCTTTCATGGCATGTGTTATGGTATCTTTAATGACATGTGTGATGGTATCTTTTGCTCATTAAAACACTTCGGGCTTGGGGAAAAAAAAAACAACTTTATTCTCAGATCTAAGTTGTTAACCCTTTGCCGATCATTTCGTTTTTACCCATAAGTTTAAGTCTGACTTGCGAGACCCGTGTCTTACATCTTCTCAAACGTGTCTGGACAGAAATTTTACGGTAATAAAACGACTCAACCTCTAATAGCCGATCTATCCTTCCGTGTATGCCTGGACATTGTACTGAAATATAACAAAACACCTTCGACCGCGTAGGTCACGTCTGCACAACTCAAAGTGTAAGGCGGGCCGTAATACTTTATGACAAACTTGTGCGCGCCGAAAGAAAATAGAGGAGAAAAAAAAGTGGTTGGGGGGGGGGGGTATTTAGAAAATAATAACAATTATCAAGAATATTTCATTACTGATGAAATAAATTTAATGTGACACATTGCATCGTTTTTCGGTAACACGTTTGTCCTTTGTCGTATTCAAGAGATCTTTTGGACGTGGCTGTTGTCAAGATGTCTCTCAAAGGACCATCCCTCAAACTTGAGTGTTGCTTGCATTTATTAATGTTGATGCTAGTAAATGTCCGTTCCCAGATATAAGAGGATCTAAATACGCTCAACGTTTTTAGCGCAGCTTCGTAAAGATGTGTGTGCTTCCCACAGTCCAGATTTTTATAAAGAAAACAAGTAGTGAATATTTACACAACGATGAATATTTAGCAATTAAATTTCATTTAATGGAAGAAAAAAACATTCATTTCAAGGATGGCGCTAGGTGGGGACAAATATAACAAAATAATAAATGTATTGATTGTTTAAAAATGAAATAAATATTAATATAATTTTCCTATATATATATATATATATATATATATATATATATAAATATATACACGCCTTTTGTAATTTATAAATCAATAAGCTATGGGATATTGTGCAGGCCTGGTGTAGGTGGTGCTCACCAGAGTGATATGATGCACCTATATTGTTGTGATACAATCTCACTATCTTGTTGCGATACTATGTCCCTATGGTGTTGTGATGCAATGCCCATATCTGATTGTGATACTATGTACCTATCTGATTGTGATACTATGTACCTATCTGATTGTGATACTATGTACCTATCTGATTGTGATACAATGTCCCTAGCTGATTGTGATACAATGTCCCTACCTGATGTGATACAATGTACCTATCTGATTGTGATACAATGTCCCTACCTGATGTGATACAATGTACCTATCTGATTGTGATACAATGGCCCTATCCGATTGTGATACTATGTACCTATCTGATTGTGATACAATGGCCCTATCCGATTGTGATACTATGTACCTATCTGATTGTGATACTATCTACCTATCTGATTGTGATACAATGTTCCTATCTTGTTATGATACTATGTCCCTATCTTCCTATGTCGTGGGTGGATGGACACATCCTAAGGATAAAACACCCCCAGTAACCTCCGAAAATATCCCTTCCTATGTCGTGGGTATGGACACACGTGGGTATGTTCGAATGGACACATCCTAAGGATAAAACACCCCCAGTGACCTCCGAAAATATCACTTCCTATACGCATTGTTGGCTTATCCCAATAATAAAATTGCTCACCTTTGACCTCGCCAACCTCACGTGCTCTAATAAAAGGATATTATTTCTGCCCCCTACGTCCTTCTCCCAATGTTATTACAACAAGAAATATCTCCACTCTGTGTTTCGAGACTGACGAATAAACAAACGGGGATAAACGGAGACTAAACAGATAGACCAATTACGTCTATCTGCCAGACGTTTCGGTCAGATTAATATGTCCGTAAACAATGAACAGAAAGTCTTTGACCTCGCTATCGGGTAACGCTAATGATTGTAGATTTCCAGTTTCGGTTGTTGGGGGGGGGGGGGGGGGAATCAATAACAAAATGTCTCGCTAGGTTTTCGAGAATGTTTGCGCGACCCATTATTTTTTGCTTTTTAGTGGCCTGGTCCCGTGCTGGTGAGCTAATTATAGAACTGTACGCTAATCACAATGTAGTGGTCCGATGTCAGATAACATATTGAATATGTAAAGCTGACGAGGTCATTGTTATCCAAACAGGAATAGTAATCTGTTACTGTGAAAAGTTCTGAGCTGCTTAAGACTGACATAAGAAACATTTAAAAAAAAAATAGCACCTGATAATGAGATGTGGTCGTACGATGGGGACCTGAGATAACCCAATGGGAATGACGTTATAAAAACCGGACCGGCCCAGGAACCCATATAAATAGGGAGGGACGAGCAGGGCGCATGACAGAAACGTTGGCTGTGTGCACACACTTAAGGACAAAGTACGGTAACATAATCTATTTAATTCGTCAGGTTGAGACGGAGCATCTGTGACAATGAATTCTGTGAGCGCACTGTGTGTCGCGGCTGTGCTGATCAGCTTGACTCATGCTGAAGTGGTTCCCGTGAAAGACTGTGGTAAGTTATTCATAAGGTAATCAGATCTTGTGTATCGTGCATCAAAATCGGACTATGGAGTCGAAAAGCCGTCGACATATCTACTTCAAAGTGAGTCTTAGAGTTGAATTAATTTTTTTTTAATGACGTCAACAGGTTGGAAACATCCGATTTCATTTCTTTTTTTTTTTTTTTTGTCTTAGTGGAAGTTAAAAACATTTTTAAAATCTTCAATTTAATCTAATATAACATTTTAATTCAGCTTTGAGATAGTTTTCATAGCGACTGTAAGCGCACTGATGGCCATCTTCTTGCAGTACAGTTTTGCTGAAACGTGATTAGAGACCTACTTAGAGATAAAACTATAGTATCTGATTAAAAACTATGTCTTTGGGTCTCAGTGTTCAAGGGCAGCTCTTAGTCTCAGCAATAGCGCGATTAAGTCATCTATAGATTATCTAGCAGGGATACATTAGTGCAACTAAATTATGATATTAATGTGTGGCAAGTGTGAGGTGAAGTGAGTGCTGGAGGTGTAGAACAACTCAACAAACAGCCAATGTCACAGAACGGTTGTTACGGAGGAGGGCTCCGGTCCTGACCTATCACAAACTGTATTGATGTAGTAGTGGTCAGTACAGGACCGCTCCTCTCTGTGATTTATGTCGTGGGTGTCTAGGCGTTGAGACAGACAAAAGCACAACGTAGACTTGAACGAAATCCAACAACTCAAACTCCAGGTGTCCAATGATAACATAGACTATATTTATTATAAAAAGTTCTTCTTCTTCGTCTATATCTTAAGGGCCCACGATCAATTTATTAATCATTTTGGCTCCTATGCATGTAGATGGGATTTGCAATGTTTCTGTTACTGGTGTTGATGAGGAAATCATGCACTAGGGGTTTGAAGGCTTGAGGCAATAGACACAAATGTTGTCGCCTCAACCGTTCCTATTGAAAGATTGTTCTAGTCCCTGATTGTCTTGGGCAGGAATGAGCAGCTCCTATACTGGCTTCTTGCTGGTATGAGCCTGAATTGTCTGTCATGGCCTCGTCCCTGTCTATAGGGGAGAGGGACGAGTTGCTGTTTAATACTGGAACAGTGGACCAGCCCATTATTTATCTTGTTCTTCTATAGTGTTCACTAACTGTCAGCTATCTACGACTGTTTCTAAACTGTTAAACTATATCGTAGCTCTTTGGTCTCTCTTTCTCAACTAACGTCGCAGCTCTGTTCCCTCTTCCTCAACTAACCCGTAGCTCTTCTCTATCTTCCTCAACTAACTTAACTCCGTGAAAGCCCTGCCTTATATGTGATTCTCTACCCCCATAGGTGGTCCAGGAACGCTATCTATAAACACACCCCTGTCCCCTAATTTCCGGTCAATTAGAACTTCCCATCGTTAACCCAAAAGTTTCCATACCAAGTCAGGAAGGCCCGAACATACTATTATCCATAGAAACAATCCCCACTATATCAAGATGTGAGAGTCTATTAACTTTAACTTAACCCAATTAACAGCAGTTTCCTTCCATCCTATAAGTTACCTTAACAACAATGGAGCTCTGTCCTGTACCCCCGCCCCAGTCATTTGTGACAGCCAACTCATGTGGTGCCAAGTGTGAAGTGAAGTGAAATGAGTGCTGGTGCAACTCAACAAACAGCCAGGTTACATCTCGCTACACACACGTTGACAAATAAGGATTGAGTCTTAGGGGCCGTCCATAAAGCACGTCACGCTATTTTTGTTTTTTTTTGGACAGGTTTACCCCCTCCCACCGCTGTCACAATGTGTCACAAATCTCAGACCCCACCCCTAAAAGTACGTCACACTTTCAAACTAAAAAAAAAAAAATATTCAAAAAGTAAATAAACTTAATCTAAAAGACACTTCACTATTAAATTTATAAAAGTGACGTCATCTTCTGTCAGAATACATCCATCACAACATCACTGTCAATTTCAGGTTTTGTATGTAAGATAAAAAGAATTGTAAAGTCACATAAGATCTTTAACCCCACTCCCCAGTGTAACAAATTGTCACACTTTTTTAGACACCCACCCCCACGGCCAAAGCATGATATACTTAATGGACGGACCCTAACACTATAAACATCAATTATAGAGTAAACTTGGGTACTTTCGTGACTCTGGGTCACTCTAGTTATTGCATATAGTTTCATGTAAATCTTGCATATTGCATAGAAATAGTGGAGATCACATGGAAGATGTTATGAAATAATTAAAATAAAATGTTGAAAATTTCATTTTTTAAAAATCTATTTTGCCTACGTGTCCAGGAGGACATACATAGTTACGGCTTATGTGTAGGCCATTTTAGCCACCACCACTTGTCTCCCCTTGATATGGACGTCACCGAGTAAGCGTGCTGTGTCACTCCTTGCACATCCCTTCCTTGATTGGGAAAAGGTTGTTTACGTTTGAGTAAGTTCTATTTGTCTTAAAGATGGCTACCAGATGACGCAATTTTAGACTTTCTTGACTAGATAGTTCTGATTTAATCCCTATGTATTGGCGTGCAGCTTTCCTAGCCGGGAAAAAGGGGGGGGGGGATTTTTGCAATATAGTCTTCTTAAAGATGGCTACCAGATGACGCAATTTTAGACTTTCTTGACTAGATAGTTCTGATTTAATCCCTATGTATTGGCGTGCAGCTTTCCTAGCCGGGAAAAAGGGGGGGGGGGGATTTTTGCAATATAGTCTAACAAATACGTGACGTTATATGAGTGAAAGAGTGTACTCTTTATGTGTGTGTGTGTAAATTTCTATTATTGAGGATCGTACCTTTGCACTTCCTTTAAATTGATTTGTTTTTTTTTTTTTTTTTTTTTTTTTTTTTTTTTTTGTTTTTTTTTTTTTTGTTTTTTTTTTTTTTTTTTTTTTTTTTAATTTTTTTTTTTTTTTTTCTTTCCTTTTCTTTTTTTTTTATTTTTTTTTTTTTTTTTTTTTTTTTTTTTTTTTTTTTTTTTGTTGGTTTTTTTTTGGTTGGTTTCTGCATTTGAATTTGTATTTGATAGAAATTGAATTGCTGAACTAAACTGAATATTGTTAGTATCATAAGACTTGGGATCTTTTTCTTTGCATACTGTTTTTTTTCTCGGTCCTCAGCTACTTATTGTTTAGTCTACAAGACAATTCTTAAAACAATTTACATTTTCTAAACCATATAACGCTCATTTTTTTTTTTTAAATAATTTTTTTTTAGTATCCTCTAGATTCCAGATGTATATCTATATATTCTCATACTATCTGGTCCCCAACAGATGACAACATTCATAGTTCCATTATCAATTTACATTTAATGCTATAAATATCTGATAACTCTAGTGCAATATTTCCAGACGTGTGGTGCAAGTCGGGCAGTTTTAAGTGATTACAGAGGATGGGTTAGACAGAAAATGTATTTATGGGGGGGAGGGGGGGAGGGGGGGGAGAATGCTAGAAACAATTAAGTTTGGTGGGTTTTAATTTTGCCCCAGGGACCAGAGCTAGATGTATCCATTCTTTTCATTGGACCATTAAAACTGATGTAGTGTGGACCAACGACATAAGGTTCACGGGCCGAAGGTTCACAGACCCACGACGTAAGGTTCACGGACCGAAGGTTCACAGACCGACGACGTAAGGTTCACGGACCGGTGCCGGTCCGAGGACACCATTTGGGGAATTCTGTGCAAACGATTTTTTTTTTAAATCGCTAACCATTCCGTATTTTGTTGCTCGTCATTTGTTGCATTACAAATATAGTTCACTAACTGTACATTTTCTCCTACAACATTGAATCTCAAAGGGTTAAATGGGCTGGGCTGTAAAATTAACATACAATCTTTCTGTGGCAGTATGAAGACCTCTTTTTTTCTCCTTCCTCTTTCACTGCGACAATAGAAAAGGTGGGTTTTGGGGGAGGGGGGGGGGCTATTGGAGATTATTTGAACACATCATGGCGGCCACAGAGCAGGGTGTAGCAACCGAGAACTGAATAAGAATACCCCAGTTTATTTATAGAACAGATTAAATATAACGCGTACGCTCTTTTGGGGTTGAGATTTGTTACCTGCTCCTACTAGTACTATTAGCAAGTTACATCCGTGTTTCACTATGTGGAAGTGGGGTTGGGGGGGGGGGGGG